>SJYX01015897.1:265374-330800 GCA_006410675.1 Oreotragus oreotragus
ATAGATCACTGTACTTTGTTATAAATCACTGTGTCCTTGCTATGTAAAAATGTAACTTTATCACTATCTTAAGACTAAGTAGATCTTAAGGGGAACATTGGTGAAAGGATTTTCATTTGTTGGGCTGATGTTTGCTGCTAAATCTCCATATTCTCTGCCCTTATAATGAATATAACTAGCATATAGGAGAAATAAGTATTAACCTTTAAGCATATAGGAGAAATAAGAATTAACCTTTAAGATTAATCATGTTAACCTTGGGTTAAATAGATTCCTTTCTTGATTGTAACTCACTACACCCTCACCCTATAGGAATGCAACGTTATTTGGAGGGTGGTGCCTGGTTTAAGAAAAAACACCCTTGGAAAAAATAAGTTTTTTGGTTATCAGAAAGAAAGAGTCATAAATGTCAGCGAGCCTTATGGCAAGAAGGTGATGTAAAAACCCCTAAGACCTATTTTTTATACATTTATGTGAAGCACCTGACTTTGATAAAGGTCAGAACTGCTGACCCCCGTGTGATTCTGTATTCATCCCTATGTGTAACAAAAGGTATATAAGCAAACCCAAAAATAAAGAAATCGGATCAGTTTCCGGAAAGACTGATTCCCTCATGTCGTTCTTTTTGCTCCTCGTTTTTCTGGCTGAATTCCCATCTGGAGCGTGGGTGCTCGCCATGTCTACTTACTTGCCCCGGTTTTCAAGCCCACGTGAGAAGGAGCCCAAGGAGGGGCGCCTTCCGATATTCAAGTGGCACCAGTGGCCCAATGTAGATGGTGCAAATTCCTTGTCTTGGAATTTTATTGGTATCCCACGTAAACCAAGTTATTCAGCTTCTTTCGAATTCCCATCTGGGGCACGGGTACCCACCAAGCCTATTAATTTTGCCTGGGCTTCTAAGATCAGAGCGAGGGGGCCTCAGTGCCTCCTCTCCTTCGGGAGAATGGGAAGATGCCTGCAGCCTACGTAGGTGGTGATTGGTATTCCATGCAAACCAAGTTATTCGGCCTCTTTTTCTCTGCTAATTTTCTAATCCCTCTCTATCTGTAATTAATTTTTTCCAAGGTCGCCGACGCTGTCCCCACCTTCGAATTCCCTGGATCCACCGGGGCTGGACCCTGGCACAAAAGGGTGTCCTCACTTCATCTATCCCTGTTCCCTCAGCATCTGGACCAGCATGGGCATGTTGCAGGAATTCTTCCCCCTCTCTGGTTTCAGTCATGGAGAATCCCCTTCCAAGAGAAGCAACACTGACTGTCTATCAAGTGATCTTACTTATTTGTGACAGTTATTCCCACCCTGATGTCCTGCTCCCAGGGCACTAACTGAACATCAGGGTCCCTTGAGAGCTGAGGCTGGGATCTTTCTGACTCCACCCTGTCCTGCCCAAGCTGCCTGTGGGCTCTGGGTCAGGCAGTGCTGGGGACACACAGGCTCCTCCAAGAGTGATTCTGGCTTCCCCTCCCTCTGCTACCCCAGAAAAGGGAATGTCAATCCACTCCAGTATTGTTGCCTAGAGAATTCCACGGACAGAGGAGCCTTGTGAGTTATAGTCCATGGGGTTGCAAAGAGTTGGACATGACTGAGTGACTAACACGCACACTACACTGTTCTGTGAACTATCAAATCAAAAACCCCTGTATTTACAAAATGCCTAAAAATGTTGCATCATATATAAAAACCAAGCAGGATAAACAAAAACAAATCCACATTGTAATACAACTGCAGAACAGAGCCAAAGAAACAACCTTAGTCCATGAAAAGCTCACCAAGGAAGCACCGACGCCACACATCTCAGCAGCAGCAACGGAGGATAAGTCACCGTCTGCAAAACGCTGAGAGCACAGCAGTAACTGAAACCCAAGATCCTATACCCAGTGAGACTATCATGTGAAGAATGAGAACTGAAGTAGCTGCTTTTATTTTCAAATAGGCAAAAGAGACGGTTTAATCATCACCAGAAATGCTGAAATAACTGCTGGGGCACATCCTTTAGGAAGAAAGGAAGACAAATGCAGGAGGAAGCATGGACCATAGGAAGAAGAGGTGAAGAGAAAGCAGTAAATATATGTGCAAATCAAAATGCACCAATTAGAGAAAAGAGCGACAGTGTGTTGCGGTTATAAAACCATGCAGAAGTAAACCCTTCATGGGATTATCTGAATTAAAGTGTTCTAAATCTTTGTATTGCTGGAGATATGTATTGATATTGATGAACTTAGTTACCCACAGTTACCTTGAAGCCAGGGGGGATAATTTTAAATTTCATGTCAACATTAAAATAATTGAGCAAAATACACAGCTTCCAAAGGAAAAAAAGAGGACATAGAGAAAGCTCAGTCAGTCCAGTAGAGGGAAGAAAAAAGAAATATATAGAAAACACATGAAAATAGCACAAAAAGATGGTAGATATAGATTCAGTTATATCAGCAGTCACAATACATCTAAGTTTATCAGTAACAGCAATAAGAAACCATGTCTTATTGGGTGAAGAACAAAAATAATAGTCAGCTATTCATTGTTTATAGAAGATGCAGCTACAACTATAAGGGCACAAAAAGATTAGAAATGCAAGGATTAATCTGGCAAACACTAAGAGCAAACTTGCATGACTATATTCATATCCAACCAAAAAGACTTTATCTCAAAGAGCACTGTCAGAAATGAGGCTTACAATGTAATGTTAAGACTTAATTCACTGGAAGCTATAATTATTTCAACCTTGAGTGCACTTAACATCCCCAATCCACAATGACAGTGGAAGATTTTCACAGGCCTCTCAGCAGTTGACAGTTGTGTAATAAGAAAGTAAGAACACAGAAGACATTGGAACAACACAGTTAACAGCCCAGCTCTGATGGACATGTCTCGAGCCACACAATTACAGACTCATGTTCTTGGCAGCACAGGGACATTTGTGACAATGAATGATGAGACTCTGCTCTCCAAGAGGGCAGGAGGAGGAAGGATGCTGAAAGGGATCCAGTTCCAGGAGAGGAGGGGAGGTGGGCAGAGCCTGGGCAAACAGGGAGAAGGCAGGCTGGATTGTTTTTCCTTAATATATATATTTTATTGAAGTACAGTTGATTTACAGTGTTTCAGGTGCACAGCAAGGTGATTCAGTTTATATATATATATATATAATTATTTTTGAAATTATTTTCCATTATAGTATTACAAGATATTGACTGTATTTCCTTGTGCTATACACTAAATGTTTGTTGCTAGATGCTTATCTATTTTTTTTTAGTTAGAAATCAAGCATTCTATTTATATCAAGTCAACAGGTGGCATCAAAATGTCATACCTTTTTTAGTTAGGCAAAACTTTGTAGTTCTTCTAAAACATATATTATACATATTACTTAGTTCAGTTCAGTAGCTCAGTCGTGTCTGACTCTTTGAGACCCCATGAATTGGAGCACACCAGGCCTCCCTGTCTATCGCCAACTCCCAGCGTTCACTCAAACTCATGTCCATCGAGTCGGTGATGCTGTCCAGCCATCTCATCCTCTGTCGTCCCCTTCTCATCCTGCCCCTAATTCCTCCGAGCATTGGGGTCTTTTCCAATGAGTCAACTCTTCACATGAAGTGGCCAAAGTATTGGAGTTTCAGCTTCAACATCAGTCCTTCCAATGAACACCCAGGACTGGTTGCCTTTAGGATGGACTGGTTGGATCTCCTTGCAGTCCAAGGGACCCACAAGAGTCTTCTCCAACACCACAGTTCGAAAGCATCAATTCTTTGGCGCTCAGCTTTCTTCATAGTCCACCTCTCGCATCCATACATGACCGCTGGAAAAACCATAGCCTTGACTAGATGGACCTTTGTTGGCAAAGTAGTATCTCTGCTTTTCATTATACTATCTACGTTGGTCATAACTTTCCTTCCAAGCAGTAAATGTCTTTTAATTTCATGGCTGCAGTCACCATCTGCAGTGATTTTGGAGCCCCCCAAAATAAAGTCTGACACTGTTTCCCCATCTATTTGCCATGAAGTGATGGGACCAGATGCCATGTATCTTCGTTTTCTGAATGTTGAGCTTTAAGCCAACTTTTTCACTCTCCTCTTTTCACTTGCATCAAGAGGGTTTTAGTTCCTCTTCACTTTCTGCCATAAGGGTGGTGTCATCTGCATATCTGAGGATATTGATATTTCTCCCAGCAATCTTGATTCCAGCTTGTGCTTCTTCCAGCCCAGTGTTTCTCATGATGTACTCTGCATAGAAGTTAAATAAGCAGGGTGACAATATACAGCCTTGACATACTCTTTCTATTTGGAACCAGTCTATTGTTCCATGTCCAGTTCTAACTGTTGTTTCCTGACCTGCATATAGGTTTCTCAAGAGGCAGGTCAAGTGGTCTGGTATTCCCATCTCTTTCAGAATTTTCCACAGTTGTATTGTGATCCACAAAGTCAAAGCCTTTGGCATAGTCAATAAAGCAGAAATAGATGTTTTTCTGGAACTCTCTTGCTTTTTCAATGATCCAGTGGATGTTGGCAATTTGATCTCTGGTTCCTCTGTCTGTTCTANCTTTGTTTGTAGTGATGCTTTCTAAGGCCCACTCGACTTCACATTCCAAGATGTCTGGCTCTAGATTAGCAGGGAATCAATAACTGCCAACAGGTGTTTAAAATAGAGGTCTAAGCAGAGAGTATTAGAAGCAAAAAATGAAAGTAGCCCGGGGATGAGGATGCCCTTGGAGGAGACAGAGCTGCATGGGGTGACATTGACTCTAGATGTAGCTGTAGTTGACCAGGGATATGCATTTCACAGGCTGCTTTCTGTGGGTCAGAGTGGGTGGCTGGCCTGTGGATGTAGGTTAATCAGCAGTTCCTTGAAATCCAGTCTCCATCAATTGCTTAGTTACTCTGAGACTCAGAAACAACTATGGAGTGCCATCTTGTCAGGGACACTGAGTGAATGAACAGGTGAGGTCTTGTCACCATGGCACAGGGGATCAATGGAGAAGACACAGAAAACAGGCACATAGGTAAATGAATGTGGGATTTCACGCAAGATAAGTGCTATGAAGAAAATGATACAGGACACTGTGGTGAAAGGTGTTGAGGGTCTGAGGGGAGGGCTGGATTCTGGGGTGAAGTGGATAATATTCATCACTAACATTTTAATGTTCCTTTTACTATTTCCTCCTGTATTCTTGCCTGGAAAATCCCATGGTTGGAGGAGCCTGGTAGGCTATAGTCCATGGGGTCACAAAGAGTCGGACACAACTGAGTGATTTCACTTTCACTTTTCACTTTTCTTACTCCTCTGAATGCCCTTCATAGATGAACTCATTTCATTCTTACACCAGCCCAAAGAGGTTGTAACCATTATTATCCCATATGACANTGGAGGAGCCTGGTAGGCTATAGTCCATGGGGTCACAAAGAGTCGGACACAACTGAGTGATTTCACTTTCACTTTTCACTTTTCTTACTCCTCTGAATGCCCTTCATAGATGAACTCATTTCATTCTTACACCAGCCCAAAGAGGTTGTAACCATTATTATCCCATATGACAGATGAAGAAACGGAGGCACAGAGAAATTACACTATTTGCCCTCTGAACCTCAGCTTTCCCGTCTTTAATGGGAGGCTCAGTAGACTGCTGTGAGGATGAAATCAATTTGTAACTATGAAGAGTGCTTCATGGGTGCATCACTGCTGCTGAGAACCAGCCTATGCACCAAGCATCTATCATGTGGGTGTATGTTTGCTAACAATTGGGGGAGCACTTGGGAGCCTCCTTGGCTTCCCTGTTACATTAGAGCAGCCTGCCTGTTGGACTGTGAACTCCCAAAAGTGCCGGGGGCCAGCGTGAGGAACTCCGCCCATGGCAAAGGTCATGAGGAAGGAGGCTTCGACACACGCAAAGGCGTGATCAAGTCTCAGGAGACCCCCTGTTCCCGAGCATCTACCCCAAAACCAGAGTCTGTTTTCTGCTCTCACCTACACTTTTGACTTTTNCTCCGAAACTCCTCCCTAAGAAAGCTGCATCTTGGTTAATCTCCCAGTTTAGAGGCCATGTTTGAATATTTAAGGAATGGTTTCCAGGCTTGGGGCTGGGAGGAGGGAGTGGTACACAGGGCCTAACCTAGGGGGTTTTGATTGCATGTATCCTCAGAGGCCTTTTCTGCTCTTCAAGCTCATGGGGCCTGGTGTCTCCCGAGTCGTTTGTTTAGACTGACATTCACTTGTAGCTGTACTAGGGGGCCTGACAGGGGCTATATTTACGGGAAACTCAGCTGGACATGGGCCATGTGCTGGAAGCAGCGCCAAGTCTGAGTATGAGCCAGTGTCCGATCCTGCTCCCAGCCTGAACGCACCCAGGCCTGTGTGTCTTGACTGTCTCCTCTCTCCCTCAGCTGGCAGACTCCTGGCAGGACCCACTGGGAGTGGCCATTTGAAGGGAGTCCGCCCTGAGCGAGCTGGCCGTGTGCATGCATTCTGATGTGCCTGGCCATCTGGCTGACCGGGGTTGTTTTCACTCCTGTCCTGCTCTGTGATCCTGGCCAAGTCACTTAATTGGGCTGAGTTTTAATTGTCTCCTTGGTGAAGTGAGCTCTGTATTATGTACTTCACCTGGCAGTTTTCAAACCTGAGGCTGTTTAAGTGCCTGGAATAGGTTAGTTTTGTTTTTTTAATAAATTAGTTGAAGAAATATATATTCACCGTCTTGCTGATGGGAGCTCACACCTGTAGCCACTTTTTTTCTTTTTCTTTTCAAGTCCCCAAAGTGAGAAGGCGTAAGAAATAGCCAGAGATTGGCTGAGAACAGGCTGAGTTTGAATTTTTCTAGCTTTGTCTTGAACAGTTAAATTTCTAAAAGATCAGTGAAGACACTGTGGGTGTTTCCCACATTCATTGGATAAAGCAGATTCTCAGTCAATGATATGAAAATAATTGGCCAGAGTAACGTACATGAGTTTTTCTTCTGTACCTAGCCACACTTGGATCTGCTCACCCGTGAGCAGTGAGTCCCATCTACTGACACCTGGTGGTCGTGACGGAAAGTGCAGCTTTAGTGTACAGGTGCCAGTATATTGAGTACAGGCAGGTAGGTGGTCCTGCCCCAGACCCTGAGCTCCCTGAAGGCTTTCAGCAATGCCCTTTAGGAGGTGAGGTGAGGGAGGGGCTCCCCGGGTCTGTGATCGAGTCATGCACAGTTCTCTTACTGGTTGAGGTGAACAGTCCTTAGACACCAGAAGGTCAAGGACTACATGCTCATGATCATAAAGTCGTTAAATTATTCCATTTGGTGGTTTTAGGAGCTGAAAAATAACTCAGGAGATATGCATCAGATACTGTTATCTCGGCACTTCACAGAGGAGCTAAAGCAGAAGATATGGGGGAGGGGTCTGTCCCCAGGAGGGCCCCACGGGGTCCTTCAGAGGTAAAATGCACATAGCTTTGGTTCGTTTAGTTTGGTACCACGTGATGGCCCATCTCCTGTTGGCAACTTGTGTTTCCCTTTGTCTCCCCCCTCACTGCCCGCCTCGGTAACCATCAGTTTGTTCCCTGTATCTGCGAGTCTGTTTCTGTTTGATAAGTAAGTCCATTTGTACCATTCATTCAGATCCCACACGTGAGTGATGTCCTGTGGCATTTGTCTCCCTCTCTGTGACTTGCTTTGCTTGGTATGACAGTCTCCAGGTCCATCCACGCTGTTGCAAATGGCGTTCTTCCATTCTTTTTTATGGCTGGGTAATATTTTATTGTATACATACCACATCTTATCGATCCACTCATCTATCGATGGACACTTAGGTTGCTTCCACGTCTCGGCCAGTGTAAATAATGCTGTAATGAACATCGAGGTGCATGTGTCTTTTCAAATTACAGTTTTATTCAAATATATGCCCAGTAGTGTGATTGCTGGATCATGTGTCAACTCTAGTTTTATTTTTTTAAGGAACCTCCACATATTTTCCATAGTGCCTGCACCAATTTGTATTACCACCAGCTGTATAGGAGGGTTCCCTTTTCTCCATACCCTCTTCAGCATTTATTATTTGGCGACATTTTGAGGATGGCCATTCTGACTGGTTTGAGGTGATACCTCATTGTAGTTTTGATTTGCATTTCTCTAATAATTAGCAATGATGAGTGTTTTCTCATCTGCCTGTTGTCCATCTGTATGTCTTCTTTGGAGAGATATCTATCTAGGTCTTCTGCGCAATTTTGTTAGGTTCTTTGTTTCTGCTTTTTTTTTTTTTATTAGGCTGTATGAGCTGTTTGTATATTTTGGAAATTAATGCTTTGTCAGCATCATTTTCAAATGATGCTTGGTCTGTAGGTTGTCATTTCATTTTGTTAATGGTTTCCTTTGCTGTGCAAAAGTTTGTAAGTTTAATTAGGTCCCATTTGTTTATTTTTCGTCTTTACTTCCATTACTCTAGGAGATGGGTCCCCCGAAATATTGCTGTGTTTTATGTCAGTGTTCTGCTTACGTTCTCCTCTAGGAGTTTGATAGTATCCAGTCTTGCATTTAGGTCTTTAATCCATTTGAGCTTATTTTTGTATATGGTGCTAGAGGATGTCCTGATTTTATTATTTTACATGTAGCTGCCCAGTTTTCCCAGCACCTGCTATTGAAGAGACTGTCTTTTCTCCATGTGCATGCGTGCCTCCTTTGTTGTGGATTAATCAATCACAGCGTGCGAGTCTGTTTCTGGGCTCTCTGTCGTCCCATTGGTCTGTGTCTGTTTTTGTGCCAGAGCCACCGTCCTTTGATGGCTGTAGATTTGTAGTCTGCTCGGAGTCAGGGAGAGTGAGGCCTCCAGCTCTGGTCTTCTTTCTCAAATTTGTTTTTGGTTTTCAGGGTCTTTTCTGTTTTCATACAAATTAAAATTTTTGTTTTAGACCTGGGAAAAATGCGACTGGTTATCTGGTAGGGATTGCCTTGTATTTGTAGACTGTTTTGGGTAGTATGAACATTTTTACAATACTGAGTGTTCTGATCCAAGAAATTAAGGGATTCTCCAATCCCTTAATTTTCTGACATTCTGTTGATAGTGTGTAGAAATGTAACAGATTTCTGAACACGAAGTTTGTATCCAGCAACCTTACTGCATTTACTGATGAGCTCTATTAGTTCTCGGCTGTATCTTTAGGATTTCCTGTGTATAGCATCATGTCATCTGCCAACAGTGACAGTTTCCCTTCTTTTCCAGTTTAGATTCCCTTTCTTTTTTTTCTGATTGCTGTGACTAGGACTTCTACATCTGTGTTGAATAAAAGTGGTGAGGGCAGGTATCTTTGATTTGTTTATGATCATAGAGGAAAACCTTTCAGCTTTTCACCATTGAGAATGATGTTAGCTGTAGGTTTGTCATACATGGCTTTTATTCTTTTGAGGTAGATTCCCTTTATGCCCAATTCCTGAAGAAATTTTATCATAAATGGATATTGAATTTTGCTTTTTCTGCATCTATTGAGATGATCTTACAGCTTTTATTCTTCAGGATGTTGATGTGGTATAGCACATAGATTTTAAGAATATTGAAAAATCTTTGCATCTCTGGGATAAATCCCACTTGATCATGGTGTATGATCTTTTTAATGTATTGCTAGAGTAAGTTTGTTAGTATCTTGTTGAGAATTTTTGCATCTATGTTCGTCAGTGATATTGCCTGTAATTTGCTTTTTTGTGTGTGATATATCTTTGTCTGGTTTTGATATCAGGGTGGCCTCATAAAATGAATTCAGAAATATTTCTTCCTCTGTAATTTTTTTGGAATAGTTTCAGGAGCAGAAGTATTAACTTTTCCTGTAAACATTGGGTAGAATTCAACTGTCAGGGCCTCTGGTCCTGGACTTTGGCTTGTTGGGAGTTTTTAAATTACTGATTCTATTTCAGTATTGGTAACTGATCTGCTCATATTTTCTACTTCTGCCTGGTTCAGTCTTGGGAGATTATACCTCCCTATGAGCTTGTCCATTTCTTCCATGTTGTCCATTTTACTGGCATCCAGCTGCTTGTGGTAGTCTCCTATCCTGTGTATTTCTGTGGTGTCAATTGTTACTTCTACTTTGTCACTTCTGGTTTTATTGGTTTGGGCCCTCTCCCTTTTTCCCCTGATGAGTCTGGCTAAAGGTTTATCAATTTATCTTTTCAAAGAACCATCCCTTAGTTCCATTGATTTCTTTCTTTTTTTTTTTTTTTAATCTCTATTTCATTTATTTCTGCTCTGATATTTATGATTTCTTCTATTAACTTTGGATTTTGTTTGTCCTTTCTGTAGCTGCTTTCAGTGTAAGATTAGGTTCCTAATTTGACATTTATCTTGTTTCCTAAGGAAAACGTGTCACTATAAACTTTCCTCTTAAAACTGCTTTTGCTGTACCCTAGAGGTTTTAGATCACCAGGCTTTCATCTGCATTTGTCTCTAGGTACTTTTTGATTGGCTCTTTGATTACCTCGGTGATCCACTGGCGGTTTGGCAGCCTCTGCGTGTGCGTGGTTTTCCTTGTCGTTGTCTTCTTTGTGGCTGACTTCTAGCCTCATAGAGTGCTGGTTGTGAGAGGCGCCCGACATGCTTCCAGTTTTCTTAAATGTACCAAGGCTTGCTTTGTGGCCCAGAATTTGATCTATCATAGAGTGTTCCATGTGCATTTTAAAAGGATATATATTCTGTTGCTTTTAGATGGAATGCTCTATAAATATCAGTTCAGCTGGTCTAATATCATTTAATGCCTGTGTTTCCTTTTTGCTTTTCTGTGTGGCTGAACTGCCCATTGATATAAGTGTGCTGTTAAAGGCCCCACTGTTGTTACTGTCGCGTTCTCCGTTTATGTCTGGTAACGTTTGCCTTATATACTGAGATGATCCTGTGTTGGGTGCATATATATTTATAATCGTTATATTTTCTTCTTGGGTTGATTCTTTAATCATTGTGTAGTGTCCTTCACTGCCTCTTGTAATAGTCTTTATTTTAAAGTTTATTTTGTCTAAATATTGCATCTCTGGCTTTCTTTTGATTTCTATTTGCATAGACTATCTTTTTCCATCCCCTCACTTTCAGTCTATATGTGTCTCTAGATCTAAAGGGAGTCTCTTGTAGGCAGCAAATATGAGTCTTATTTTTGTATCCATTCAGCTATCTTTTAGTTGGAGCATTTAGATACTTACATTTAAGGTAATTGTTGATATGTATGTTCCTGTTGCCATTTTGTTAACTGTTTTGAATTTTTTGATGTGGACCATTTTTAAAGTCTTTATAGAATTTGTTACAATATTGCTTGTTTTCTGTTTTGGTTTTTTGGCTGCAAGATACATGGAATCTTAGCTCTCTGAACAGGGATTGAACCCATACCCCCTGCATCAGAAGGTGAAATCTTAACCACTGGACCACCAGGGAGGCCCCTGGATTTGCTTTGATAGGTCTTTCCCCCACACTTCCTTTGTTCTCTTCTCACTTGATGACAATTTTTGTGTTCTCTTTGGATTTCGTTTGCTTTTGTCTGTGTTTTTTGTTTTGTAGTTACCATGTGGTTTTTGTATAGGAGACTTTATTTATATGTGCTTGTTTTAAATTGATAATCTCTTAATTTCAGACACATTTTAGACACACTGCGTTTGTAATCTCTCACGATTACTGTTTTTGTTTTTATATTTTACACCTAATCCTTTTCTGTGTCCCTTAACTGCTTGTTTGTGGACACACATGGTTTTGCCCCTTTTGTCTTTTAACCTCCCTACTAACTTTGTGCATGGATGGCTTCCTACCTTCATTGTATGTTTGCCTTTACCAGTGAGCTTTTCTGTTTTGTGATTTTCTTGTTTCTAGTTGTGGCCTTTTCTTTTCTGCCTAGAAAATTCCTTTGGCATTTGCTGTAAAGCTGGTTTGGTGATGCTGAATTTTTTTGGCTTTGCTCATCTGTAAAGCTTTTGATTTCTCCATCAAATATGAATAGAGCCTTGCTGAGTAGAGTATTCTTGGTTGTATGTAGTTTTTTCTCTTTCGTCACTTTAAAAGCCTTGTAGGAATTCCCTCACCCAGCAGTGCTCCAGGTACCTCCTTCACTCTGCAGCTCAGAGACAGATCTGAGGGCTTCAACTCCAACAACTGAGGACCAGACCCTGCCCCCAACAAGGGCTGTGACAGCCCCCAAACAAAGAGGAGGCCTTGCCCGGTACCCAGCGCAGGCTCTGGCCACCACACCACCAGTCACATCCCCTTTCAAAGGGGTACTGCCCAGCACACACTGAGACACCGACACTGAAAACAGATTTTGCACCAAAAATATTAGACTCACACAAGCTACACAGGGATGACCCACAAGAAAAACGGCCCTTCAAGACCATAGTAGATGACTGCTTCTTCCAAACTCAAAGAAATATAAGTGAAATGAAGAAATAAACCCATACACATATGATCAACTAATCTTTGACGAAGGTGGCAGTATATACAATGAACTTCCCTAGTGTCTCAGATGGTAGAGAATCTGCCTGCAATGCAGGAGATCTGGGTTCAATCCCTGGGTTGGGAAGATCCCTGGAGAAGGGAAAGGCTATCCACTCCAGTATTCTTGCCTGGAGAACCCCATGGACAGAGGAGCTTGGTGGGCTACAGTCCATGGGGTCACAAAGAGTCAGACACGACTGACTGACTAATGCTTGCACGTTCATATACAATGGAGGAAAGATAGTCCCTTCAGCGAGTGATACTGGGAAAGCTGAATCCACACTGATACTCATTTCTCTAGCCATTTTACCTGTGGTTTAATTATTCCAAATGTAGCCAGTACTTTGAAATAGCACAGCATTTGGGAGGTCACTTAGATTCTTTTTCTTTAATGTGGACCAATTTTTTTTGTCTATTGAATTTTTTCAGTATGGCTTTTGGTCTATGTTTTGATTCTCTGGCCGCAAGTCATGTGGAATCTGAGCTCACTGACCAGGGATGGAACCCCCACCCCCTTCACTGGAAAGTGAAGTCTTAACCATTGGACCACTGGCCAAGTCCCTGCGAGGCCACTTGAAGACAGTTTTGGTTTTGTTTCCCACTGACGCCGCCTTAAATGACAGTTCTTCCCTCGCTCCTAGACAGAATTTAGGAGAGGCCTCATAGCTTCTCTGGTCACGATTAGGTAATGGTGAGTGTTCTGGTCCCTTTAAGTTACAAATCATAGGGACTTCCCTGGCAGTCCAGTGGTTACACCTCCACGCTGTCAGTATAGGAGGTGCAGGTTTGATCCCTGGTCAGGGAATTCAGATCTCGCTTGCCTCATGGCATGGCCCAAAAAAAAAAAAAAACAGTAACAAAACATACTCTTGGCAGGCATTTGAATCTCACTCTGTCATGGAATGCTTCTGTGAGTTCTTTGGAGACTTGCCAGCCCATAATGGAGGTCCCTCCTGGATTTCTCTGATATGGCAAAAGTATCTTTCACAAAGCTGGATAGTTGCATGTACACGAATGAAGTTAGAACCCACCCTAGCACCATACACAAAAATAAACTCAAAAGGGCTTAAAGACACAAATATAAGACATGACACCATAAAACTCCTGATACCATGACCCCATAAAACAGAACATAGGCAAAAATTCTCTGACTGGTACCATAAATCATACCACTGTTTTCTTAGGTCAGTAGGAAAAAAAGCAAAAATAAATGGGATCTAATTAAACTTCTAGGCTTTTGCACAGCAAAGGAAACCATACACAAAATGAAAAGACAGATGACCAGAAGGGGGAAAATATTTGCAAATGATGCAACTGACAAGAGCTTAACTTCCAAAAGATACACCCAGCTGATGTAACTCAGTAACAAAAACCCAAAGGGTTCAATCAAAAAAGAAGGCAGAAGACCTAAATAGATATTTCTCCAAAGAAGATATACAGATGGCCAGCAGCACATGAAAAGATGTTCAACATCACTAATTATGAGAGAAATGCAAATCAAAACTGCAGTCAGGTATCACATCACCAACTCAATGGACATGAGTTTGAGCAAGCTTCAGGAGCTGGTGATGGACAGGGAAGCCTGGCATGCCGCAGTCTATGGGGTTGCAGAGTCGGACACGACTGAGTGACTGAACTGATCACATACCGGTCAGAACGGCCATCATTAAAAAGTCTACAGATGACAAATGCTGGGGAGGATGTGGAGGAACAAGAACCCCTCCTACACTGTTGGTAGGAACGTAAACGGGTGCAGCCACCGTGGAAACAGTATGGAAGTTCCTTTAAAAACTGAAAACAGAATTGTCACATGGTCTTGCAATCCCAGTCCTGGATATATATCTAGAGAAATCTGTAGTTTGAAAACATACATGTACCCCCGTGTTCATGGGCTTCCCTGGTAGCTCAGATGGTAAAGAATCTGCCTGCATTGCACAGACC
Organism: Oreotragus oreotragus; assembly: GCA_006410675.1. Lineage (NCBI taxonomy): Eukaryota > Metazoa > Chordata > Mammalia > Artiodactyla > Bovidae > Oreotragus > Oreotragus oreotragus. The sequence goes on from SJYX01015897.1 coordinate 279,729, forward strand.
TGGGTTCGATCCCTGGGGTGGGAAGACCCCCTAGAGGAGGGCATGGAAACTCCCGTATTCTCGCCTGGAGAATCCCCATGGGCAGAGGAGCCTGGTGGCTCCTCCTGCAGTGCGTGGGGTCGCACAGTCAGACACACCATGTTCACAGCAGCACTGTTTACATTAGCCAAGACATGTGGGTCAGTCAGTCAGTCATGGCCTACTCTTTGGGACCCCATGGACTATACCACGCCGGGCTTTCCTGACCTTCACTATCTCCTGGAGTTCGCTCAAACTCATGTCCATTGTGTCGATGATGCTATTCAGCCGTCTCATCCTCTGTCGCCCCCTTTTCCTCCTGCCTTCAATCTTTCCCAGCATTAGGGTCTTTTCCAGTGAGTCAGCTCTTCACATCAGGTGCCCAGAGTGTTGGAGCTTCAGCATCAGTCCTTCCAATGAATATTCAGGGTGGATTTCCTTTAGGGTTGACTGGTTTTATCTCCTTGCAGTCCAAGGGACTCTCAAGAGTCTTCTCCAGCACCACAGTTTGAAAGCATCAGTTCTTGGGTGCTCAGCTCTCTTTATGGTTCAACTCTCACATCTGTACATGATACTGGAAAAACCACAGCTTTGACTAGATGGACCTTTGTGGGCACAGTGACGTCTCTGCTTTTGAATACACCGTGTAGTTTGTCCTGACTTTTATTCTAAGGAGCAGATGTCTTTTAATTTCATGGCTGCAGTCATCGTCTGCAGTGATTTTGGAGCCCAAGAAAATAAAGTCTCTCATTGTTTCCATTGTTTCCCCATCTATTTTCCATGAAGTGATGGAACCAGATGCCACCATCTTAGTTTTTTTAATGTTGAGTTTTAAGCCAGCTTTGTCATTCTCTTCTTTCACCTTCATCAACAGGCTCTTTAGTTCTTCACTTTCTGCCCATAAGGTTGGTGTCATTTGCCTGTCTGCGGTTACTGACATTTTTCCCAGCAATCTTGATTCCAGCCTGAGCTTCATATATCCCAGCATTCTGCATGATGTACCCTACATATAAATTAATAAGCAGGGTGACAATATACAGCCTTGATATACTCTTTTCCCAATTTGGAACCAGTCTGTTGTTCCATGTCCAGTTCTAACTGTTGATTCTTGACCTGCATACAGATTTCTCAGGAGGCAGGTCAGGTGGTTTGGTATTCCCATCGCTTTAAAAATTTTCCACAGTTTGTTGTGATCTACACAGTCAAAGGCTTTAGCCTAGTCAATGAAGCAAAAGTAGATGTTTTTCTGGAGTTCCTTGCTTTTTCTATGATCCAAGAAATGTTGGCAATTTGATCTCTGGTTCCTCTGCCTTTTTTTAATTCAGCTTGCACATCTGTAATTTCTTAGTTCACATACTGTTGAAGCCTAGCTTGAAGGATTTTGAGCATTACCTTACTGGCATGTTTTGAAATGAGTGCAATTGTGTGGTAGTATGAACATTCTTTGGCATTGTCTGTCTTTGGGATTGGAATGAAAACTGACCTTTTCCAGTCCTGTGGTCGCTGCTGAGTTTTCCAAATTTGCTGGCATATTTGAGTGCAGCATTTAACAGCATCATCTTTCAGGATTTTTAAAAGCCCAGTTGGAATTCCATCACCTCCACTAGCTTTGTTCATAGTGATGCTCCTTAAGGCCCACTTCACTTTGCATTCCAGGATGTCCATCTCTAGCTGAGTGGCCACACCACTGTGGTTACCTAAGTCATTAAGTCCTTTTTCTGTACAATTTTTCTGTGTATTCTTGCCATTTCTTCTTCGTATCTTCTCCTTCTGTTAAAGTGAAAGTGAAGTCACTCAGTCGTGTCCGACTCTTTGTGACCCCGTGGACTGTAGCCCACCAGGCTCCTCTGTCCATGGGATTCTCCAGGCAAGAATACTGGAGTGGGTTACCATTTCCTTCTCCAGGGGATCTTCCCAACCCAGGGATTGAACCTGGATCTCCCACATTGCAGGCAGACACTTTAACCTCTGAGCTACCAGGGAAGCCTTCCTTCTGTTAGGTCCTTACCATTTCTGTCCTTCATTGTGCCCATCCTTGCATGAAATGTTCCCTCAGTGTCTCTAATTTTCTTGGAGAGATCTGTAATCTTTCTCATTCTGTTGTTTTCCTCTGTTATTTTTGCATTGTTCACTTAAGGCTTTTTTGTCTCTTCTTGCTATTCTTTGGAACTGTGCATTCAAATGGGTGTGTTTTTCCTTTTCTCCTTTGCCTTTCGCTTCTCTTCTTTTCTCAACTGGTTGTAAGCCCTCCTCAGACAACCATTTTGGAAGAAACCTAAATATCCATCAACACAATTAAGTATTACTCAGCTATTAAAAAGAACAAAATAATGCTATTTGCAGCAACATGGATGGGCCTAGAGATGACCATACTAAGCAAAGTCAGAGAAAGAGGAGTATCACGTGGTGTCACTTAATCACTTATATGCGAAATCTGAAATACGGTACAAGTGAACCATTCACAAGACAGACTCACAGACTTAGAAAAGAAACTCTGGAGAGAGATAAATTCGGGGCTTGGGATTAACATAGACACACTGTAAGATATAAAATAAACAATAAGGACTTACTGTGTGGAACAGGGAACTATGTTCAATATCCAGTAATAAGCCATAGTGGAAAGAACATATATACATACACACACATACACATACATATGTATACACATATATGGAGCTTCCCAGGTAGCGCTGGTGGTAAAGAATCTGTCTGCCAGTACAGGAAACACAAGAGAGCCGGGTTCAATGGCTGGGTCAGGAAGACCCCATAGAGGAGGAAATGGCGAACTGCTCCAGTATTCTTGCCTGGAAAATTCCATGGACATATAATATGTAACTGAATCGCTCTGCTATACACCATAAACTGAGCATTGTAAATTACATATCCTTTGTTTAAAGAAGATTCCAAACTGGGGACAGGAATGGGTTTGCCCATTGGCCAGGCTGGTTTGGGGAGTGCATTTCTCTGCGGGGCTCTTTTGGAGGCTGGTCCACTCTGTGTCACAGATGCTGGCCTCCTCTGTCCTTAGGATATGGGAGCGTGGGGGTTATCTCTTCACCCCTTAGCACAGGGCCTGGCACCTGAGAGGCACAGAATATCTGTTGACAGAATCCTCAGATTCATTCTGCAGATGTGTTACAGTTCTGTGAAGTGGCTTCTGCGTTTGTTATGGAGAGAAGCGTGTAACTAAGGGAGCTGCTCAAACCTGCAGGGCAGCATCCAAGGGAAAGGAGGACAAAGAGAGACAAAAATTCTGCTCTGATTCACACATCTCCACAGGGCCTGGGAGATGCTACAGCTGAGTGAGTCTTGAGAGAGCAGGATGGAGGTGGAGTTAGGACTCGTGGTTAAGGAAGGGTTTTTTTTTTTAGATGGGTACATGTAGGTAAGTGCATTGTGAATGTTTGTGGATCGTTGCAAGGCAGTCACTAACTGAAAACTAAGGTTTCTCTTCAAAATGTTTTGAAAGATAAAAACAAATAGAGTTCATACACAAAAAGGTTAAACTGAAAAGAGAAAGGAAGCAAACAAATCATATATGCATTTATAAGAACTAGTTGACAGGTGAAAGGGCAACACAGAACAGGAAATGCAAATGGTAGAAATTACGCTATTGAGAGGAGATTATAATTCTATGAAGCAATGAAACGCACTGACTTGTATGGAGAACAACTAACACAGAATGACGAAGGCTGGGAATAAATGGTTGGTCAAAGATAAAACCAGAATTCCAACTAAAGGAAACAATGTTGGCGATATTCCCACCAAAGGGTGATTTAAAGCAAAAAAACCTATGCAGAATTCACTGCTGCTGCTAAGTCACTTCAGTTGTGTCCGACTCTGTGTGACCCCATAGACGGCAGCCCACCAGGCTCCCCCATCCCTGGGATTCTCCAGGCAAGAATACTGGAGTGGGTTGCCATTTCCTTCTCCAATGTATGAAAGAGAAAAGTGAAAGTGAAGTCGCTCATTCTGTCCGACTGTTAGCGACCCCCCATGGACTGCAGCCCACCAGGCTCCTCCATCCATTGGATTTTCCAGGCAAGAGTACTGGGGTGGGGTGCCATTGCCTTTCCCAGCAGAATGAGATAAATTATATAACAGATACATCATAAACCTTTATGCAGCAATAATGTAGGGCAGAGGAAAAAAAGGACAGCCAAATTGCAGTGGGAAATTTAACTCCTACTATCTGGACCTCAACTGAGATCTAGACAGAAGATATAGAAAATATATTGATACTTGAGACAGAATTAATCCATCTCAAATCTTACATTCTAGCACTGTACTGTCCAGTGGGATAGTGAGTGTGTGACTTGGAAATGTGAACATGGCTGAGGGGACTAATTTTTAAATTTTATTTAATTTTCATTAAAATTTAAAACCTGAGGCAACATACAATTTTTTTTGTTAAATTCAGCCCGTTTTGGTACAATTGTATTTTGCTTTAACCACTGAAAATTTAGCATCCAAATTAGATTCACTGTAAACAAAATAAATATTGAATTTTGAAGACTTAACTGCAAAAATAAGAATGCTAGATATCTGATAGCTTTTATTTCACATTGAAATATAAAAATTTAGCTATATGGGGTTAGAGAAAAATATTATTCAAAGTGATATCCCCTGTTGTCTTCACTTTTTAAATGTGGTTACTAGAAATTATAAAACTGCATTTATGTGGCTCGCGTTATATTTCTGTTGTGTCAGCCACTCAGTTTTGTCCAACTCTTTGTGATCCCGTGGATTGTAGACCACCAAGCTTCTCTGTCCATGGAATTCTTCTTTTTAAAATTATTTTAATTGGAGGATACTTACTTTACAATGTTGTGATGATTTCTGCTGTGCCTCAGTGTGTATCGGCCATAGGTATACATGTGTCCCTCCATCCTGAACCCCCTCCCACCCTCTCCCTCCAGGCTGTCACGGAGCGCCGGCCTTGGGCGCCCTGCGCCATACATTAAACTCCCACTGGCTATCTGCTTTACATATAGTAACGTATGTGTGTGTGTTAGTCACTCAGTGGTGTCCGACCCCATGGGCTGTAGCCTGCCAGGCTCCTCTGTCCATGGGATTCTCCAGGCAAGAACACTGGAATGGCTTGCCATTCCCTTCTTCAGGGGATCTTCCCAACCCAGGGATCAAACCTGGGTCTCTCAGATTGCAGGCAGAGTCTTTACCATCTGAGGCAACAGGGAAGTCCAGTAATGTGTATGTTTCATTGCTATTCTCTCAAATCATCTCACCCTCTCTTCCTTCCCCTGAGTCTAAAAATCTGTTCTTTGTCCATGTAATTCTTTAGGCAAGAACACTGGGGTGGGTAGCCATTCCCTTCTCCAGGGCCTCTGAGGGGCAGAGCTAAATAGGACACACCTCGTTTTGAAGGTTTTGGAGACTGTTTGCAAAACCCAATCATTATTAGATTATGTGTAGTAAGAGAAAATTACAGTCTAAGAGACTTGAAATCCAAAGAAAACTTTCCTTTATTTAAAAAAAAGCAGATCAAAAAAGAAAACACCGAGTCTAAAAATAAAAATGAAAACAATTAAACATCAAAACCTGTAGGATGCAGTCAGCTTTAACATAGTCCCAGAGCAGTCATTTTTATCCCTTTAAGGATCAGATACCGCTGAGAATCTGATACAATAGATCCCCGCCCTAGAAAAAATGCAGACACAAAGAATTTTGCTTATAACTCCAGGAGGTCCACACACATTCAGAAGCCCCTAGGCTATAAATGCCTGTATCATCAAAATGGAAAATAAATTAACTAAGCCGGCAATTAAGATTCAAGGAAAATAAAACGAAACCCTCAAGGAAACTAGGAAAAGGAACAAGATTAAAAGCCAGGATAAATAACAGCAGAATTGTTAAATCCATGAGCTGTTTCTTTGGAAAAAATCAAAACTAAAAAACAGCAACTGCTAGAATAATCCATCAAGAAAGGAAAAAAAAAATGCATAAACAGAAATGAGAATGACCATACGTTACCAAAAACAGGTTCAAAATTAAGGGAATACTGTGCGCAATTGCATAGTAGTAATATGCTGGAAAACTCAATTTTTTCCCTGTAAAAATTCAAATTTCCAAAATTGGCATAAGAAATAGAAAACCTAAATCAATAACAGAAAAATAAAAGGAATTCTTCTATTTTCTAGTATATAAAATATATATTTTCTGCTCTTCCAAAAAGCAGCAGCAGGTGGTGAATTTGCTGGTAAATTTCAGTTTTGATGTGTTTTCCACTCTTTGAACAAACATTTCCCATGTGCCTACTCATAGCATTAGTATATAGTCAGCCCAATCTAAGGTCATTTTTGTCATTTTAAGTAAACTCTCCTGCTCACAGAAATGACTAGAAAGTCATTATTTCATCCCATGAGACAAAAAATGACCTTGATTCCTAGACCTGATAGGGCGATAAATTCCAAAGTTTTGTAGTGATGAGAGGTCAACAGGAAAAAAAGCCTGGCGTGTGCACATAGATAGAACTACATAAACATTCTCTTCTACAATTAAAAAATCACATACTTAAAGGAGGCAGATAGTAAATAATTTTATATATTAAATAACATATAAATTAGTAAGAGCTCCATCAAGCCTCTAAGTGAACAAAATAAGATTTAAATAAGAGAAGCTAACTTGTAAATGCTTTCTGAAAAGTGTTCGAGCTCAAACTAAGTAAAACAATGACCATCTTACATGTTAAATGGATGACCCTCCCACAGCAAACATTTCCAAGTCAGCCCTCTCACCTTAGGTTTGGCAAGGCCAGTTCTCCTGAATATCATGTGGTTTTATGAAACAGGTAGATTGAAACCTGCTTAATTTGCAAGCAAGGAGACAAAGGCATAAGCTAGGGAGCACTGGTCAGAGAGATGCTGAAGGGGCTGCTAATTTCAGCGTGTCTGCCTGTTCTGAGGTGTGGGCGACTTTAAACACGCCACGGCACACCAGCTTAGACTCCCATCCGAGCAGAGCACCAAGCTGCAGCCCGGACAAACGCTGCTTCTAGATCACTAAACCATTCTTTGCACACCTCCCTGCCTGCCTCAAAGAGAAAAAACGCTGCTTCTAGATCACTAAACCATTCTTTCCACACCTCCCTGCCTGCCTCAAAGAGAAGAAAGTGAGACTGGCCCAGGGTCTGTCTGCATCTTCTCTGGTAACTAATGTTCACTGAGGAAAATAACCTTTACAGAGAAAAATCAGTACTTCAGTCTTGCCAAGCTTTCTTCCTCTACTTTTATTTCTTACCTGCTTTATTACTTTGTTCTAACTAGAAGCCGTTAAGTGCCAAAAAAAAAAAAAAACATCTTTTTTAAAGTTGACCTGAGAATTTCAAGGGAAGTGGTGGGACTTGGTAAATCTGGTTCCAGGCAGAGTAAGATGCCCAGGGGAATGGTTGCAACTCTGTGATTACCTGGCCTAACAGAATTTTCTCATGGTGTCTCATTAGGTATTAATGACATGAACTAATTCCTGGTAGAGTGACCTTTTTGTCAAGGAGATAGAAACTAATCACTTAACACCAAGATAATGTAATACATGAAAATTGCATCGTTAGGACTATAGCAAGTGGTAAATTCAAAAGGGAAACAAATCTTTATAGAATGGCTGGTGTTGTATAGATGACAAGGAACAAAATCTGTTTCCAGTATGTGTCTCACACTCAGACACCAAGTCTTATGACAAATCTGTCTTTAAGAACTATTGACAAACTGCACTTTTTTATAAAGATTTTTCATGAGCTCTTTGATACCAGTTGGGAACAAATTCCTGGCCCCAGAACAGGGGCCAGGACAGAAAACTATTGGATGGCATGGTTTAGGGGTAATGAACTGGTTTAAGCAGAATCTGAGCAGAGCAAATGCCTGGAGGCTGATGGCTGGAGTGGCAGGTCAGACTTACCTACATAGAATCTTCAAAATGAATGAATTTGATATTTTTTTCTATCAGAGATTTCACTACTGTTGATGTTGATATGGCTAATGTTATGAAAACAAAGTTCCTAGTATAAATAAAGCCAACATTCATTGGTTGTTGGATTAAGTGCTATCAGATGTATGAGCACAGAACCCAAGAAAATGAATTGGTTGGAAAAATACCACCTGGTTCTGATTTTTACAGGGACACAGGAACAGTTGGACTGACCCGGATTCACAGAACCTAGGAAGTGTGCAGTTGTTTAATGCTTTTTGGCCAGGGGTGTGTCCAAGAGGGCTGGGAACTAGGTATAAAGCGGTGGTAACTGGACAAGACAGAGATAGACATGATCTGTTAACCGAAGTGGCCTCAGTTTTCTCAGCCTTCTTCAATAGTACAACTATGGTAACATGGCCACAGCTTTTCAGCTGAGATGGAATTGCCCTCAACTCAACTGCAGAGGAAATAACTGAGGCTGAATAGTGTCAACAGTTTTATCTATAGGTTCAGAGTTAGAACAATGTCTATTGCCAGCGAGCTGGAGAAGATTAAACCAAGGTCTTTCAACTTACTCAGATTTTGACAGTAGGCTCTGCCAAGTCCTGGTGTTAACTATTTTAGAGAGAGCTTCTGCCCCTGTGGTGGTTTCCTCCTACGGAAAGGATCCAAGGAGACCACAGGCAGTGGGGATACGCAGTCGGTGAGTGTCTTGTTCATGTGTGTGTTGGATGGCACACAACTGTCATCAGCCTGTGTGTTGGGAAAAACCGTAGAGTTGGAACTGTTGTTTCTAAGGAACAACAAAAGGAAACTGGCTGAGCCCATGAAGAGAGAGAGAGGAGCAGAAAACAAGACTTGTAGTTTAAGCCTGATTGCAGTCTCAAGGGCTGGAAGACAGCAGATCACTATCAGATGCGATCTACTCACAACAGTTAAGGAAAAACACCAGAGCTCCAACTCCAACGCTGTGCATGTATGTTCACTCAAACCTTGATCCATGAATGCACTTGTGTCCTGGAGTAAGTGAAAACTGTAACAGCTCTTAGATGTAGTGGTCAGGGGAGTAAAACTTTACTCTGGAAGGTAGAGCCTGGCTCCTGGTCAAGGACTGTTCAATCCATAGTATGTAACACCTTTTGAACAGGTGTAATCATTTTTATTACAAAAGCAGGATGGAAGGGGGAAAAAAAGCCACTCAATGTTTCAGTAATTCAATAATTTATTCCTCTAAAAAAGTGTGTAAAAGTATATAGCTCTCATTCACAAGGTATATATGAATGACATTTAAAATGGAGGCTTTTTAGTATTGTTTCTTTTTATCAAAGTCTTTTAGTGTACTGTACCAGCGCTATACTGTAGTTTTTTTAAATGAACTTCACATATTTTTGTATTCTTTCAAATTGTTTGCTATATATAAAAGAAGCTCACTGCAAAATGCTTGAAGGAAAAAGGAAACAAAAGAAATTCAGAACTTCCCAGAAATGTACAGCTTTTACATTTAAAAAAGATTCTGAAATATACATACAAGCATGCTGGACAAACCCACCCCTCTCCCCTCCCCATGTCCCCTCTTTAGTTCAAACCAAGGTAAGAGTTCTGATTTCTGCAGAATTTCCAAAATTAAAAATAAAAAAAAAATAAAATAAGTTCTCACTCTGTAGCAAATCCAGGGCTTGTACATTTCAGATTAATTCAGTAAAAAACTCACAAGTAAAATAATGCATATTTAAGGGAAATATTATACAGACTTTTTCACACAGAAGTACATAATAAGATTTTTTTTAAAATCTATTGCCATTCATTTATTTTTGCACAAAAACGTATAAATATGTCACTAGCTTTTTCTTAACTTAAAAAACTTAAATAAAAGACACCAGATGAAAACTACCCTTTGCTGCCTTTTTTTTTTTTTAAGTTTTTGTAGGGGTTTTTTAGTTTTTTGTGTTTTTTTCTTTTTTTGCTGAGAATTGGGTTTCTAGGGAAGAAAAGCCCCTGCATTAAAAACAGCCCATTAAAAAAAAAAAATTCAAAGTTCTGATGAATTCTGGGAAAAAAAGCAACCCCAAAGTGGTAAAAGATTACAAATATCTACTTTACAATTTGTCTTCTCACCAAGATAATTTTATACAAGTTTACAATCTTCATCATCTTATGCTCTTCAAAAGGCCTTGAGAATTTTTCCTTTCTGATTAAGAAAAAATAGCACTGCAATATTTTTAAAGTCAATTTTACACTGTACACATTAGATACAAATGGTTTGATATATCAGATTTTTTAACCTATACATTGCGAAAGTCAACCCCTCCCCCTCAACTGGTGGTACAGAGAACAAAATTATCCATTTACAAGTGATTTCTCTGCTTTCACATTCCCACCACACAATTTTTTTTAAATGTTTTAAACGTTAGATTATTTCAAGAAAAATACTTTTACAAAATCAGTTATTACATTTTTCTTTTTTTTTTTTGTTAATAACCAGAATATGGAAGTTTCTTGGAAGAACTTTTAAAATCTGCATGGTTCTCTCTACAGATGACTAGAACTCTACAGCCTGACCAGAGTGGCTCACGGGAGGCAAGCCCACACCCACTGCCCTCGGACAGAAACGCACAGCAAGGTAGGGGGCAGAGACGGGGTCTTCAAGACAACCCACTTGGGCCTGGGATGAGGACTCATGAAATACTTCAGTTAGCCTTAATGCTTTAAAATGGCATGTATGTTTGTTTGTTTTTAAAAAGTTCCACCACAAAGGCTCAACTTCAAGTACTAATTTAATGGTTAAGTTGTAATATTTCTTTGAAATAATATTCCTATGGTCCAGAAAAAATTCACCATATTTATAACTGATGTTATGAACAAACACTGTTGATTGTGATATGTACATGAGTCCCTTTTGATCTAATGAGAGGAGAGACCTGGCTTTCAGTAAGAATTCACTAGAAAATATATTTCCACTGTGACTATATAAAGCTGATGAAGGTACTTGCCTCCATGGCTCTGGGTGGAGCCTGACTGCCTTCTATGTAAAAATGTCCTTCATGAAACGCTGGCCACTTCTAATAAGGAACATGGCAGAATGTTTACCCAGTTTGTTCTCAACCTACTGCTGGGTGGTTTTGGATATATTATTACTTTGTAGGCATGATCCTCCCCAATTTGTATTCACTCCTTTTCCGGCTTCTAGGACAGAGGTATGTAGTCAAAGAATCCTATGGTGGATCTGAGTTGGGTTTTAGCTACTGTACCTGGTCCTCACAAATTAAAAAAAATAAAAATAAAGTCACATGACAGAACAACTTAAAATAAATAAACAAAATGAAGATGTCTCCAGACCTCTTGTATCTACACACAGGTATAAAGTCAACCAAAGCACTCACGCCAGTCTAGTTGGGAGCACTAGGGAGATAGAAATCCTATGATGAAATCATGTACTTGAGCTGGTTCTTATTTTTCAAAAGTCCCAGATTATGGAGTTCAGGTAACCCACAGGCCATCCACCAGGAACTGGAGGGTTTCATCAGAGGGCTACACTGCCCATGTTAAACAGAGACTGAAAACACAGACTCTTGTGCAAAAGGACACCGTCTCTCCTGTTTCCCTCTTAAAAACCAACAGAAAAACTTCCTGTGGCCCGGTGGTTTGGGGCCGCACAAGCTGTAACACTGGCTGCAAGTCACTGCTCGTGGAAGTTTCCAGGTCCATGAGAGAAGTGTCAGTGAGTCACTCTGGTACTGAACACTGCAGAAATGACATGTGCCTGCTGAGAAGGAATCACAGTGCGGGACTGTGCAGAGTGGTCTCCAAAGAAGGAACTGGGGTATTTGCAGAGTGTTGCAGGTTCCTTGGACTGAGGTTGCAGGGAGAAGGAACTGAGCCAGAGTGCTTTTCCAATTAGAGTATGTTCATGATGGCATTGTACAACTGAGTGAGCACCACAAAGTGGACGGGAAGGCAGGAGGTACGGTCCTGGGTGGCCGGATTGCACGTGAGCCACGACAGAGCGTTGTACTGCTCCAAAACAAACCTGCCAGAGAGAACACACAGGTTAGGGTGCCCGGCCTGACAGAAGGGAGGCTGATCCGAAAGGTCTTCCTCCTACGTCAGCAGGAGGAAGGCGTGACCTCATTCTGTAAGTGGTCCCGGGCCCTAGCCTGGAGCTCCTGTCTCCCCTCCCTTCTAGACCTGCACTGTCCAATATGGCAGCCACCGCCCCTCATCAACTCAGACACGCTATATGCAGAGAACAGGCACAAGGAATTCAGGGACTGAGTATTTCAAAAAGCAGAGAAAATAGCTCATGACTATTTTTACATTGATTACCATTCAAATGATACTATTTATATGATCATTATCATATATTTTTATATATTACTAAAATTTCAAGATTTTTCTAGTAGCCATATTAAGATGGTAATTATGTGACTCACTTCTATTGGATGATGTTGCTCTAGAGGCTCTGGAAGCCAAAATCATGTAGATTAGGTTCTTGCTTTAATTATAATTTTCAAATCATTTAAGAGTTAGAAGTGAAGTGAAGTCACTCAGTCGTGCCTGACTCTTTGCGACCTCATGGACTATAGCCCACCAGGCTCCTCTGTCCATGGGATTCTCCAGGCAAGAGTATTGGTGTGGGCTGCCATTTCCTTCTCCAGGGGATCTTCCCAACCCAGGGATTGAACCCAAGTCTCCTGCATTGCAGACAGATGCTTTACCGTCTGAGCCACAAGAGTTAGGATACATTAGAAAAAGCTTGCATATCTTCTCAAGGTATATGAAGCATGCTTATGAACTCCGAGAGATGGTGATGGACAGGGAGGCCTGCCGTGCTGCGATTCATGGGGTCGCAAAGAATTGGACATGACTGAGCGACTGAACTGAACTGAAAGTGCAAGAGAATTCTGAGAGATATTGCCCAACCATGGAATTTGTTTTACTTTATTTATATAATCTATGTCAGGGAGGGTAGAAAATGTGTTCGAAGTCAAGTGCTTTAAGCTCCAGACATGGTTCTATGCAGGCCTAATCCTGGCCTATGCCCGTCACCACGACTGCCTCCCTGGAACGGGGAGTGAAAGCAGTGGCGCTCACGCCCGTCTGCTGGTGCGGCATCTGCTGCCAGCCTGTCCATCCAAGGCACGCGCTGGTGGGGCGCAGCTTCTCACTGGCTAATCCAACAGTGCTCCTCTGCACAAAAGGTAACATCTCTTCCACAAACACCATATCTTACTCGTTTTTCCAAGGTGTCTTTCATTAAAATATAAAATTTCAAACTGTACTGCTATGTTGTCTAGGTCTCAATCTACCTTAAAACATCAGACGTGGTTTTGGAGTCAAGAGGATGCGGAACCCGTTGAGAATTCCTGGCGGGGAGAAGTTCATCCGTCTGTGCTACAGAAATGTGGTGATGCAGCGAAGCCTGGTAAAAGAACAGAGAATGTTACCATTCGGGCCTAGTCAACTTGGGAAGGAAGCCCATGTCTGCCAGTAGCACGACACTGTCTAAAGTCCCTTAGGAGTCAGGGCTTCTATAAATCCCTGAATTCAAGCTGCTCAGTACCCCCAAGGTGATTCCAAATAACCCCATATCCTAGAATAGAGAGTGGGAAAAAGCTAGCTTTGCAAATACCCTACAAATAACTAAAAGTGTCCCTCTACAGGTTTAGATCTGCAGAGGCCCACAGTCTGGGTGGCTGACGGTGTCACTGTGGTCCTCTCTCCTGACCTCCACGCTCCATCACTGGTGTGCTGCCCTTCCAGCGTCACGTCCAAAGGCACATGCTATCCCCCTTGAAGCACTATGACAGAGCCCTGGGTTCAGCAGGTACCAGCATGTTCCATCTACGATGAAGTTCCCCATCAATCTTTAACATAAGGGTTTTAGCATAGTTTTACTTTATTAATTTTGAAATAATATTTAAAGCAGAGGCCACATAAATGCTTGATTCTCCTTCAAAAGGTGAGTTGTTTTAAATGTTTTGTTTTCCAGCACAACTAGGAACCCATAGACTTTTAGCACTCTGTGCCACCACTGTTCATTCTAATGACCAAATGATCGATCCCATCCCTGGGCAATGGGAACCCCTCCAAGTTGGCTCTTGGTTCTTTGAAAAGACTCTAATAATCTTTGGTAACTTCCATGCTTTTAGGCATGAAAAGAAGTTGTCTCAGGATATCATGAATTTCTTACTTTAGTCCTGGAATCAGTCATTCCTCAAAGAACTCTCATTCTTTTGAATGTTAAGTGGTATTGAGAAATAATACATGTGTCAAGAAAGGTGTTTATTGCTACTAAGCTATCATCTCTAAGTCTTTTCAGTAAACAGAGCTAAAAAAAATGTGTATTTTTTAGAGAGGAAAAGATAAAAAGTCTAACTGAAGGTAAAGATTATGGATTTTTAACATAAATTCTTTGATCTCATAATACTGTGTTGAAGTCATCAGGTAAAGAAAACTGTTCTTGGTTTTAACCATCAGGTGTGTGTGTGTGTGTGTGTATCACATGGATTCCTCTGCGGTGGGACTTCTGCATCAGAAGGGGAATGCCCCGGTCCTGCCGAGAGAGTATGATGTTCAACATCCGCATTTTTGCCAATCCATGGATTGCTTCTAGGTTCTTTCACCCAAACCGAAGTGAGAGAGCTTTTGCTTTTAACTTTAATTGGGAGTAAAAATTTCCAAGAAATATACAGGAAGGGGCATGCGTAAACAAAGGGTTTTTAGCTCACTCCTGCCCTACTCTAAAAAAGAACACTGGCCTCCATGAAGGGGAGGAAGAGGACAACCAGTCATTACTGACCTTCCCCTCCCCAGGCGTCACTTCCCTGACAGCAGTAATCTTTCGCAGAACCACAGGGCAACCTGAGGTCTCCTGCCTGGGCAAATGTCGTGATATGGTTTTGGGTTCCTCTCCTAAATTCTACTCTCTGCCTCTAGCTGTAAGTAAAACATCCTCAGACTTCAAGCAGACATGAGAGAATCAGGGAACAAATCCTCACCAAATTTTGAACATTAAGTCATTCATCCACCCCAAAACTTCAAACATGACACCAAACCAACCTTGAGGAAGAGGGGACACTGGTTCTGAGCCTGGGGACATGATGACCAAAACCACTGGGGGAGATTCTCGGCTTTGGCGGTTGACACAAAATACCCAAGGGCTAGAGGCTGCTGCTTCAGCTCCTCGGGCGCTTCCCTAGAAAGAAGACGCTCACCCTGGCTCTGAAAGACAAAGTCCCAAAGTGTGATCAGCATTTATCTCCAAAGCTTTCTGTAAAATCATCTTTTCAAAAGAAATCGATATCTGACATGTATACTAGTTTCAGGTGTACAGCATAACGGTTCTAATTGTGGGAAATAATCATGATAAGTCTAGTGAACATCCACCACGTACAGAGCTGAATGTTTTTTCTTTTGATGAGAACTTTTAAAAAACATCTACACGTAGCAACTATCAAATATACAATATGGTGTTTTAGTTATTTGGTTTCGGCTGTGCAGCACGGGCCGAGCTGTCCCGCAGCACGTCCTCCTGGAGGATGGACTCTCGTGCCCCTGTACTGGCAAGCGGATTCTTACCCACTGGACCACCAGGGGAATCCCCACAATATGGTATTAACTATGCATTATTACAGCTGTGGACACTTCTTTTGTAACGGGAAGTTCATCCTCTGACACCGTCACCCAGCTTTTCATCAGTTCACCGTGCACTGTAGTGGCTAACTGACCGAGAAAGGGCAGCAGGGGAGGCAGTGTCTGCCACACGCGGACATCTGATGAGATATATACATAAAGCTAACGTCAGCCGAGTAAACAGACTTATTTTCTCTGCTTCCTTTTCTGCAGAACATAAAATCTGCTCCATGGCATTATTAGATAACCAACTAAAAATGGAAGGAGCGGCCTCTGACAGCTGAAGGTGCTGGACCACCACACCCATCTGCTCTTAGCCCCTGCAGTCACCCAAAAACATGAGTGTGCCTGACTGTCCACTGTCAACAAGGTCGTAACAACTCAAGGCTCTCTGACCTGCCAGCAGTGGGAGGTCTGCTCCTGAAGAAGTCTTGTTTCAATTTACAGCAATCCCAGGAATAAGAGATTTTTGTGAGAGCCTTACTGGGCGGTTTTTTTTTTTTCTTTGGTAATTGACATTTTCCTCATCTTTGACTCTCTTAGCTAGCTTCAAGAGTTGAAAATGTACCTTTTTTGCAAGCAATAATAAGTAATTCATTTGTTCTCAAAAGCCTTCTGTTTCAACTACTACACCAAGTTGTAGCAATTCTGAATTGCTTAAGAAAAACTAACTGCAACTTTGAACACTTTCTCCTGTTGTAATGTCTTAACTGAATATCAAAGAATGTTTAATGGTTCAGGAGAAGGAAATGCTGAAAGCCTGTCAGAGTTACCTGGCCGCAGGCATTCAGGAGTGGAAAAGGCCCCCTGACCAGCTTCAGCACAGAATTGTTTGAAGTGTGACATTCAATGGCTTGAGGCGCCAACCAAGGGAGAAAAGACAGCAAACCTCTGCTTCTCACAAAACTGACATTATACTTCAGTTGCCAATTCTTTGTTAATAGACAGGCTGAATTATAACAACCAGTACTGGAAGATAGTTGCTAGTATTTCCACTTCACAGATAAGGTAACTAAGGCTGAGAAAAGTAGAGTAAACTTGTCCAAGGTCACACAGAGCTAGTGAGCTTGAACTCAGAGCTCTGTTTACCAACCTCCAGGGCACACATTCCCAGCTGCAGTGCTACTGGCCTCTAGAATTCACAGCAATCCTAAACGAAAACCAGTCAGTGTAAAAGTTGTGTTCTCGGTCCCCATCACAACAGTCTCCAGTGAACCAATAAACTGTCATTAATGGCAGATGCTTGAGGAAGTCAAGACACTTAGTCTTCCCCCAGAAGGGAACATCAGGGGGCAGGCAGCGACACGAGGGCAGACCAGTGAGTCGCCGTCCCGTGGTTTCATCCGCTCTGTAGCTAAAGCTTTCCATCGTCTTTTCTCTTGATTGTCCTTCAGCCAACTCAGGGCTGGCAATAAAAGTCCCACCTGACAGAAACCTAAGTCCTTTAAGAAGTGTCTAAATGAGGGTAAACAGGTTGCTTTTACTTGTCCAGTTTAAGATACTGGACAGCTATTTTTCTGTGTCTAACCCCTCAATCTCTTAGTATTTTAAGTATAATACCAGGATAAGGCATGCATCACCTAGGTTTATGGCGGAACCTTTAATGCTTCAATCTTCTGCTAGTTCACTTCTAATATCCCTAGAATATTTAAAGATGAAACTTCGTTGTAAGCTCTGTTTTGTCCCATAAGACTCTGGCATTAACGTGGACATATCTCCACAATCAGCCACCTGTGGGCTCTTCCCATTCCTGCAGGCTGGCTACAGAGGAGGTCTGACTGCCTAAAAAAGGTGGCAAAACACAGACCAAGACAAAGGAGGCCTCTTTCCGAATAACCATCAACATTGTGTTCTTCAGTTAACACAATTATTCTGCATGTTGAAAAAGCAGGATTATTGAACTAGTCTCTGAAAAGCTGCTGTTTTGGCAAAAATATTACAATTAACTGGGAAACGGCAAGCAACCAAAACTAATTTTTGCTCGGAAGACAATTGCATAAAACTGACAGCTGTAATGGACTATTCTTCTGATTAAACACAGTCATCAGGAATGGTAATACATTTCTTTAGAATTCCTGCCTTTGCTCAAAATGAAACAACAGAGCCACACTGACTTCACTTGTATCAGAACCACTGGGAGGAAAAGCAGATGTAGTAACTGAGGTCAGCACCTCTAGGGGCCTTCCCTCAAGGCTGTGGTGGGTTTAAACGTGCCAGGTTTCCCAAGTCAGGCTTACCCGACTGTGCTGAAAGTGAGAGCCCACGCCGATTCCAGAAGGAGAGCCTGGGGAGGGGACTGGGGAGGAGTTGGGAGAGGAATGGAGATTCCCAGTCATTAATATGCCAATATCATTGTCCATATCATCTGGGAATGGAAGGTCAACAAACATGTCATCTAGAGGGGAGAGAGAAAAACACAAAAATTAAAAAGGTCATCCACAGCCCTGACTTAAAGCAAAACATGGTTTGTTGGCCTAGGACTGTCCTAGGTATGTATCGTTAACCACTTAAGACTTAACCTGTGCCCATTGGGTTCAAGGTGCTGCAAATAAGCCTTTCATTGTGTCCTCTCTCCAGTGATCTCCTAGCGTGAAGTATTCACAGAATGGAGAAATAACATAAAACTCCAGCCTCCAAAGGCACATAAAAAGATGGTAAAACAGCTAAAGAAGCAATTTAATTATTAAACAAAGTTAAAACTGATGCCATCCAAGAAAAAAGCAGACTCCATCTACATATCAATTTAGCATCTAAAAACACTTAAGGCTGAATTAATGCATGCTAATAGGTGTGAACTTGGCCTGAAACTGGAGGCCTCTTACACAGGCAGATTAAAGCACACTGTTTTCCCTATGAAATCCTCTCCTATATCATAGAAGTAAGGTACACACAGAGCAGAAAACTTGGAAAGTATAACATGCAAAACCTGGTCACCAAGAACATTTTTGCTGGTTCTGTTTCCGTATTATTACACCACGATCACACTACACAGCTTGTCTGTGTGCACACATGCAGGATGATGCCCTTTTACCCTGCCCATGTAACAGGACCAAAGCTCTAAACATGCCTCAAACACACTGTCAATGGCTGCATAAGATTGAGCATTTTACAGCTTATGCTCATCTCTTAACAGATGCTTTAAGATATTCAAACCAAGAGTATCTATTAAGAATCATCAACTAAGGAGTTGTTTCAGAGCGAATTAGATGCTATCTGACTACTGCCCAGTAGTCTTCACTCAATTCAAAGCAGCTAAAGCTAAGAAATATTTATTGAAAGAGTGACGCAACCAGATAAATACTTTCTGCCTTTCATTTAATGAAAAATAGGAGAAAGTTAATTACCCAAGAGAGGAAAGTGTTTCTATGGCCTTGGCAATAGTATAAATTAAATCCTCAAGACCAAAACGATTCTTAGCCCTTCAGCTGCCTCATGTTCTATACGCTGTTCCTCACAACACAGAAGAACCTGCCCAGCGCAGTGACTCCTTGCCGTAGCACAGCATTTTGGTGAAGGAGTCAAGCTGCCCCGTCCGTGTCCACTCACCATTGTTGGGGCTAAACCCATCTTCGTTGGGATAGTTGGCTGGAGCCACCTGGATGGTTGACGACGTTGGGAACACCAGGATGTGAGTACAGGAAGCATCCTGAGGGGTGTTAAGCTGGGACGACTGCATGTTCAGTGCAGTGCTTCGACCAAACACAGAGCCCATTGTGACAGCATCTTAAAAGGTGGGGGAAAGGGGTTCATTCCTTTTGTGTAGCAGTGAGCAACTCCAGAAATATATTTTAAGAGGACCTGAGCTGGACTGATACGAGTCTGCCACAAGTGCCATGATGGACACACATTTAAAGTTGAGCCCATTTGTTCAGATATTTTCGAGAAACTGACTCAGAGCATTTACCTATGATAACCCAAGCCAGATTTCACATTAGGAAAGTTAAGATAAAATTGGACTGAGTCAACCAAATATGACTTAAATAAGTATTTCTAAAAATAAAACCTGTTCTCCTGTGATTGCTAATAATTTATAAAGGACTGTTCTCCTAACAGCGCAACTCTGTAGAAACAATACCATTCAACTAAAAACTGTTAAAATGCATATTTATTGAATGCATACTATATGCTAGATTCTGTACTAAATCTTTACTCATATCATCTCATTCAATCATCAAAGCCAACATCTTGAGGTAAGAACTACTACCCCATGTCATAAGGAGGACGGAGCACAAAGAAACGATGTAACCTGCCCAACAGGCTGGGGTTAGGCAAGTAATTCGCCATGATTCCAAGAGCTCTGGATCACATTCAGGACTCAGGCTCTCCCCCAAGTGATGGTTAACAGATAATAAAGTCACAAAGCACTCCCTTGGAAGAGACCAAACAGTTTCCACTTTTGAGCCTTGAGTATAATCGTTTTCCATAAAGATAATAAAGATACAATCTATATTTGTGTGTGAACTTCAGAATAAATGGACTGAAATACTCTGATACCTAATTAAGAAAACTGACAAGAGAGTTACCTGGCATCACTACAAAGGAGCCCTGGGGCTCCATGGCAACCAGGCAGGCACTAAGGATAGAAGGCGAGTCTGCGGCAGAGATTCCACACATCCGGCACACGTCCTTGAGCCGTTTACTGATTGTCTGTAGTGAACATTCTCCGAGGAGGATACTCCAATCTGGAATCAAATACCACAGTCTCACACAGTTTTTGAAATGCATACTGATGTGAGCTTTGAGTGTTTTACCAGTTCTGCCTGATAATTGAATTTCCAGGATTGGGCCCTAAAGGGAATATGTCTTTATACAGGTTCCCCTCCTTGCTACAAAGAAAATGTTACTTGACCTCGATTACACTTCATTAACAAGGGAACAAAGGCCTGCCATTATGGAGACTGAGGTGACACGGGCCCAGCACAGACCCAGGCAGACGTGCACATACTTCCTGTTGGGGATGCCAGTCTATTCTGTCCTTTCTCCTCCTTCTCCAGGCCTGGCTCTTTCACACCCTCATAGATATTTTTCTTCAGAAGAGAGCACAGTTGGGGGTGAACCTCAGTTTTGTTTACTGCTCTAGGCTGGTTGTTTCATCAAAGGCAAGCAGCAGAAGAAACCAAGGGGACCCTTTCCTGGCATGCCCCACACAGCTGGTAAGCAATGGGTACAGGTAACATGCTCCAGATAATGCCACATCAGTTGTTCAGATTAAAAAGGTGGCACAAATTTTCTATTATCCAAACAAAGCCAGGATATCTCATCACAGAACTGCAGAGGGTAATGTTACTCTGGGAACTGAAGAGGACTCGGCCCTCCCTTTATTCTGACCCTGGACACACAGGAAGCCCATCACTGTCACATGACTGCAGCCGCACACTGTCACACCCCAGAGGCACGCCACTCCACCTCTCCACCGCCACATGCCTGCTCTCCCTTAAAAAGCAGTTTAAAAAACCCCATAACTTTCACATTTCATATCCCCAATGAACAGTGAGCCGAAGTGGCTGAAATAAAAAGAGTCAAGGAACATGGAGGAGGGCGTATGTTTAAAAAACCACAGAAAAACCCGAGATGTGAATTCAGTATTTAAAAGCCAAATAAGAAAGAAAAGCCACTATGATTCTTTTTATCACAAACACTCTGGTGATAAAGAACAGAATCTGTGGACCCGTATCTGCTCCTGCCCCACAGAAATGGAAGGTGGTGCAGAGCTCGGTTCCCCAAAGGAAGAAACTCGTGTCCCGTACACGAGGCTGTTTTCTGTGTTTCCTCCTTGAAGGTATGTTTTCTCTCAGTCTTTTGATGGAGCCCTTGGTCACACTTGTGTCCCTTCTAAAAAATCATATAAGGGAGGGCAACAGCTCCAATAATTTTCCAAAACACCAAATAACTAGACTACTAGGCTATATTTTCATCCCCTCTACTTCTTTTCTATTATATTCTAACTTTTCCCAAGGGTTAAGAATAGCTTAAAGCCTTTAAGAAATAAGATTGACTAAAAGGTATAGTAGGAGAGAAGATAGGAATTCTGACAGAAATGAAATGATGAATCCCCTATGAATTACACCTCCAGGCTACTGATACAGATTCATTATAAGTATAATATTCTTTTTAAAATGAAAAGGGTGATATTTTCCTATTGGCCTAGAGTATGATTTAATTAAAAAAAAAATTCTGTGTATAAGAAGATCCCCAAGCAAACACTTTAATACATATATTTGTATAAACTGCTGTTAAACCCTAATAATTAACCCCTCTGGGCACTTGATGCAAGACAAGTTATCTCCGTATCAGGGGTTTTATTTCAGGGTTTCCCCAAATACATGATATAAATTTCACGCAAAGAAATACTATGCACACTCCAACACAAGGGTCCGCAAACCGGTCCGGAGGCCAGGTCGTGCCCACCACCTGATGTTAGCAAGGTCTTTTGGGAACACAGCCATGCCCATTCAAGGGGGTATTGTCTGTGGCTATTGTGATAGTACAAAGAACAGCTGGTTGCTCAACAGTGACCAGCTAGCCTGCACAGTCCAAAATATTTACTATCTGGCCCTTTACAAAGAAAGTTGGCCAACTCTGCCCTAATATACATTTGAAACATGCAAAACTACCAGGCTAATTTGTGACACATGCTTGCTTTTGCACACACCTTAGAAAAAAATCACATCTATATGCGTATACTGGACTTTTTATAAATATGTCATTGATGGGGCTTAAAAAAAATAATCTAGGCCTGTTCAAATAAAACTGTATAAATAGCTCCATGAGGATAATGAATGAGCTGGGCTCAACGTCAGGCAAGGGAGCTGCCAGTGGTCAGTGGTGTTACACGGCACTTACTTTGAGTCCTTTGTAGTATTTCTTATAAGGAATATAAGTTGGGGGATTCAGCTTAAAAAAAAAAAAAAAAAAAACCTGTCCTCTTAAATTTCCAGACCACAGACTATCAGACAGGGGTGATGTTTTATAAAGACTGTTCCAATTTGCAACTACTTGTCCTTGCCAACAAGGATTATCTTGTTATCACGCCACTGAAACAATCTCCTCACCATCAACCACCGAAAACAAACAAGCAAATGCAAGTAAAGGCTGTAGATGACGTTTACCATCATCCATAATCTGATATAAAATTTTCCAGGTAAAACTGACTTATTAAAAAAAAAAACTGCTTGTTCTCACTGACTCAATATACAAATGGTAGCAATTCTAATTTAGTGTCACTTTTATAGATTAATATAAAGAATTATTTTTCTGCTAGGTTCAATATTTAAAATTTTCTTTGTAAATTATTCTGTTGCTAATAAAAAGTCTAAAAAGTTTACCCTGTACATTTAAAAGAATCAGAAAATATAACCTGCTCTATCTGCTCTTACGACCAGCTTTACTGTTCTCTCCCTCAGCTTAGTTAATGGCATTCAGCACTCTTCCTTTCCTTTGCCTCAGGAATTTCTCACCTTTGAGTTCCCCGTGGCCTAGCCGCCCGAGTCGCCCGATCACAACTCTCCAGGGCAGAGATGTCATCTGGACAATGCCGACGCACCATTCCCACAACTTCTGTAGTCCGATCTTACGTGCAGATACTTTACTCCTCCGTGACCTCAAATAAATGGAAAAGGGTCCACAAATGAGTCAGAGCTATTACTCAGTACGACAAAACCAAGAAAATTCCAAAGAACCCACCCCCATGGTACCCACTGCATTTAGACAGGAGAGTTAGAAATATCCATTAGCTGAGAAAAGGCACAGTGTCAGTTTACATGCACCATAAACACCAAGGCTCCTCACCTGTTTGGTAAAGCAATATTCACAATACAAGTTTCCAATAATTCTCCATGGAGGTCAGTGCAGGAAGCCAAAAGCCAGCGCTGGTCGTGAGACAGACAGTAGCCCACAAAGAGCACATTGTACTTCTGGCTCGCTTCACCCAGTGTCTCTCCCGGCTCCGTCTGCTTCTCTTTGATTGGGGCCAATATAAAAGGAGGGGAGTAAAGCTGGATCGGGCTGGGCCGCTGAAGTAAGAATCAAAATCAAAATCAGTAACAACACAGAGCAACTCAACTTGGTGTTCACAACAAAACCCATATAGCACTGAGGGAGACCAGGGAGAAATGACAACAGACTGCACCCCGACTAGTCCTAGAATAATGAAACAAAAAGACTGTGTAAGTCACATGAGCAAGGCAACTCAATCATGCCAGTATTTCTTTATGAAAATAAATAATTGGCCCAACTTAGTCATTAGGAAAGTCATTAGGATTAAAACCACTATATACCCACCAGCATGTCTGAAATACAGAAGACAGACAACATCTTGTCTCAGGAGAACAGGGTGACTAGAACTCACTCTCGCTGCTAGTATCTGATGTGCTTTGGGAAAGTATTGACAACAGCTGTAAAAGCTGAACAAATATGTACACTCTGATCCCCCACCTCGCAAATGCACATATATGCTGACGAAGGACAAGAATAAGCATGTTCATAACAGTATCCATTTTAATAGCTCAGAAAAATAGCACGCAAAACTCACAAGCCATGTGGGATGTGTTACTTCTACCTTCTGATCAGCAAGATGTTTGTGGAAGCAGGAAAAAAGAATGCCAAGAAGAAAGGGAGCAACAACAACAAAAAGATGACTTAATGTTTACAAATGCAGAGGAAGCATTTGCCTACGAGAAGGCAATCCTGAAATTCAACTCCTCAGTGCAAGAGGAGTGTGACACTGTCTGGGAGGCCGATGGTCCTTTGATGATGTACCAGTGAAGCCCCTGGAAACTGTGATGTTAATTCCAGGCAACAAAATGAATGAAATTATGGAAAAACTGAAAGAACATCCGTCTGTCTAACCCATCTCCCATGGACCATGGTGGGCTTGCTTCTGTTCAATTACCAGAAAACTTGGTGGAGGATTACTTAAAAACTCATGACTTTATTCAGCTGCAGGTCCTCTTAGAAAACGTAGGGTTCTGTCCCCCGTGTCTACAACACATTTACAAAATATCTTTGCTTTTTAAAAATCTGGTCAAGTTAAGAATGGCTGCTTAAAAACTTTTCTAAATAAGAAAAATATGCAGTAGTAATCTAAAGAAATCGATAAAAACTTCTACTTTATTTTTTAAATTAAAAAAAAAAAAGGCTCAGAAGAGAAAACATCATAAATAACCATCAATAGTAAAATGGATGCTAAGCTGTGATAAAGTTACACAAGCAGAGCATTAAATGGCCAAGAGAATGAGAAAACCACCACAAGCAACAAAATGGATAATTCTCAACACTGAATCAAAGAAGTAACACAAAAGATTGTAAATTATAATTCCATTTAGATAAAAGCCAAAAAACGGGCAAAATTACATTGTTACAAGTCAAAATAGTGATTACCACTGGAGTGACTAGAAGGGACGTTAGAGATAGATGCTTGTTATGCTTTATTTCTGGCTCTTAGTCACATAATAAGTTACATGATTTTACTTATAGAAATTCAGCAAGCAGTACACTTATTCACCATGCCAAAGCCTTTGACTGTGTGGATCACAATAAAATGTGGAAAATTCTGAAAGAGATGGGAATACCAGACCACCTGACCTGCCTCTTGAGAAGCCTGTATGCAGGTCAGGAAGCAACAGTCAGAACTGGACATGGAACAACAGACTGGTTCCATATAGGAAAAGGAGTACGTCAAGGCTGTATATTGTCTCCCTGCTTATTTAACTTCTATGCAGAGTACATCATGAGAAACGCTGGGCTGGAAGAAACACAAGCTGGAATCAAGATTGCTGGGAGAAATATCAATAACCTCAGATATGCAGATGACACCACTCTTTTGAGAAAGTGAAGAACTAAAGAGTCTCTTGATGAAAGTGAAAGAGGAGAGTGAAAAAGTTGGCTTAAAGCTCAATATTCAGAAAATGAAGATCATGGCATCTGGTCCCATCACTTCATGGCAAATGGATGGGGAAACAGTGGAAACAGTGTCAGACTTTTATTTTTCTGGGCTTCAAAATCACTGCAGATGGTGACTGCAGCCATGAAATTAAAAGACGCTTACTCCTTGGAAGGAAAGTTATGACCAACCTAGATAACATATGGAAAAGCAGAGACATTGCTTTGCCAACAAAGGTCCGTCTAGTCAAGGCTATGGTTTTTCCAGTGGTCATGTATGTATGTAAGAGTTGGACTGCGAAGAAGGCTGAGCACCGAAGAATTGATGCTTTTGAGCTGTGGTGTTGGCGAAGACTCTTGAGAGTCCCCTGGACTGCAAGGAGACCCAACCAGTCCATCCTAAAGGAGATCAGTCCTGCGTGTTCACTGGAAGGACTGATGCTTAAGCTGAAACTCCAATACTTTGGCCACCTCATGCAAAGAGCTGACTCATTTGAAAAGATCATGATGCTGGGAGGGATTGGGGGCAGGGGGAGAAGGGGACGACCAAGGATGAGATGGTTGGATGGCATCACTGATTCAATGGACATGGGTTTGGGTGGACTCCGGGAGTTGGTGATCGACAGGGAGGCCTGGTGTGCTGCGGTTCATGGGGTCGCAAAGAGTCGGACACAACTGAGCGACTGAACTGAACACTTACGACTGGGCACTTTTCGGTAGGTATATTATACTTTACTATGTGTATGTATGTGTAATTTAAGAAATCAAAGCATTAGCTGTTACCGAAGACAAATATTTTAGATAAACTGTGATGAAATTTAACCTTTTGGTTTACAGCTGTTACATACATATCAGTATTTAGCTATTACATACACATCAGTATTTAGCAGACTACAGCAGAGGTCAGCAAACTTCTATAAAGGACCAGACAGCAAATACTTTAGGCCTTGTGAGTCTCTTTCATATAATCCTCTCTTTGTAAAAATGTAACCATCACTCCCATCTGACTGCTCATACACATGCAGGCTGCAGGCTGGGTTTAGCCCACAGTCAGAGTTGCCAGCCGTGAATTCTATAGCATAAGAAACGGTAATAATGGATTTACAGAATTTTGAAGTTAAAGGAAATTTTAGAGATAATTTAACCCAATTCCTTCATTTCAGGGATACAAAGATATTCAACAACTTGTTCAAGTTTCAAACCTAACCTTATCACTGACCCACTCACTCTCCACAGACCTGGAAATTTAACACCATAAAAACAAAAAACACATAGCCACATAAAAACTCATACACAACTATTTAGAGCAGCATTAGTCAAAACAGCCAGAAAGTGGAAAAGTCCACAGGTCCATCCACTCATGGGATAAACAAGTTGTGGTCCATCCATATAGTGGAGCATTACTTAGCCACAGAAGAAGTGTCATATGTGCTATGACATGGAGGAACCTCGGAAACATGATGTTAAGTTGCAAGAAGCCAGACCTAACAGCTTACATGTGGGATGACTCCATGTACATAAAACAGCCAGAACAGGAGACCCCACAGAGACAGCAAGTGCGACCGAGGCTGCCAGGAGCTTGCATGAGGCTGTGCCACTGCAGAAACTGCGGATCCCTGGAAGCAGAGGACTGGCCCCTCGCTCACCGCTGCACAGTCGACATCTAACACAGAGTCTGGCACCAGACACTCAGCTTCAGTCACCGAGTGAAAGTACAAAATTCGACCTGCAGACTGAGGGAGAGGCCGCATCTAGCAGGAGTCAGTACCTTCATGCAAATGAAGATTTATGGACCTCAGTAAGTATTCATAATGTTTGGTTCTTAGGCTTTTAATTAAGTCAAACAATTGATTTCTCTCTTCCTGTTCCAAAGCAAAGGAAAAAAAGCATATTTTTGCGATTTATTTTCATCTGAGCCTCACTCTGTCTCATGAACTCTCACGGTGTTCTGCCAGTATGTTATATAATCTTTTAAAACATTACATAATGCCTTGGGATATCTTAATATAGGTAGTCAGCCTTTACTCACTTCTATGCAAATGCAGACTGCTATTAGCTGTCACTTGAAATTGTGATAGCTTCTTACGAAAGCATAAGGAATGATTGCATCTGAATTGTACAATAATTACAAGAGGTAAAGAACTAAAAGATTTAAAGTGTATACAGAAAGGACAAACTCATGACTTCCAGACACAAATAAGAAGTAGAAACGGATATATTACAATTCTAAAAAAAAGGTAGTAGTAGAGAAAACAGATGACTTGCTCACCAAAGTAAAAAAAAAAAAAACAAAACACACAAACTCAACAAACTAACCTAGAATTGCCAAAGACAGAACTTTTCTCTAACCTCAAAGTGGATGTAAGCTGTCAGCTAAGCAGTTCCTTTCCTTGGGACCATGCTGACTTGAACCAGGTTACAACAAATGTGGTATTAAATAGTACGTTATTTTTTTTAGTTTTCCAGAAAAACATTACCAACTAAAATTAGCAATTTTGGGTATTAAGTTCTCTAACAGTAAAGCGTTGTTTGCTGGCTCTTATTAGTGGGTAATTTTTCATGCAAAAGTTGTGGAATTGATTTTTGAAGGCTTTTAAAGTCCTCAACACTGCCCTGTACATCTGTCTTCAGGAAAAGATGATTTAGTAAAACAACATCAGTGTACAACTCTTGTTTAAAGCATGTTTGGCTTGGTGTTTTGGAGGTACACATCTGTGCAAGATAGAGTTAGGAAGACGGAGAGAAAACACATTCATCCACACACAGAAGCACAGAGACCAGGGGAAGAGAAAGCATCAGAAGGTGAGGGGCCCGTGTAGAGTGAACACACACAACAGCTGCTCTAGGAGGAAAGAGCTGAGGGAGGTAGAGGTAGAGACACAGATCAACTTCCAAAATTAATGAGCAAAATAAATATAGGAAAGCTGAACATTAGTAAGTAAAGTAAAAAGGATAAGTGTATTGTTGCCTTAGGTCTTACATCAAGAAAAAAGCAGGAGTTTGCTTGCCTCCTTTCTCAAAAAATTACATAAGTTCAGAGAAGTTACCTCCTCCATTTCAACTTAAGGATTAGAGAAATCTACTACTTTTATGTAAAGGGAGAAGACAGAACAAGCAAGTAACTCTCTCGGCTTCCATCTTTAGTATAAAAGCAGACTTTGCAAATTTCTGCCCGGCTGCTGCCTACCTCCGGGTTCTTGAGAGTCATCTCAATGCTGGCGGCAGGCCCGAATCCTGTGAGGGATTTAATGTGGATCTGTGTAGGCAGAGGTCGCCTGCACTGGCAGTACACTGAAAATGCCATGGACTTCAAGTATTGAATGTAGAAAACTTGCTCATCCTTCATTGTCTGCAGCATGTACTGGCAAGGCACAATCTACAGACACAAATACAAACAAGACTGGAAACAGATCTCATATGCTAACAAGGCAGCTGGAAAATGAAATGGCATGAATTCTTTATTTGAATGGGAGAGGCAACTTTAGTCTTAAAATACAGAAATGCCAAACATAATATAATTCAATCTTAATTCCTTTCAGTAACACAAAGTCTTATATTACAAGTAGCAGCAGTTTAAGAAGGGGTGTCACTCTGCTAGGCACGTTACATTGCCACTTAGAAATTACCCTGCTCCCATTTTAGGGATAAATTCTCAATTTATTGTTGCTATGCCCTCTAATGTTAAAACTTGCTTTTAAATATATTTCTCAGTTCTTACACTTAATATGCATGGCATCACTGGAATTATTGTCTCATCATGTGAGACATAAACTTTGACGAAAAACTATCAACAAACTACACCAGGAGCTTTAATTCTATAGAAACGACTTGAGTTAAAAGGGACAATAATACAAACATCTAAACACCCATCATTTTTCACCTATTAAATTATAAACTTAAAAAATTATTACACTATGAAGTTTGCAAAGGTGCATTCACTCCTGAAAGAACTGTAAATAACTATAACCTTTTGGGAAAGGAATCTGGCATTATTTATCAGTATCTTTATCTAAAAATCCACTTTAAGAAATACCTGAAATGTAAAAGAGAGATTACACATAAAAATGTTTATTCTGGCAGTATTCATTTATTTATTGGTAACACTATGCAGTTTTCGGGACCCTAGTTCCCCAACCAGAGGCTGAACCTGGCCCCAGCATTGGAAGCACAGAATCCCAACCACTAGATTGTTAAAACAGTGAACGGTAGAAAAGAATTACATGAAAATATGATCTCAATTGTGTAAACAAACACAGAAAAGAGGTTAGAGAAACATCAAAATACTAACTAATAATGTCTGAATCTAAAAGGTAGAATTAAGAATAATTTTTTTTATGTTTTCATATGCATATAATTTTTAAAAATGTATTTATTTCCATAAAAACAACAACAAAGTAAATAAACTTGCAGTTAGTTACCTGGAGAATGAAAGAATTTCTCATATGCTCAGGTAAATTATCCAGCATTTCTGTGTAGCAGCGCATCAAACTCAACAGCCAAAAATTTCCACAAGTGGAGTCTTCCTCCGCAGTGTACGTGAAGGGGTCCACCATGTAAATGACGACAGCGGGAGGGTAGGCTTGGCTGTCTGCAGAGTCAGGCTCTGTGGGAATTCCTATTCTCTCCCTTTCTGTAACACTGCAAACAGAGCCACTTATGAGACGTGCAACATAAATTATAAAAAATACATCGACTCCAGAGCAGACTGACTCCCTGGACAGAGATTACAGAGTAAATGCAACATC
This sequence comes from Oreotragus oreotragus, assembly GCA_006410675.1. Taxonomy (NCBI): domain Eukaryota; kingdom Metazoa; phylum Chordata; class Mammalia; order Artiodactyla; family Bovidae; genus Oreotragus; species Oreotragus oreotragus. The sequence continues at coordinate 309,926 of SJYX01015897.1, forward strand.
AATAGGGTACAAAATGAAGGCAAACCAAGTCAGTTGGCACCAAGATAGATGGAAAATGACAGTGTGCTTCTCTAAAATGGGAGATATCTTTTCACCCCCATGGTTTCCTTCTACGAAGATGTTTTATAATGCTGTTAATACAAAGAGGTTGAAAGTGAAAATGTTAGTCACTCAGTGGTGTTGGACTCTGTCCAACCGTAGCCCACCAGACTCCTTGTCCCTGGGATTCTCTAGGCAAGAATACTGGAGGGGTTGCCGTTCCCTTCTCCAGGGCATCATCCCGACCCAGGGATCGAACCTGGGTCTCCTGCATTGCAGGCAGATTCTTTACCGTCTGAACCATCAGAGAAATATTATTCATATAGTATTAATAGTAATATTAGTTACACTAAGTATATTAATTAGTAAGTACATACTATTATACTAGTAATACAATAATTTACTAGTAAGTTTATAAGAAGTTCTCAAATTTCTTAGATTGACAGTTGTTACCTTCTTTGGGGAAGAACAGAAATACAGCACTTCACTAGATTTAGAGATGCGTTAAGTTGAGGGGGCTGGGGCACAGAGGAAGGGGAGCCCGGGGCCCCAAGCCGAAGCCACTCGGCTCGGTCAGAGTGCTGTACCTTTCCTGTCCATCCTGGGAGGGCTGCGAGGCGCTCTGCCCAGGCTCGGTGTCTCCAGCACAGCCCAGGCTCCCTTGTGTTCTCTCTGTAGCACTGGCCCCATTGCTGGGGTTCTGCCCCCCGACACTACCGCTGAATCCTGAGGAAGAGGTAGTGCTGATCTGGTTGATGATGGGAGCAGAGGCAGATGTGGAGACTGGGGGCCCGGCGGAGCCAGAGGCGGAACTGCTCGCAGCCGGGTTCAGAGAACTGCCGTTGGAGGTGGGATTAAACGCACTGCCCACCGAGGGTGCGGCCGAGCCTGGATTTGAAGCTAAAGGCCCAGTGCTCCCAGGCGGCGCTTGGGGCTGTGCTGCTGCTGGTGGGGTCTGGTACTTAGGTGGCATCAACAGGCTGCTGTCGAGCTGCAGAGTGGCCAGATAAGGTGCTGAAAGAGGACACACAGAGAAGCGACTTCAGGGATGTTCCGCAGATCTGGCTGACACATATACTTAGAACAGTCACCTTCTAAAGAGCTATGCTTCCAGGCTGCAATACTCTGGTTCTGACACCCAAAATACGATGTCCACACTGGAACGCAAGCTTGTATATAAACAGGGAAATAAACATGGGCTACTTATTATAAATTCTGGAATAGCCTTATTTGGAGAACAGAAGAAAAAGGACAAAACCAATCATTTCGTTTTCAGGAAAACCAATCATTTTCCTTTCAGACCAGTTCCACACACCTTCACTAAAAACTGAGAGGCCATGTATTCTCAGACATCATGGTATATTATGCTCCTATGTGTTTAACGCCTCATAAGCTAGGTCTAAGGTTCTCTTGAGAATCTGGGTTAAAATTAACCAGTTAATACCAAATCATGCTGCTATATTTTCGAAATGTGGAGTAAATTAGATGACTTCTTTAGGCTACTTTAAATAGCTTTTCAAAAACATACATGCACATAAAAACTAGCATTTAACCACTTAGAACAAAAAGATAGTGCACTCAGCCATGTACGATTCTTTGTGACCCCATGGACGGTAGCCCGTCAGGCTCCTCTGTCCATGGGATTTTTTTCAGGTAAGAATGGGGGAGGGGGGAAACAATCTGCTATTCTACATCTCAAATTTGACTTTGGCACGTAAATCTCCATTTACCTAGGTGATGGCGGCAAACTTGCGCATAAAGTTTGAGTCTGGAATGATTGTCACTCTCCTCGCTGCCCCACGGCTGGCTGAACCACTCGCTCACAAGCTCTTCCGTCAGCTTCTGCGCCACAGTCCTCCCCACACGCATGATCCCGTCGCGCAGCACTTTGCAGATGGGCTTGTGCTGCCCGAGTCGGCACATCTGACAGAACACAGCAGACCCCACTCAGAACAGGGACCCTCCCTCCTGAGAGTGCACCGTCAGCCGCTGAGATGCCTGACATACACATGGAGGCATCTACCTTCTTCTCTCAGCGTTTCCACATGCAACCAGACCAGTAATGTATTTGAATCTGCTCTCCTGTCTCTCCAAACCCTGGACCAGCCTCTCTAAGGAAAAATGTTCTTTCTGAAGAAAAAAAGAAATGCTTCTTCACCCCAAGCATTCTTCACTTCCTCCTGCACAAGGGAACACTGCTGAGAGCTACCTGATTGCTAATGGTCAGATAAAGAGCCGGATTCCTGCCTACGAAGGCTGACGGAGAAATATGTCCACTGAAATCTCTTAAGTAATCCATACTCTGGATGTTCTCCCTTAAGATAACACTAATATTTTATGGGCCATCTGTTACACTGTTACATTTGGAGATCTCCAAGAGCACAGGCCACTAAAGCAGTGGACATGCTGACCACTTTTTAAAAGTAAATAGTTGTTTCAGCACAATGCGATCCTATTATTAACCTCCAGAACATTAAAGGGGTGCTTATGGTAAAGAATGAATACAATATATCTGCAAAAAGTAAGCTACTTAACTACATGTTCACTGGCAGGAGAGTCCATATAACTAGCCCATCCTAGAGCTGATGAACAGAAGGCTTACCAAACCTCTAAAAAAATCCTCTAGTGTACACTCCTCTGAAGCAGGTATACATTACTGCCAAAAGAGCAATTCTGAAGTGATTGGGTAATCCTTTCATGTTCTGTAACTTATGCTGAGAGCTTCATTTAACAGAATGACTGGGCTTTAAAATTGCTTAGACAAGTTTTCTGCATTAGGGTAATTGTGATTCAGTATTATTATGCATCATGGATCAGGCACTGTTTAGAAATTACTGTTTCCAAGGATTTCCTTTGGTGGCTTAATTGATGCCATTATTTCAGACATAAGCATCTTCTCTTTTCTTTGAAGCAACAGGTAAGTTTACTATTTCATGTGCACTCATACATTTATAGATGGTCAATTTCTGTTATGGAATATTTTTGAAATTCAACTTGGCATCTAATTTAATAAACACTTTTGTAATGCTTATAATATGTCACAGCTCCAAGCACTTTATAAACACTAATTTCATTTACTCATCAAATATGAAGATTAATTAGGAGTATAAGGTACAAAAACTTTACTGTATATGTACTTTAGCAGAAGAAATGTACACTAACTCTTTAAAGACAGATATGATTCTAATTTTTCAAAAGTAACAGACTTTATATACTAAATATACAAAATTATCTAACATTACTAGGGTTATTACATTATTAATCTGTATCAAAACTGAGTATTAAGATGTTTAAATAAAACACAACAGGGACATGAGTCATTAAACTTCTATGTGTTTCAGGAATTTTCCAGCTAAACACTTTTATACTGTTTTCAGGAACTCCCCCACCCCCAAGAGGAGATGGACTTTCTTTTCGTTCTGAACAACCACTATCCCCCCGTGAGTAGTCCTTTTAAACTCAAGCACATAAATGTAGAAAAAAACAGCTGACTGGATTTTAAAATGTGTTAGTAAGGCTGGTATAGGAAAATCTTTTCAATCTAATAAAATACAAAGCTATGATGGGAAAACAATGCACTTCCTGAAAAACCTGCCAAATTATCCTTTTCTTCATCCTCCAACTATGTGCAAATTTTCCTGGAGATCTATTTTGAAGATATTTATCCTTTAAAATTTAGCCACAACTAGATACAATCTGAGGCCCTGCATCATACAGATGACTTTCACCTCTCGTGTCTTTCTCACCTCATATACAGCGCTCAAGTCCCTGAAGAAAGTTTTGGCTCCTTCGAGCAAGGCCTCGTTTTCTGGACACACCACAATATAGGCAACATCACGGTGGCCCCCATATGGGTCCAACAACAGCCTCTCCCAAAACGGCAAGGAGAATGGCGAGATGGTGAGGAAGTCCTTGTCGTAGCCGACCAGCAGGGTGGGGATGGGCAGTGGCTCAGGAGACTCTTCAGAACCTAAGACAAGATTGCAGTTTAGGAAAGCTCTTGCGAGTCCGTTTCCCACCATCTCCACAGCTGCGAATGCTCTGGCAATCTGTCTTAATTCTGGCATGGGACATTTTATTGTAGGCTGACATGATACTCTTAAAAGTAGTCTTCAAATCCTCTAATTAAATGGCCCCTGATGAAGAACTTTAATTAAATGAGTCAGAACATGCTTATAAAGGTTCAGTGAGTGCAGACTAGAGCAGGTTAGTGTTAGTTCTCCAAACAAAACTATCTACCTCCCTCTGAGACAGGCTCTATGGTCCTGACTACAAAGAAGCTGACGGAATTAGTTCAGAGGCTCATCCAGATGAAACGGCAGTGAGGACTAGGAGGATGAGGAGATTCTAGCAAATAGTCTAGTTAGGCATTATTTGCCCTACTGACCTTGATTATGCCAAAGACATTAAGAAAAATTATCTCCAAAACTGACTACTGGAAAACAGGGAGATTATAAAATGTAGTAGTTAGGAGGAAACAGATTCTGTCTGCGAAGAAGACTTGACAGTAACTAGAGCTGCTCTTTTCACGGAAGAGAAAAGTCCGGAAGAATGTGGGAAGGGAGAGAGGCCTACCGTAGGTTCCCCGTCCTGCCATCTTGTGGAACTGCTGCCAGGTGAGCGGTCCCTGCACGTGCTGGATGTTCTCCCAGGTCCTGCCCGTGCGCTTCTTCTGGATGGCGTCCTGGAGAAAGGGCTGCAGGGACAGCAGTGTTCGGACCACGTCTTGGGAGGACAGCATGCTGATGTCCAGCACTGCAAGAAAAATGACAGCACAGGACAGGACCCGTCAAGGCGGGCTGCGCGACCTCAGCGACAGGCCGTGACAGAGACGTCACTAGCAGCAGAGTCTACTTGTGGCAGACTCTAAGATACTTAGTAAATAATAAATTTTTTATCATTGGAAATAATAAAAGGAGCTAACTATAGAACTGCCTAATATGGAAAGGTGAATAGGTCTGACTTTTTAAAGCCATACAGCCCTGTTTCCAAGGGTATTCACAAGAAGAGAGAGCTGCAAAAATTTCTTAATGATTGCTTCATAATTACTTTTAGTTTCTTAATTACTTTTCAAAAATTATGTTTCTGTATGGCTATGCTGGGTCTCTGTTGCTGCGTGCATGTTTCTTGCTGCACTGAACAGCAGGAGGCTGCTCTCTAGCTGCAGTGTGGGGGATTCTCTCTGCAGTGGCTTCTCTTGTTGCGGCTTGCAGGCTCCGAGGACAGGCTCAGCAGGTGTGGCACACGGGCCTAGTGGCCCCATGGCAGGTCGGATCAAACCCGAGTCCCTGCTGCTGCTAAGTCACTTCAGTCGTGTCTGACTCTGTGTGACCCCATAGACGGCAGCCCACCAGGCTCCCCCATCCCTGGGATTCTCCAGGCAAGAACACTGGAGTGGGTTGCCATTTCCTTCTCCAATGCAGGAAAGTGAAAAGTGAAAGTGAAGTCGCTCAGTCGTGTCTGACCCTCAGCGACCCCATGGACTGCAGCCCGCCAGGCTCCTCTGCCCATGGGGTTTTCCAGGCAAGAACACTGGGGTGGGCGCCATTGCCTTCTCCAATGCATGAAAGTGAAAAGTGAAAGTGAAGTCGCTCAGTCGTGTCCAACTCCTAGCGACCCCATGGACTGCAGCCCACCAGGCTCCCCCGTCCCTGGGATTCTCCAGGCAGGAGCACTGGAGTGGGCGCCATTGTCTCTGCACTGGCAGGTGGATTCGTAACCACTAGATCACCAGGGAAGTCCAGTTTCTTAATTGCTTTTGTTTACAAATATCAATGTTTATCTGATTATATGATGAGTGGGAAAAACGAATTTAAAAAGAAGCTTAGAACAGCTGGGGAGTCACAGTTTCAGAACTCACATTCTTCCTGCTAGCAGGACTCCTTAACCTTGAACATGAAAACCTCTGAAACTCTCCCCAAATTGCACATGCATGCATGAACACAGGTGTATTTTTTCCCAGGGTGGGAGAGGGTCCATAATGCTCATCAAGTTCCCTAAAGGATCTGAAGAAAGAAGTATTGAAGTTGGAGGTGGTCAGCTATGCACCCGCAGAGCTGGGGTCCTCAAGGCCTTTCCTTGCTCTTGCTTTTCCGGCCGACGAGGACGGCAGCACAGGTGGAGACCTGTGACCTATTCACCAACTGAGCCTGGGACACACGGCGCTGAAGGGTCTGAAGACATTCTCAGGCGCGGCCTCAAATCAGACACAGGCTGCAGACCCAGGGCACAGAAGCTTTGTTTTCATTTTTTAATCTGAAACAAACTTCTCATGAAATTTCACACACAAATCTGGATTTCCAGCTTCTCTTGAAAAACTGGAAAACGATTTGACAACCGTGGGGCTGAGCCCACTGCACTGCCAGAGGACCACCACTTAGAGTCGAGGAGCTGCCTCCTCAGGCAGGTTTTGACACCCCTGCCTCTGCTGCCGGCCTGAGACTGAAGCAGAATTAACCTCCTTTATCTTCAAGCCCGTGCTTCTTTTCTCCTTACAGTAAAGAAAAAAAGTAAAGTACTTCTTGTACTCATGGTTCTATCCAATGTAGGAAAATGACAGACCAAGAGAGCTACAGGTTAAAGAAAAATAAAAGCAGAGGCAATTCTTTGTGAACTCTATTCCTATGCATACAAAATAGGATATTGTGGAAGGACACTGCTTTTTTGCAAAGCTGGCTCTCCACGTCATTTGTTTACACGATCTGTCTGGTATTTTCAGCATCTGAATTTAGAACTCACATCTCATCTGCAATAAAACATGCTATTCTTCATATCCAAAGATGACACTACTAATCCACCCACCCAGACTGCTTTTCTATCTGAAGGCCACTATCTAATAAAAGAAACCACGTAAGATAATCACCCATAATTCTTTAGGGGAAAGACTTTAATTCATAAATTCATGCAGCAGCCATTAATCCAAGGCCTGCTAAGTATAAGGCACTGTACTTAAACCTAAGGAGTTATAAAAATGAGTATAACCCTTGAAATATTTTCTCAGGTGTCTCTACCTCCAGAAATCTCCTTGCTTACATAACCTTCTCTTCTGCAAGACTGAGGATGATTCCAAAAGTAGGCTCCATGTTTCTTCTATTCATAGAATCCCGCCAGCTTGGCCTCTGCTCCCACAAACAGCTCTCACTGTGGTCAAAAGACCTGTTTAATACTTATCTTAACAGCCTGGCTTACTGAATGTCTGCTGACCACTTTCTTTGTGGAGCCTGGTTACACAGCAGAATGCAGTCAAGCTCTAACCCAGGCCCTCCTCTGGCTCCACACCTGCTTCCTCCTCAGTGAGCCCTCCTCCTTCACCACGCCCTGACTTGGGCTATCATCCATGTGCTGTCCACTCCCCTTCCCCTGAGATCCATCCCAGAAAGTTCCAAGTGTCCACCTGGACATCTCAAAGGAAATCTTTAAAACTTCCCAAACGCAAGTATGACCTTCAGACCTAGTCTTCACCCAGAACACTCATCTTTGACCACCATGCCACTGTCTGTCCAGGTGTACAAGTCACAAACCTGGGTGTCTTCCTTAATCTCTCTCTCTGATCCCCAAAACTCAACGCATTACCAAGTCCTGCCATAGTACCTTCCAAATGGTCCTTGGCTGTTTCCACTTCTTTTCCATCCCCTGTCCTGGGCACTAAGCCGAGCTACTTGCTCTTCCTTCATCTGCGGCAGGAACTTTACGGCGTCCTTCAATCCCCTCCTGCCATTTTCTAATCCTCAGTCTGCATTCCAGCCAGAGTCTACTGTTTCTGGCTACACCAATCTGATGGCAGTGTCTCTTCATAACCCATCAAGGACTTGTTAAAACTGAAGACCCAGGGCCCAGGGTGCCCCCAAAGGCTCCTGACAACCTAGCCCTGCTGGCCTCTGGGCTCCCCTGAAGGCCCCACACCCTACTTAACTCTAGCCCTCCACACTCGCCATCCCTGCCCTCAGTTAACCTGTACCCAGTGTTGCAATCTCGAATATCACTGCTTCTTCAAGGAAGTGTCCTCTAACACCCCATGCTTTCCTCACTTATAATGGTTTGCAGTTATATGCTTATTTGTGTAATTATGTGATTCATGTCATTTTCCAAAATAGATGAGAAAGTCCCTGAGGGCAGGTACCTTGTCTCTTTCATTCACCACTTTTTTCCCCCAGGACACATCACAGCATAGAGAATGAATAAAGAAAAGAAACAGTCAGGTGCTCAAGATTCGTAGAGCCAAACTCCAAACATGTTTGTCGCCTGGAGTTTTTAAGACAGTGACATCCCAGGAGCCACACATGAAGGAAAACGTGATCACTGTGACCAGAGACACAAAACACGGGAAGATCGGAGGAAAGGCAAAGCACTCTGTAAACGGACACAAGGCTTCCTGGAAGAAGTGCCACGGAAACTGGCCCAGAAGGGTGTGCAGATGATCAGTCTGCACAATCTAGATCAGGGCTCCTCAATCCCTGGGCCGCAGACCAGTGCCAGTCCGCGGCCTGTTGGGAACTGGGCTGCACAGCAGGAGGTGAGGGCCAGGCAAGCGAGTGAAGCCTCATCTGTATTTAGTCCCTCCCCATCACTCACATCTCCTCCTGGTCCATGGAAAAACTGTCTCCCAGGAAACTGGTCCCAGGTGCCAACAAGGGTAGGGACTGCTGATCCCAATGACTTTCATCCCACAACCTAATTACTCTTTTCCACATGTGTTTCAACATGAAACACTTTCCCATCCTTACGTTTCCGATTTCAAGATAGCTCTCCCTTGTGTCTATTTTTTAAGAAATAAAATTTAAAATTTTGTCACATAGAGCAAGGCAAGTGTGCAGGTTATTGTCATACCGAGACAGTTCTCAAAGTCAGTCTGCATTCCGGGAAACCTACCATTGCTGTGAGGCCAGGAGTGCACAGTGGCGCTTCTCACCAGGGCTTCATCCACTTTGCCACCTGTGGGATTATCCACATACTGCCGACCCTGCTCCAAGGCATTAAAGCATTCCGTCCAGTAATCATTATTATCGGCCTGCACCCGGTCGTAACTCCAGCTCACACAGGGAAGGGTCTGGCGACTGTTGGAGGAAATGTAGTCTAGGAAACTCAGTGAAGCGAAAGGCTGTGTGTGTTGGTTCTGCAAGAGGAGGAGAAGGCTTACTGGCGGCTCCAGGGGTTTTCTGGCTCCTTCCATCTGAGGAAGGAAGGTGGTCTGACACATCATTAGGCGCCTTTCGGCAGCCTGACCAATGTCAGAATTCTTCCCAAAAATATCCAACTCATCTTCCAGGAAGAGTCCCGAATTATAACCAAGTTTGCGATTCATGATCGCACTAAACCCACAGGTGCAGCGGTACTGGTCCTCGTTGGAAGAGTCGGGGATGTAGAGCCCGACGTCTGCCCCTTTGATGTTCATGTTGCAGGCACAGATGCAACAGCTGTCAAAGTTTCTGTCTTTAAAGATATTCATCACAGAATCCGAAAGAATCAGGGTGACATAGAGACTGTGGGCTTCAGGGATTGGCTGCATGGTGGCGGGCTCCACAGAATTGAGAGGCCGAGTGGTAGAGGGGGTAGAGGCTGGTGAGCCCTGGTCGGTGCTGTCATACTTCACAGAGCCCTGACCACTGGCAGTGCCCCCTCCTCTGGGAGTCCTTGGTGTCCTGGGGGTTCGTGGTGTGGGGACAGAGAAGCGAGGGGTTGCTGGGGATGGTAAAACTCCTGCTCCACTGTTGCTGGCTGGGGCAGCGCTGTTGAGTGTCACCGGCGTGTTCATCTGTGGCGTGTTCAGATAATCTGGATCTGCCAGGCTCCCGACACTAGGCACATTGCTGCAAGAGAGATGGCACCGTGTGAGAACAGGGGGCAGCTCACGGGTGCCAGACACACACCTCAGCACCCCAGCCTGGCCTGGCCATTTCTTATTCATGCATGCTATCACTTGGTTTATTTGGTTTTGTTTTCTTTAAGGATTCAAAGGAGTCAGTGCAGTGTGTGGAAAAACAAGCAGCAGGGTATGAAGAGTAAGTCAATATAGCAGTGCCCTGCCACTTACACACTTCAGCAAGCCTCCTCTTCAACTTTTGAGGAAATTTTTGCTATTTTTAACAAGAAAACATGATACTGGGTTTGGACAAAGTAGTTCTGAAGAACTCTTAACTACTAAATAGAACTTTAACACATGAGTTCAGATGCCAAATTAGCTAGAAGACCATAGATGAAATTCCCATCAAATTTGCAATTACAATTTTGTCCTTTTTTGAGACTGAAAGTCTGCCAGTGTACTTGTTCTCTGAGGCTATAATCTACATATGATTCTACAGTAGTTATAATCAAACGCACATGAAAATTTAACATTTTTCTAGTTTCCAAAAAATGCAGTCCTATCTAGCTAGCATTTTTATCATAATGAGCGACCATGAGGGACTTCTATCTGAGGAACCCATTGGCCAGTCATACATTACAATGAATACAAATGTTACCCATGCTGCCAAGAGGACTTAGTATTAGTTTGGTCTTTGCATGTAAGTGTACGTGCTACATCGAAGTGTTCAAACTGCTAACAGGTTTCTGTGGTAGGCAACTGCAGTCCACTTTCTATTTTCCATAGGCCATGCAAAACAGCACCATGATTTTGAATCCCCAGAGACAATCACACTGTGCTGTTTTCTCGTAAGCAGTGACTTCTGTCTGGAACAGCCACGAAGAGAACAAAACAGTGTCCATGATTTTGTGATAAAAGTTCTTATTGTAATAAAATGTTCTTGATATATCTTCTTAGAGGTACCCATAAAACAGATTGGGATCACTCTTTCCAATTAGAAGGTATCAAAAGAAATAAGATTTTTTAAAATGCTTAAAATTCTTCTATTAATACTGTACTTAAACTGTTCCTCCAATAAAGTACATATTCATTCACTTATAATTTGAAAGAAGAATGTCATAAAGTAATGGCTCTTTGAATCATTTCTTCTGATTTTTAATTAGCTATGCCTAACCTACCAACCTGAAAATCCAAATCAGGCACTGCAAAGAAATTTTCAATCTGAGGCACAGCAGTGTCTTTGAGTACAGATAACGAGTGACCCAGAAACCCTGATCAGCAATCACTGCTATCTCAGAGAGCAAAACAGTAAGTGTGTAATAATGATCTTTACTCTAATTGGACTCCTTTCAAATTTTCCTGTTCAACAAAACTCTAAAATGATTATGCAGTTCAGATCAGAAAAGGAACTACAACGATTAACTGAAAACCTAAATAATTAAATTATTCCCGGGGCAGTAAAATGGTTTATCGTGTATAGGAACCTGACTTTCCCCATTCAAGAAAAATGAATTGAGGACCAACTAACCCCATGCTAGTTGCTGGGTATGCAACAGTGGGAAAAAAAAAAAGAGGAAGGAAAGTCAGTGCATGGCAAGTATGAGAGGCATCAAGAGAGTGCCGGTGTGTTCTGTAATAAAGTGGGAGCACTTCCCTGCAGCTCAAACAGTAAAGAATCTGCCTGTGATGCAGGAGACCAGGGTTCAATCCCTGGGTCGGGAAGAGGCTCTGGAGAAGGGAATGGCAACCCACTCCAGTATTCTTGCTTGGAAAAGTCCATGGACAGAGAAGCCTGGCGCGTTACAGTTCGTGGGGTCGCAAAGAGTCAGACACAACTGCGCAACTAATACACACACACAGACAGACACAGTGACACAGCCACACACACACAGAGTGATGGAGACCACAGCAGGAGGACTTCCCACAGTCCACAACTGTGCAGTCCAGGAAGTAAGGGAACCACCAGGCCCATGTGCTGAACTTAAATTCAGTCTTGGTCTCAACGAGCCACATGCAGAGCTACAACAACGAGGGTAGTGGGTGCCACACTGGAAGGTGCAGTACACTTATTTCATCCCATAGAGTTGTGTTAACAGTGCCAGTTTAGAACACCAAGAATCTCTGGGGTGGCAGACAACAGATTTCGATCTAAACAATGATCTAATTATCTAGTTACAGAAACTATCATGCAGCGAAGGGGTGTGTGTCACTGTTTTGAGGGGCTTGTGTGTATAAGAGGCTAGGCTGTGGAATGGCTCCTGAAGCGGCTACACTGCTTGTGATCAGCATGCTAACCCCTGGCGTGCTAGTCGCTCCAGCCGTGTGGGCTAGTTTGAGACGAAACAAGCTGGGACACGACTGGAGACCAGCAGCAGAGAATAAGCCAGGTCCTGCCCTACAGAGCGCTTCTGGGCACACACTTTCATCCTGTTGGTGGCACGTTGCTTCCACAACCATCAGTTCTCGGAGCGTTTCAAAAATCTTGTGCCTGAAACTCCATTTTAAAGAGGAGAAGACCTAGGTAAAAGGATCCCTTCAGGTCATACAGAGACTAAACAAAAAAGGCAGGCGTTCGAGTCCTATGACTCTGTGTACTTCTCCAAGTCTAAGGTTCTTTTAAAGTACTTCACTGTCACAGTTTTTCATTCCAATACAGACTTTACACAAACATAAGCACAAAACCTGCTTATAAAATTAAAGTTGATTTCATTAAGATAATGTCTATACAAGGTCACAAAAGTAGCCCACAAACTGGACCTGCAGCATAAATTTGTCTTAGCTTTTAGAATGTAACTCTGAATTAACTGTCAACAATTTTTTCTGTGGGGGGTGGGGGTGGGCGGGGAGTGCTACACATCTTGCAGGATTTTAGTTCCTNGAGTCTCATACTTCAAACTGACATGCTTTCCAAGATGATTCATAAGTGACTGGTTTATAATAAAACCAAAGAGAAACGTTTCATTTTAATGTAATAATACTTAACACAGACTTGATGCTAAATTAACTGTTACTGTATGTTGATTTCTTCATTATTACATATGCAAATGAGTAATTATGGACCTATGCCTGTCTCTTATACACATCTGGTGGGGGTGGGCGGGGAGTGCTACACATCTTGCAGGATTTTAGTTCCCTGACCAAGGATTGAACCCAGGCCATTCACACTGAAAGTGCCAATTCCTAACCACGGGACTGCCAGGGAATTCCCAACTATAAACATTTTAAAAAGGAAATGTACATTAAAATCTCTCACATTCCCGCTTGAACAACTCCCTAAGGTTGAACTGCAAAAATAAAAGCAAAAAGAAAAAAATAAAAGTCCCTTTAAAGGGGACAACACACACTCTTGAACAGTTTGCTGTTGGACCCGCTTGCCCCACGCCCCTATGGCGACAGTGAGTGTCAGTGGCGGCTAGTATTTTGTTCGACCCTGTCCTCTCCTTCCACATATTGCTTACTTGGTCCTGACAGACATTTGCGTTTGTGGCCTTTTACTTTAAAGCATTTACATTATGTCATTAAGAAATTATCAATCAAAGGGAAAACTAATTCTGCAGTGTTGAAGTCAGAATTATTTGGGGACAGTACAAACTACGTACAAGCTATGACAAATACTTCCTTTTCCCTCCTCCGTATCACAGCACTGTTCTATTGCTGCTTTCTTGTATGACATGGGGTCAGCAACAGAAATTAGCATAGGAATACTTTCCTTAAAGGGCTTTAAGTAAACACATCTGAAATCATCAAAGTACATATAACAAAGTACTTACCACCATCGCCCTAAAAATATTACCTACTCCATCCAATCTACTACTTGGTTCTGTGACAGACACCGATTTGACATTGCATGACCATAAACACCAGGGTTCTCTACACACATAGCCTCAATTTTCCCATATATACGAAATTTAGAAAATGACATTTTCAACACAAAAGAATATGCACAAAAACATGAATGGCCGATAAAGTTTCAAATGAAATGCTGTCATCATGTAAAGTAAATACTTAGGTTAAATGATACAAATTCCATTAAATACGGCAGGCGACTTGACACGATTCCAGCACATACTTGTAGCCATCTCTAATGAAAGTGGCTGCAGGCGGCATGGGCAGCTGCTCAATTTTAGGAGGGATTGCCCAAGAAGGCCGGAACAGACAGGCATCAGGAATCTTCAGAGGTAGCAGGCACTGGCTCGGCAACATCTTCAGTGGAGCAAACATGGAGGATCCCACGAAAGGCTGAAAAGTTGGAACTTTGTGCACGTACGAAAAGTCCTGTGACAACAAAGTGGGGTTGGTGATCAAGCTGGTAAACAACTTGCGGACATACCATAACAGCAACAAAAATGACTGAATTCACTATTTCTCTTATCTGATCAATGGAAAAATGTGAATGCCAACATTTAAATTAATCAAGAGACACTAATTAATATGCTAAGTGACATACCAAATGATCTAATTCAGAGAACCCTTAGGAACGTATGTATATACTGCATACAGACAATACTATTTTAAAGAAGTTGTAGAAAAATGTGCTTTAAAATCACCCAGTCTTTGGATGGACTTCCCAGGTGGCCCTAGTAGTAAAGAGTTCATCTGCTAATGCAGGAGATACAAGAGATATGGGTTCGATCCCTGGGTATTCTTGCCTGGAGAATCTCATGGACAGAGGAGCCTGATGGGCTGTGGTTTATGGGGTTGCAAGGAGCTGGACACGACTGAAGAGTCTGAGCATGCAGCATGTCTGTGTACGGTAAGATCCTGGCAATCACCTTTATTTCCTCTGGCTTGGGACTTCCTAATCCATCTTCCACTTCCATCTTGAATTCAGTGAGCTGTGTTGAAACCATACTGACCATTGGGCTTTCCATCATGCCTAATGCTGTCACTGTCTCTGAGCTGATCCCATCTTTATAATTCATCACAGGAGAAAATGCAGGGTGCTGTTCCAAAGAAGGAGGGGTGGGGAACATCCTCTGCAGGTCTGCAACTGCTAAAAAATAAATAAGTAAATAAATAAATAAATAAGAAATTAAAATTTTTAATAGGCCTGACTTCTTTAAAAAAAAAAAAAAATCCCAGTTCATAATCAGGCCCCCTAGTTGGCATCAGAAATAATGTTGACTGAATGGGCATATCTGTTACATAATAGAGCACTAATAATGGAAGTTCCTAAGAAGAAGGCCATCAGCAGAAAATTAGCCTTTGCTGAATCTTTACCACTGTCCACTTGACACTTTATAATTTGGCTTCACATTAATTATGTGAACAAAGTCTACATCAACATAATTTTTTCCCCCTTCTAACAACTGATACCCTGAAAAATCTAAGGAAATGAAACTTCATAGTCAGGATTAATAATCATACCTAGAACAAAAGACAATTTATTGAAAATCAACTGGGGAAAGATTATCTTTTAAGTAATATTTAGAACAGTGATTCTCAACCTTTTTTAAAAAAAATCATTGTTATATACCTGAGGTTAACCATCATCATTTCTAGTGTCTCTTTAAGGCACTGATTCTTAAAGTAGCAGTGTATGGAATGAAATGCAAGTTGTGGTTATGAAATCTGGCCAACAGGGGGTGTCCTGTACAGCAAATGTATCTGCATATTCCAGTGATCTAGAAACATCTAACTCCCCAGTTCTCAACCACACTGCTCTTTCTAGCGACATCAACATTTAAACAGTAACTACCATCTATAGCAGTGTAATTTACTGCAACTACTGAACAGATGTTAACCCGACTTACAGCACTGGATCAGAACTTAATAAAGAATAGCCGCCCTGTGCTCGTGCCTGAGGCAGAGCTGTACAGAGGAGCGGCAGCGGGCTGGTCCCCCACTCAGGTGGTCCCACCACAGCGTTGCTGTGTCCCGGTCACTTCCTCCCTCCGGGCCTAGTTCCTTCATCTAGAAGGAAAGGCTTGACTAGGAGTGTGATTCTCATTAGGTTTGCTTTCTTCCCTTTGTTTATGGAGGGAGGGGAAAGCCTCCACCCTATGGAGTAGAAAAGGTTGAAAACCTCTGGACTGGATGATTTCTACCATGTTTCCTAGTTAATTATATAATCCTGAATAATTTACCCTCTCTTGGCCTCAGGGACCAACAAGGGGAGAAAAAGGCCAATAGGCAGGGTTTCAGATCTCAACTTTTACTTCCATTAGAGAAGCTCCACTTCTATTTAATTTTTATAATAGAATTCTGTGTAAGATTTCATTTGACAAAACAGTACCTGCTGCTGCTATGGAAAAAAAGGTAAAAACAGAGTGAAGAAGAAGAAAACCTATTGTAAAACTCCCAAGATGATCTTCAAGGTACTTTCTTGCTGTAATAGTATTTGACCCTAAGATCATATAACTATTCACAGCATTAGGGATACAAGCCAAGCCAGAAACTATCATAGAACCACCGGAGAGATTATATAGTTGATAAGTCCTATCAACTATGTAATATAGTCCTATCAACTATCTGGTCTTCAGATGCAGCAGCAACCAAATCAATACATCTTCTTTAAAATAAGACTGAAAACTTTAATACAGAAAAATAGGTTATTCTTGAAATATATTCATCACCTTTAACTTTTGGTCCCTATTCCTTTTCCCAAGCCAAAGAGCAGCTACTGTTCAATGTAAAGATAAAATTAATTTGTAAGTAGAGTGTTTTAAAACACATGTCTGCTTCATCACATTTTCAAACTTCTATTACATTACAGAACTTAACAGAGCAGCTATTTAGAAAATAATGAAACTATATAAATTCACTTTGAGTTAAAATGACAATGAACTTAAACACAGCCCTTTCCTAATTTATTAAGTATTCAAGCTACGGTACAAAATGTTATCCCAAAATTATTTTATTCAATTTGTTTTCAAATTTTCTCTGAGAAATGTAAAAAAGGCATTTGCCATTTAGGGCGCCTCAATTTTTTCAATGCCACTGAATACAGTTATTTATCTTCAGTTTTCAAAGCCTCAGCCACCTTGATCATTTTTGTCAAAGATAAGAGAGAACACAGACCAAAAGTATGGATAAAATGATATTTCACTTGCCAGAGATTTATGTTAAAAAGCGGTCTTCACCATTCTCATTATGAGCTATTCATCAGGAAGACTCGTAACCTCTCTATAGCTTTAATTTCCTCATCTACAAAACGGGAATAATATCTCCCTCATATTTTCTGTGCATGTTAAATGAGATAAGGTATGCACAGAAGTGAACAGTTTGCCAGCTTTATCTAAATACTCAGAAAGTAGTGAGAGTCAGCAATAATTAGTCCTCCCTCCTAATTTTGGTTTGATTAGAAAAAGATGGAAAAGGCTATTCAGTCACAAGAAATTCCTGAAATGACCCTAAAGAGTTTTCAGATGAAAAACAGGGAACTGGACTCAAAGTAGCTAAGGCAGAAAGAAAACAGAAACCTAGAGAAACATTCTGGTCCTCTAAAGGAGAAAAATATTGCCTGTAGTAGAATCGCCTGTTCAATTTTCTTCCCATAAAATGACTAACTTGAGTGTGGGAACAGCTACCAGGACGGACTGGAGTTTAACACTCTTGCCTACAAGGCTCCACTTCCTCATCCCTGCCTGTCCTCAAGACCTGCTGCACTTCAGCAGGAACTCACCATTCAGGACACTCTCCATTTCCTACCCTGTATATCAAGTATTTATGCAGAAGACCGAAGCCGTCCAACAGAAGCATCATCGCTAAGATTAATTTCTCAGTATTCGTCCCTTACAAATAGTATCTGCTCTTGTAGAATAAAAAGCCAATTCAAAAGTCCAACTCTTTCATTTTGCCTCCTCAGAGTCTCATACTTCAAACTGACATGCTTTCCAAGATGATTCATAAGTGACTGGTTTATAATAAAACCAAAGAGAAACGTTTCATTTTAATGTAATAATACTTAACACAGACTTGATGCTAAATTAACTGTTACTGTATGTTGATTTCTTCATTATTACATATGCAAATGAGTAATTATGGACCTATGCTGTGCAACAGAGGATCCACTAGCCACATGGCTATGGAGCATCCAAAAGGGGGCCCATCCATCCTGAGATATGCTTGTGTGTAAAAGGTAGCCTGGATTCCAGAGTTAATACAAAAATGGAATGTAAAAATCTCAGTTATTTTTATGCTGATGACATATAAAAATGACATACTGGATACAATGAGTTAAATATACTATTAATTTCAGGGTTCTTTTTACTTTTGAATGCAACTAACAGAAAGTTTAAAATTACCTTATGTGGCTCTCATTTGTGGCTTCCCTTGTACTTGTGTTGGATGGTGCTGCTATTCTAGGCATTAAATGCTATGTCTTTCCACTTCGATGTACAATAAGCTACTGTAGAAATTAAGAGCTTTTTGCTATGCTATTTTCATTGTCTCATCTTTGAAGCAAATACTGTGTATATGTCCCCCCGCCAACACACACGCACACATACTTTGACATGTTAATAAGGTCCTCTGACTCTTGTTTATCTGTTTTTCCTGATGCCAATATTTTTGCAATATTTTCAATTTATTAATTCTTATATCCTGCAATTTATCATAAAATTCTGAGTAGCTTCTTATTGAAGCAATTCCTTTTGGAACAGAAATGAGAGAAAAAAGAGAGAGTACACCATATTCTTTACTGGCAATGAAACTAACTAGTAGGATGTTTCTGAGTGAATAATCTTGGACAAGTTATCAGACATTTAAAAATCTAACATGATTACATATCAAAATGTCAAAAAAAGCACAGCAACTGGTTAAATGCAAGGGAAGAATTCATTCATCTGCCTTATTCCAGATGAATCTACTTTAATAATGTTTCTTTTAATCTGTGAATTTCATGTTTGTAAAATTCTGCAGTGCAGAGTAATAAAAAAAGAAAAATGTTTAATTAAAAAAACTACAGCAACTGGCTGGCTATCATTATTCATTTTCATACATGTCATGCTTGAGAAAGCTTTGCATATTTTAAAAAGCTATGGATCCACTAAAGCTGTCAAAATCCAATCTCTGTATACTTCATACTTCTACATTTGAGTAAATCAGCAGTACATTTATAGGTTCATAAAACTTTTTGACTCATCCCTATGACATGGTGGTTTTTCCCCTCAATTTGTTCTCATTACCAGCTGAAGTTAATGAGAAGGTATTAAAGAATGATTTGCAACGGAATTGTGTTTCGGTTCCAGAGTACCCATATAAGCAACCTTGACTTTCTTCTCTCTTTGTAGAATAATGTTTCTTAGGGAAAAAAGGAAGTTTCTCGTCCACATACATAACAAAACTAGTTGATACCTTTAACGAAAACACAAAATCTTCAATATCAATCAGAAAAAGGACCACAGAAAACAATTATTCATTACCCTTGTATGAATTAAATTTGTGAAAATGGAAACATTCTACACAAGCTCTTACGGCAGAACGTTGCTCTGAAAACCACTGCGCAGCATCTGCTCTGCTGGGAGAGGACCAGGAGAAAAATAAACCGAAACACATGTTTCATAGTTTAAACCATGAAAGCTAACTTGAAAACAAAAGAATTCAAATTTAAATGGGTCTTTTAACTACCTGCCACCCTAGGAATACCAATTTATACAAGTTTTTAAATTTATTTTCAGTATTCTGTTAAAATGAGAAAAAAAAAAAAAAAAGGAGGGGACTCAGATGAGGCACCACTGAGGATGAGAACATTATGTATATATCATGAGCAGTCCTTTTCTTACTTGGTGGATAAGGAACAGCAGCTCTTCCATCCTTCCCAAGAGGTCGGTCTTCTGTCCCAACTGTAGGCATTTTTGATGAGCGCAGTGCAGGTGACACAGCCTAAGAAGAGATTATTAATTATTAAAACTGAGCAGCACATTTGTATATAAGCAGGGCGGTAGTTAGCTATTGCTTAGAGTGTATGGCTATTGATATTTTAAAAGAATAGAAACACACTTCCCTACAAATTTTCACCAGGTGAACGTCCAGAAATACTAGCAGACAGTGACACAGAAGAGATGATTACAACCTTATCAAGTATGAGAAATGCACTGACTGGGTCTTCTTGTCACAGGTCAGGGGAGAGCAGACTGCCAGCTGAGCAGAGCTCCCAGACCTTGGGCCAATTCCCTCTCCAAGGTCATGAGAGAAGCAGTTTCAGGGACACAATAATCATATCAAGGGGGTGCCTCCAAGTAGTAACTGGGCATCAGTCTGGTTTTCCTTCTGTTTGGAAGCAGACAGCTAAAAGAGATGACCTCAAGCCCTCCCAAGCTATTACTCTTATTTTTCATCACACACACACACACACACACATACACACACACAAAAGATATTTCCTACTCCCATTTCTTGGGCTTCAAAGGTGGCTCAAGTAGTAAAGAATCCACCTGCCAATGTGTGAGATGCAAGAGATGTGGTTTCAACCTCTGGGTTGGGAAGATACCCTGGAGAAGGAAATGGCAACCCATTCTAGCATTCTTGCCTGGGAAATTCCATGAACAGAGGAGCCTGGTGGGCTACAGTCTGTGGGGTCACAAAGAGTCGGACACAACTTAGTGACTGAGCACACACATTCCTACTTCTACAATTACTGTTCACCTTCATGAAAAAAGAAATTTATTTCATAAAATTATTGAAATGTATATTCAATACATTTGAAGAAGGTTTTTCCTTGATTTGCTAAGTTCGGTTAGTCGCTCAGTCACGTCCAACTCTTTGTGACCACATGAACACAGGACGCCAGGCCTCCCTGTCCATCACCAATACCTAGGGATTTACTCAAACTTATGTCCATTGAGTTGCTGATGCCATCCAACCTTCTCATCCTCTGTCGTTCCCTTCTCCTCCTGCCCTCAATCTTTCCCAGCATCAGGGTCTTTTCAAATGAGTCAGCTCTTCGCATCAGGTGGCCAAAGGATTGGAGTTTCAGCTTCAATATCAGTCCTTCCAATGAACACTCAGGACTGATTTCCTTTATGATGGACCGGTTGGATCTTTCTGCAGTCCAAGGGACTTTCAAAAGTCTTCTCCAACACCACAGCTCAAAAG
>SJYX01015897.1:332799-457601 GCA_006410675.1 Oreotragus oreotragus
GCCACTGCTGAGTTTTCGAAATTTGCTGGCATACTGAGTGCAGCACTTTCACAGCATCATGTTTCAGGATTTGAAACAGCTCAACTGGAATTCCATCACCTCCACCAGCTTTGTTCGTAGTGATGCTTCCTAAGGCCCACTTGACTTCATATTCCAGGATGTCTAGCTCTAGGTGAGTGATCACATCATCATGATTATCTGGGTTGTGAAGATCTCTTCTGTACAGTTCTTCTGTGTATTCTTGCCACCTGTCCTTAATATCTTGTGCTCTGTTAGGTCCATATCATTTCTGTCCTTTATTGAGCCCATCTTTGCATGAAATGCTCCCTTGGTAACTCTAATTTTCGGGAAGAGACCTCTAGTCTTTCCCATTCTATTGTTTTCCTCTATTTCTTTGCACTGATCACTGAGGAAGGCTTTCTTATCTCTCCTTGCTATTCTTTGGAACTCTGCATTCAAATGGGTATATCTTTCCTTTTCTCCTTTGCTTTTTGCTTCTCTTCTTTTCACAGCTATTTGTAAGGCCTCCTCAGACAGTCATTTTGCATTTTTGCATTTCTTTTTCTTGGGGATGGTCTTGATTCCTGTCTCCTGTACAATGTCAAGAACCTCTGTCCATAGTTCATCAGGCACTCTATCAGATCTAGTCCCTTAAATCTATTTCTCACTTTCACTGTATAACTGTAAGGGATTTCATTTAGGTCATACCTGAATAGTCTAGTGGTTTTCCCTACTTTCTTCAATTTAAGTGTGAATTTGGCAATGAGGAGTTCATGATCTGAGCTACAGTCAGCTCCCAAATTAAGTCCCTTAATAGGCAAGATTAAGTTTAAGAATGCAAATGAATTGAAAGCAAGATAAAGCAAAAAAGAAAAAAAAAATTCTCACAAATAGAAGGACTTTTATTTATGTTCACTTACTCAATGGAGAATCCCCATGTACTGAGGAACTTGGAAGGCTACAATCCATGAGGTCCCAAAGAGTTGGACATGATTGAGCCACTAAGCACACATTCAATGTTACGCAGTTGAAATGTGAAAAACTAAAGTCTGTGAGGTCAAAACCCGCCAAACAGTCTCCCAATTCCAGTTACTAATAAGATGAATTAGCAAAATGATCCTAAGGTAAACTGTTCCTTTGATTAAATGCCAGGCCAGAAGTCAGAGTAGAAATAACCGTTCCAAAGAAATGAAAACTAGATTAAAAACTGTCCAATCCTCCTTTGCACAGTAACATTACTAAAATATATTTTTAAAAAAACAAAGTAAACATCTCTTCATTTAGTCAGTAATTCGTAATTTATACAGACAGTAAAGATGATGGTTCAGAGCAGAGACAAAAATCACTAGGGACGTTGGCTACGAACAGAAACTGGGTGACTACAAAGCTTGGTTTTTTCTTTTCTTACATCTCTCTTTCTCCTTTTCTTTTTAATTCCTTTACTTTTCACACTTTCTTCTCACCACCACCAAACCAAAGCATCTGAACTAACCCTCACTAAAACCAATCCTAGATAATACATGGCTTTCCAGACACAACTAGGTACAAAATGGATCTCCAATGCCTGGGTCAAAGAATAAGGACACGTCATTTCTTCTCACAGTGGTTTTCACATTGCCATGTCCTTTTCTTCAAGCAGCCACTGCCTGAATTTAGGTCCTCGTTTCTCAATCCAACAAGTTACCACATAGTACTCTTGCTTTCCGTGTATCAGACTGGTACAAAACAGTACCCATTTCTACCAGGTCACCTCCCCACTCAGCAGCCTTCAAAAGAGCACATTACCAGTAAAGTTTGAGGTCCAAAGCCTGAAGTGTGGCCAAGTACCTCCCTAGCCCCAGCAATCTTTACCTCCCACTCAGGAAACAGATCAATGTGCTCACTATCCCACAAGGCCCCAGCCAGTTCATTCTCTTTGTTGAACCAAGACTCCTTCCAGGCTCAAAGACACATCCCTCCCCTGCCTCTCACTAACCAAGTCTTCCCACATTTCAAGTCAATTTCATTTTTTGAGGTCATGATTATCCCATCTTCTAAGTAGTTGGGTTTCTCAGGTGGCACTAATGGTAAAGAACCAACCTGCCAATGCAGCATCAAGATGAGGGTTCAATCCCTGGTAACAAAGATCCTATGGAGGAGGGCATGGCAACCCACTCCAGTATTCTTGCATGGAGAATTCCATGGACAGAGGAGCCTCACGGGTTATAGTCCATGGAGTCAGAAAGNCCAACCTGCCAATGCAGCATCAAGATGAGGGTTCAATCCCTGGTAACAAAGATCCTATGGAGGAGGGCATGGCAACCCACTCCAGTATTCTTGCATGGAGAATTCCATGGACAGAGGAGCCTCACGGGTTATAGTCCATGGAGTCAGAAAGAAGTACTTAGAATACTACTGGTGTACAGTGTTTGTTAGTTAACAAGATATATTTTATTTTAAAGTGAGAATGAGCTTTAGAAACCTGATTCTTATTTAACCTCCAAGCCTTTACTTAAGGGCTTGTTGCTTCGTACCTGAAAAGGTAGCATCTTTAGATTCAGGTAAATTACTGCACTCACAGGGCTAAGTATATTTTAAACTTTATTTATATGCTATTTCTCCTAAAGTCTGTGAGCACCTCAAGCGTAAGACTGGTAATTTAATTTTATCTATAAACCTAGAGAACCTGCCACAAAGGAACTGATCATTAAATAATTAACAAATATGTCAACTGGATGGATGGGAAAGTAAACATATAAATGAAAGAAAGTGGACTAATGCTTTGACTTCACTGAAGAGCAGGCCTATCTTACTCATCTCCAGGTCCCCCAGAGATAACAGGGGCACTTCTGCTTACACAAAGGTACAGCTTACGGTGATGACAACACACATTTCCTGACTCAGCTCAGCTGTTCTCCAGAGAATTATAAATTCTCATCTGTCACTTTAAGCATATGATGTGCTGTGCTGTGCTTAGTCGCTCAGTTGTGTCTGACTCTTTGCAGCCCCATGGACTGTAGCCCACCAGGCTCCTCTGTCCAATGGGCATTCTGCAAGCAAGAATACTGGAGTGGGTTGCCATGCCCTCCTCCAGGGGATCTTACCAACCCAGGGGTCGTCTCCTGCAGTGCAGGTGGATTCTTTACCATCTGAGCTACCTGGAAAGCCCAAGAATACTAGAGTGGGTATCCTATACCTTCTCCAGGGGGTCTTCCTGAGCCAGGAATCAAACCAAGGTCTCCGGCATCATAGATGAATTCTTTACCAGCTGAGCTACCAGGGAAGTCCAATCACATGATGTCTTGTATTATTTAATGTTTACGTGTATAAATTCTATTTCCTGACTATGACGCCATAATCCTACAAAGTATAAATCATATTTGTAATTATCTCTCTAAATGCTGACTATTCTATGACATAAAGTTCAGTATGGTAATGTTCTAAAAGTTCTGTATGCCCCACTACATGGGCATTATTTTTAAAATCTAAGCTAAAGGGACTACATAATACATTCCTGTTATTCTCATATTGAGGAGTAAAAAGAAAAAAAAGAAAGATTTTAATATTTACAATAGGAATAACACTAATGGAAAAAAGCCATCAACAAACAAAACCCAAGGATTATTAGAGACTATACTAACAAGTTTCAGAATCCTTTCAAGGTACACAAACATTTTTGAAGAACATTTAGAACCTGAAATATGAGCTCCCAATTCAGTAGACCAAACTATAAAGAAATAGTGAGACACTAAGTCCATCTACTGAAGTGCATTTGTGTGTGTGTAGCTACTGCAGACTCACCCCAAGTTCGTCGTCATCAGAATTATCAAAGATGTTGTCTAAGTCATGGAGGGAAGGTGCCAAGTCTGTCACCTGTGTGAGGCTACTGGAGCCTGCCCTGCCAGCAGCGTTGTCCTGCCGGACATCTGTGGGAAGGAGGCAAAAGGCACCAAATGAGCAGCTTCCTCAAAGGAGAAGGGGTGAGGAGAGGACAGTGAGCAAGCCCTGCCTGCCAACTGCTTCCTTACGCTGTCAGTTAAATCGAGATACAATTAGTGCCAAATACACTTATCAGTTTTGAAAGGAACTGAAAAACAAACTATGAAAAATATATTACAGGTGAGGTCAAATCATTGCTATTACAATCAGCACTTAATGTTAAATAGAGAAGCATCTTCCTCGCATTTACTTTAGCAACAGTCCAAGTGAGGCAAATAATCAGTGTACACACCTGTTTTAGTAGAACTGAAAAGGGACATGGCATTTTTCCCTTCAGGCACCGGCGTGGAATGACCTGGTGTAGTGACATCCTTGGTACCAAATCCATCCTCTGACTGTGTAATAAATTCAGCCAAACAAAACACATGAACAGCAACCCAAAGTGTGGAATATGAGGGAGAACACAAAGAATTAGAGGCAGAATGGGACTTGTTATGAGCACAAGTGTGATAAACCATGGTCTATGCAACCAAAGGAAATAAAAGATATGTCCTCGTCCCTGATTTTAAACTGAAACCAGAAACTCCCACACTCGCCCCTCAATCTGAGTCAACAGTACTGGTGGGGTTTGATCACAGACCTGCCACAGTGTTAAAAGCTGCCTTTAACATATTTTGGAGGCTGAATTATACTTCAAGCTTTCTGAATCTAGACAGGTGTAAGAAGTATTCTCTTGAACTATACTGGTCTCCTTTCATTCTCTTATTTCCTCTGTTCTTAAGAATATTTCTTTAAATGGCCCAGTATTTTAGAATGATTTAAAATTTAAGGCTAAAGACAGCAGACACCCCCAGTACTCATTTTTAAGATAATGAAACCAGTAAAATTATACTGACACAGTCTTGGAGTAGTGATATTAATTCAGAGAAATATAGAGGTAAAGCGCTTAACACAGTAAACAGTGAGCGCCTGATAAATGGTAGATACTGTCACCAATATTTTTCCTTACATTTTGGAATAATAATTAAAAAGAAATAAGCAGGGAGCATAGGCCAACAAGAATTAGCATATGAGAGGAAACATGCGCTGTACAAGCTATAGCCTGGAAGCTATGAGGCTTCATTTATGTTCGGCTGACTTTTGAACAAAGGTGAGCCATGACATAAAGAGGAACAATACGCTGTTCGATACAGTAGTACCAAGAGCATGAATATGGGGACAGAGCAATCAGGCAAGACTATCCCAAACACTCTGCCTAAAGTCTTCCCACACGTGTTGTTCACAGACTGAAACCCACTCCTGGCTGGCCTCTCTCTCTGTTAAGCGGTACCTTATTCTTTTTCAGGGAATCTTTCTCTGTCCCTTGTTTGCATTTCTTATTCGCAGTAAAGATGTATTTTATGTCGCCGTCCTCGAAAGTGTATGGGTCGTTGACTTCTCCCAAACTGTCTCCAGGTTGTTGGGACAGAGGCAATGGGTCAAGAAAGTGGAGGGGCTGCATCTGGGGCTGCTTGTCTTGCCACACTTTAAACCGTTTGCTAGGTTGTGCTAAGAGCCTAGAAGGGGAAATGAATGACGGTTTAAGCAAGAAATGGTAAAAAGACCAGACTTTTTTTTTTTACACAACATTTGTGATTTAAAATCATTTGGAAGCTTAAACTTTAACAACAAAAAAACTAAAAAAAAATCACCTTCAAGTAACTTTGAGAGACTATATTCACAATTAAATAAATCTTAGTAGCCTTTGTCAAAGCCATATACTTTTGTCTCTGGTTCCATTGATATCGCTTAACAGCAGAGATGGGCTCTGGGGACAGAATGTCTGGGCAAAAATTTCATCCGTGTCATTTACTAACTGCATGACCCGAGTTTCTTTCTCAGCTATGAAATTAAAGGTAGCAATATGGCTGTGGTGAAGATGATATGAGATAATCTGTATAAACTGTTTAGAGTAACAGGTTGCTCAATAACACTCTGAAGTATTACTAGCTGCATGATACACACCTGAAAGCATGCAAAGCCTTCCTTAAAAGTGTCAACATACAAAGAAGGCACTGACTGCAATATGGAAAGTCCCATAAAGCTATATTCTTTGATTAACAAACAGCAGACCAAGAATGAATTAATTCTAGTAAGCTAATCTTACAATGAAACCTTTATAGGCCAGCATTTAAATAATGACACATACGATAAATATCACGTTGGAGAAAGCATTTGACTTTTAAGCCCTTTCCAAATGCAGAGTCTAGAATGGTGAAGAAAGAACTCTTCAGTTTTGGATCTGAAGGCCCTGATTCCTGGGAGCCTAGGGCCTTGGCCTTCTGGTGGGTGGTCAGGGGGTGGGGTGGAGGATCACCTTACCTTTGCAACGCAGTGCTCTCTGAGGTTACCTCCGTTTTGGCATCGCATCTCTCACCCTGGAGCTCTGGAGGTCGGAACTCAGCATCATCAACGGATGGGAGATGGTAACTATGCCACCACTTATCTGATGACTCTGGGTTCGAGGGCCTGATCCCACAATATAAGGCGGTCTCACTGACCTCTGCCGTGAGAGGCAGTCTTTGGCCTACGAGGACAGTCCGGTCATCCAGAGCAGACAACTGCTGGAGTTCGAGCCCACTTCCATAGAGGGCTGGATTCACGGGGACAGAGGGTGGGTCCAAACTCTCTGCTTCCTGACCTCGCGGCTGAGGGCTGAGTGTTGGCGGCAGAGGGGAAATAGGGGAATGAGGTGAATCCATAGGATTCAGATTCATTTGCTTGCTTGTATTTCTGGAAGGCACGGCCATTTGCTTATCATACTTCCTACTGCTAGCCACCTCTAAGGAGGAGTCTATCCCTGCCAAGCCTAGCTTCTGTCCCGGTGGATCTTGTTCCATGCATAACTCTTCAGCCACAGACGGCCTGTGATGAAATGGTATCAAGGGTCTCTTTTGTAGCTTGTCTCCCTTGTCCTGTCTTTCTGTTGTTTTGTGCTTAGAAGAAGCAGGAGGTGGTAAAGATGAAGATGATGACGGTCCTGCACTGAACCCTGGTTGTGATATTGTGGGAGGTCGACTGGGGCCTACTGTACAACGTTTTAAAAGTTTATGCCTGAAATGAGAATGAAAATGAAGTAAATACAAAGGTGAATATAACTATACCATTCTAATACTACAGAAGAGATGCCTATGACCAGGTTACACCTTTTCAAGAACATGTTATACGCACTAATACATCCAAATGGGCTCTAGGTGTTAAATATATTGATAATGGCTAAAATCTGCAACACACTCTGATAAGAAATGATGAACCAATTGCATGCAAGTTAAATAGATAAGAGTTGAACCTTAAGAAATATTCATTAACATGCCTCTAACCTCTTCAAAAACACTAATTTGAAAATCCCCAAATCTTTAAAATTTGGTGAGGGCCTCAGACAATCTATTCATATGGCATTTTAAAACCAAGACCATTTGTCAAGAAAGGCAGCAAAAAAGCTTCTCATCTCTATTTTACAACACCCTGCTAACTCCAACAGAGAATGGTTTATAAAAGCTTAGAGAGCTGTAAATCAGGAACAATTTAACTATGCAATTCTCCCACAAAGTGTGAAACTAAGGGTCAGTTTTAAGAATATTTAATAGGATAAATATACTAAGAGCCTTATATGCTACTGTTATCCAAGAAAGAAGGGATAAAAGACAACTTTGGATCTTACAGAAATGTGCTAAAATGAGACAGAAGTAAAAAGGTTGTGAGTGAATATGAAAACAACACACATATATACAAATGCATCTGCCCTATCTAAGTAGGAACAGCAAGTCTGCTCACCACCTAGCACACTTCTTGGCAGGCATGGGTGTAGAAATTGCTCAGTAAGGGCTACTAGATAATGCTAAGGTTTAATCTGCACAAAAAAGTTATACAGCAGGTCAGCCAGTTCCTCGCAATATATAAATCATTCCCAGGAAAAACGTAAGCTCTTCTGCCAGTGTATCAGTAACTCTCTGAGGCCACTAGGGTGGCATTAAATTACTGTTGCATTGCACTAAACGATGCCCTAGTGGGCAATAAAATGGATTTGTATGGCATAATGGGATGGTTTAGTGGGACAGCAGGATGGCCACCCTGCCCCATAAGACCATTAAATAGTGTGAGGAGTGGACCATTCCATAATGGGTTCGGTAATCCTGCAGTAGATAATCTGAAAACACTCTTGCCAAAGTCTTAGCTACTCTTAAAAAAAAAAAAAAATATCCTGACTTTGAAGAAGTCAGTAGCTTAAAGCTATTGTCAAAAAGGCAAAAACTAGACTTTAAATCTCCAGGGCACAGTACCACACTGAGAGATGAATGTCTCACCTGAAAATATCTCAATTATATCTTCTAAGGGTGCTTATTTTAAGACCTAAGCTCTGAAAGTCTTTTACATAAAACTTTTTGATGTGGATTTTCTCCAAGAGCATTTAACCACACTGATCTTTTGAGATAGATATTTTATACTAGCCTGTTCAAAGTAAGGACTTTGTGCAAAGTAGATACTCTTATTNATATCTTCTAAGGGTGCTTATTTTAAGACCTAAGCTCTGAAAGTCTTTTACATAAAACTTTTTGATGTGGATTTTCTCCAAGAGCATTTAACCACACTGATCTTTTGAGATAGATATTTTATACTAGCCTTTTCAAAGTAAGGACTTTGTGCAAAGTAGATACTCTTATAAAGTCATTTTCTTCTATTGCATTTAGCAACTTAGCTACGTTGTGGAACCTTCAGAATAAGGGATACACCAGTAAGGAACAGACCTCCACTGCACATCTGTGAGTGGGTATGGGACCTCCCCGAAGCCGGCAGCAGGACCATCAGGCTCACAAGGCTAACTATGTGGCGTCAGTGGGAAGGAATCAGAAGCTGGGCCAAAGAGTGTAGAAACATATGGTGACTAAATGAATAAGGAAAGCAGAATGACTGTAACAGACATTTCAAAAGAAGTCAGTGTGAAACGCAATGATAAAACTGATCTAGAAAATTAAGGAAAATAAATGATAGTTCTAGGTGGAGAAGGAGAAAACTGACAGAAATGACTGCAACAGGGTACGTGGTTTGATGTCAATATTAAGGGTATATCTTAAAAGCACTTTGCGAAATACTAGACTTGAGTACATGTGAGAAGTCACGTGTAGAGATAAATATTTAGAAGTCAATGGAATGGAATGCATACTTACAAACAAGATCTGAAGGGTATAAGAATTTGGTGAGGAGACAGAACAGTAACTCCAGAGGACAAAAGAAAAAGAGTTATTTATTTATACTTTAGGTAAAAATAAGGTACTGAATAAAAATGTGATAGAAATCAGTAAAAGAGTTATTTTAAAAAGTGAAAAAATCTAGATTAAGGAAAAAAGCAGGAAAAAGTAAGAGG
Organism: Oreotragus oreotragus; assembly: GCA_006410675.1. NCBI lineage: Eukaryota > Metazoa > Chordata > Mammalia > Artiodactyla > Bovidae > Oreotragus > Oreotragus oreotragus. Next base: position 342,119 of record SJYX01015897.1, read on the forward strand.
AACGCACAAGTGAAGCTAAATACACTAAAATTTTTATCCTATGTACTTTCTAAAGGTGGATCATAACCTGGCTGTAAGCTGTTTAGAAGTCAATGTTATTAGGAAAATACCATTTTTCCTAATAATCACATGAATAACAGTGGCCTAGAGATGAAAGCAGCCCAGGCATTCAGCTGGTATACCATTCCTATCCCACGACTAGAGAGATTCTCACCAGCTCAGAGAAAGGACCCTTAATGAGCAAAGAATATCATCAAAAACATTCTCCTTGAAAAATCAATCAAGGGTTTCATTAGGTATTTAAAACAGCATCTCTCAACAAAAAGCTGACTACCAAGGCAGAGCCTGATAAAAGAGAATCAACTTATAGGAAAGAGGAGGGGGGACAGGAAGAATCTGTTAAAATTGTTGCCTATGTGTATAAACAAACATGTGCACATACATGTGTGTGCTTGCAGAGATTTCTGGGCATCATGAACTCCTCCCTACCCTGAAGCCAATTCATATATGCCACATTAAGAACATCATGGTCTCAACTAAAGAAATGGATAGCCAACTTCCAAGTATACTTATCTCAACTGACCTTTGTATAACCATTGAGCAGTATCAAGTGGAAGCAAAGCCACTCTAAGCTGAAGAGAATATTCAGAAAATAATTTGGGTTTCCACTCAAATATCTAAATGAATGAGCAACAATTTTGGCTTTCCTCAGATATTATTACCACATATCTACTTCAGTCATCAAAAAACACCTACCCCAACACGAAAAATTTTCTATGGTAGGTCTATTTAATCCAAGTTCTGTTAATTCAAACCAACTTGCTTGATATTTATCACAACTTTATAATTAAGAGTAACTAAATAAACTCATTTAAATAGCAAGAGATCGTCTTGTTAAACTGATGCCTTTAGTTCTAAAGGAGTTATCCTGCAGAAATCTGTGGGAGCTATTTGTTAACAGGGTCAGCTGTCTAAAAAGGCTCATTCTGAGTCCCAATAATAAAACTGTATCCTCTACACAGAAACAAAACAAAACAACAGCAAGCTTTTTTTCTAGCACTAGAAGGTTTATAAAGAAAACAAAGCAAAATGATGTGGAAGAAGTGGTCTGGGAGACCAGGAGACAACCAACAAAATGTACTATGATTCTGTCCAATTCTATCCGATTACTGCTCTGCCTCGGCCCCTACCTACCTAGAGCAAGAACAGCTGACTCTTTGGGTTGGATCCACAAAATCCCAAGTAGCAGGATTGTTAGCAGGCTCTTCTTCAAGAGTTGGAGTGGACATTTGGCTCCTCCTAAAAAAGGTTAAAATATGTGGTTTGTATAAACATGAGATAATATTCATACCTCTGGGGAGGAAAAGGATGTTAGAAAGACATGAATACATCTTACACAGTAACAGTATCCTGCCGACAGACAGTTTAGAGCAACCAAAGGTGTACGGTTGGGGGGCAGAGGGGAAGTCAACTACTATGTCTGTGCAACAGAAAGAAAATCAGATTCAGAATATTTTTATTTAAGATCAATATACATTTTAACATGGGTAGTACAGATAGCAATGAAAACAATATCTGGCACTATCAGCAGCTATTTTTTAAAAAGTCAGCTAAATTCCGGAGAGATAACCTAAATCTTTAAAAATTATCTTTTCATAGCATCTATGAATCATATACCCTCAGACAGATTATTTTTTTGTTCTGTTTGTTTTGCTTTATTTCTTTGTTAGACAGACTGGTTAAATCACTCTGAAAACATCTACGTTTACTAGCATTTAAGGGCAGCACTCCATGTATATAACGTGAACCAAAATACAAGAATCAAAGATGTCTCCTACATAGTAACTGGCAGCTAAAAGACATCTATTGCTGCATAAATAGGAACACTGGGCAGTCAGCCTGCACTGTGGATCCTACTACAGCTGATGCTGCAGGTTACTGATGGCTCTGCAGGGACTTTGCTTGCTCTCCACCCTCCCCTGCCTTTCTGGGCGACTCACTTCCCTGCGCAGTGCTTCTGATAGACGGACTCTGATCTGTTAAGAATTAGTGGAAAGGTTAGTGGTGATAAAAATCAAAGATGGTGAACAAAAGAAAAAGAAAATGTTAACGTGGAAATTGTTGAGGCATTGCAGACAGAAATGAAAATATCTGTACCAATAATTCTAAAGGAAAGGACCGTTTTTAAGCAAACAGAGCTACCTTTTAAATTCTAAAACATGACATGATTTCCCACTGCAATTATTTTAGTTTTTTTTCTACTAAATCTTTAGTAGCCTATCCTATGTGTGTTATGGGGAAGGCAATGGCACCCCACCCCAGTACTCTTGCCTGGAAAGTCCAGTGGACGGAGTAGCCTGGTAGGCTGCAGTCCATGGGGTCACTGGCAGTCGGACGGACTGAGCGACTTCACTTTCACTTTTCTCTTTCATGCATTGGAGAAGGAAATGGCAACCCACTCCAGTGTTCTTGCCTGGAGAATCCCAGGGACGGGGGAGCCTGGTGGGCTGCCGTCTATGGGGTCACACAGAGTCGGACACGACTGAAGCGACTTAGCAGCCTATGTGTGTTAGTCGCTCAGTCATGTCTGACTCTGCAACTCCATGGACTGCAGCCCGTCAGATTCCTCTGTCCATGGAATTCCCCAGGCAAGAATACTGGAGTGGGCTGCCATTCCCTTCTCCAGGGATCTTCCAACTCAGGGATCAAGCTTCGGTCTCCTACATGGCAGGCAGATTCCTTACTGTATGAGCTACCATTCTAGAGCCACTAACTGGGAGATAAATATATAGTATGAATTTGTTAAAAACTAGGTCCGAGGTCTGAAGGACAGGTCTTAAATGTGTATATATAAAGCTTTGAAGAGTAGTCACTTAAGAAACACTGACTTAACTTCTAAATGAGTCCTTTGGAATTACTGACAAAAATGTCCATATTTGTTTTGCTCCTGAGAATCAAGACTCATTGTTTATTTGTATCAGTCAAAAAGGTGGACATCTCAGTCATATCAAAACATGTGAAAATATGCTGAATATGTTTACATAATTCTTGATAAGTGAAAAAGTGTTTACTGACTACTGTTTGACATTATCATCCAAGCAATTAAAATAATATCTCGTCTTAGAATCAATTTCTACTCTTTTACCAAAATATGTTAAGGAAGGAGGGAAGGTCAGAGGGGATAGACAGGAGGGAGGTGGACAAGAAAGGGAAGTTGGGGAGAGGAAGAAAATAATTTCCCTGAATCAAGAAACAAAAGCACAGCAGCTACTAAACACTTCTCTAATTCTCATCCATTTAGTTGAGAAATACACTGTCAATTAAAACATGAGGCTAATGTATCATAGAAAACATGGCAATGAAGGTCATTTTCCTTTGTAAATAGCAAACACTCATTCGTAGGTATACAGGGAAAAACCATACCCACAACTATTCTCCTGATATTCAGGGTGAATCTCCGAGTCAGCTGCGCTAAAAAATGTCAGATGAATACCATGACAATCTTGAGATGATAAAGAACTTCACAATTTTCCTGGACCATCAAATTATTCTAACATCTTTGCTTTGAATTTTACCCTATTATGATCCGAAAGATGAGCTAACAATGCAACGACCCCCACAGGGTTTGGTCACACAATGGTGCCATATGACTGATCCTCTTCAAGTAGTAATAAAAGGCATGTCAGGTAAACCACCACCCAGACAGAACGGAAAACACATACTTGGACTGGGTTCTGTTGAGGATGCATTCCTTCCAGACTCGATGGACCATATGATTGTGGAGTTTTGGAGGAATCTTCCCCGATCTCTTTGGACTGTGCATAGTTAGCATCCCCCCGTCTTGGGAGCCTAGGTGACTGACAGCACTCTGCGTACCTCCACTCTCACCTAGGAGAGAAAACACAATTTGGAAGGTCAGAATTTTCTGAAAAGGCCTCCTAGTGCACAGACTGCTCAGGGGATCTTCCAGACCCAGGGATCAAACCTGGGTCTCTGGCATTGCAGCCAGATTCTTTGCCGTCTGAGCCAGCAGGGCAGCCCCTTATTTATTTAACATAGACATTTGATTGTTGAAACTGATCATGGCAGCTTTGCTGCTACCCCTGACAGTAACACTATCCATAGCTATGAGTAAATCTGCTTCAGTATAGCTTTCAGTCACATCAATACCCGCACTCACATACCCGCAATGGCATATCCATCAGGAGGCATTCCTACTCAGAGGTTTTGGAGATGACTTACACAGGAGGATTCAAACACAACAATGTTAAAGATACAAACATGCATGGATTGTCTGAGTTTTTAAATCTCAATGCAGTAAATGAGTTTCAAGACAGAAGAAAACAGCAGAGGGAGCTTTATGCTCACATAGCCAAATGGCTGCATAGCAACTGCACACTGCCCTGGGTAGAAGAGAGAAATCCTTAACAAGGTCAAATTTCAAATCCGTGTGTGGAACTCTTCATCCTTATGCCTGACACCACCTATGCAAGCTAATACTAAAAAAAATGAGAGACTAACTCCACATTTTATATCAGAGGATTAGAAATTCACTGGTTTCTAATATTTCCACTTAGATTTTCCAACTGTACTTGGTATGCAATACATTTTCGGTGGCATGCATGCTAAGTCGCTCTGTCATGTCCCACTCTGCAACCTGATGGACTGCGGCCCACTAGACTCCTCTGTCCATGGGATTCTCCAGGCAAGAATACTGGAGTGGGCTGCCACTTCCTCCTTCAGGGCCATTTTCTATTATGCCTACTCACCCCACCCCAGTACTCTTGCCTGGAAAATCCAATGGACGGAGTAGCCTGGTGGGCTGCAGTCCATGGGGTCGCTAACAGTCGGACAGACTGAGCGACTTCACTTTCACTTTTCTCTTTCATGCATTGGAGAAGGAAATGGCAACCCACTCCAGTGTTCTTGCCTGGAGAATCCCAGGGATGGGGGAGCCTGGTGGGCTGCCATCTATGGGGTCACACAGGGTCGGACACGACTGAAGTGACTTAGCAGCAGCAGCAGCAACTGTTGATAAGATTAGTTATTGGTTGTAAATATTTTACTACTTTCATCTCATACAAGACAAATAATGAAGTCAATTTTCAGTATTAAATTCTGATTCGACTACTTTTATCTATTTGATTTCATAAACATATTGAGGGTTTTATTCCTGATAGAATTATGATGCAAATTATCTCAAGTGAAATAATTTTTAAGTGCTCTGAAATGGTTCACTTTCATGCGAAAAAGAAAGAAGCAACCTAATATTACAAACTAATATTTCTTGGTATCAATGCAAAACAACCATTGTATGGAATTGACTAGTTAGTCTCAGCTCCACTTTTTTTTTTTTAAATAAAGCAAACCCCAATGCTTACATTCTTAGGAACTGAAGCTTTCTTGTTCCCCAGAAAAGTACTGTTATAATATAAATAAGATAAATTAACAGAGACAAGAAATTTGATCTTTCATTGCTATCTTTTAATCTTAAAAGTTCTCTGACTTGGCTCACAGGACAAAATATTTCATTTTGACTTTACAATGGATTTTCAAATGCCTATTATAAAACTAGGCAAAGTAAAGCAACAAACAGAAGTAGACAGCATAGCCCTTTGACCCCAAACACTCAACAGTACAGCCAAACAGACTATCAGTCCATGGTATCATAAGGGAATTATTTATGACCAAAACAGGAGAGGTTGTGGGGAAAGCCAGCCAGACTCTTTTCTGATTAAATGTAGGTTAATGTTTTTCAGTAGCTTTTAATGATTTAATAAAATGTGGGTGGTATCTTATATGGAATTAAATGAGACTTGTATTACATGTTGTTAAATGCATATTCAATGCTGCTTCTCAAATTATCTCCATAAACAGAAGAGGCAAGCTGATCTATCTATTCACACAAGCCAGAACTCTGGCCCTCCCCGGTCCCATGCCAATCTAGGAGACTCTTGGCCACTTTAAGGGGCAAAGTAACCCCCTTTGTCCTATGCTCAGGAAAGCATGGTAGTGTTCAACATCATTCAAGTGCAGAGTGATGAGGCTGAGCAGGATTCTCGCAGATGGAGCATTAGGAGTCCTAAGCTGTAATTTGATGTTATGATGTATAAAGCTGGACAAATTAATTTTATGACAAATACGTCAGTCACTCTCATTTAGTGTTTCTGTTTTAGGAAATAAGGAGACACCAAGAGATTTATTTACCCAGGGTATAGCACAATGATATACACAGAGTTAGAGGGGAAGAAATCTAAAGATCTATAGTTGTAAAAGTACACACCTGAAATTTTTTTCTGAATTACAAATATTTTTTTGAGTTCTGAACTAATCAAAGGTCAAGGCATCATGCACACAGCAGGCCTTCAATTTTAAGCTGAACACAAATTTTGCTAAATACCAGGCAAAACAGTAACAAATGTAAACAAAAACTGATGACTTCCGTAGTTTGTTAAAAATCCAAACTTGCATATGAAATATGATTAACATTTTTTAAAATACTGACAATTCTAGATATTAATCTATCTTCTCTATGATGTTATTATAATTATAAAAAGACTATACAAGGGTTTTTCTGCTTTTTCAGTTTAAAAGTGGTTTTAATAAAAATCAACTAATGGCAAATCCTTTCACAAGGGATCATCCAAATTCTCTTAGCTCTACTGTATTCAGAGGTGGATGTAGTACATTTTTTCACCATCTTAGCAACTACAAGGGTCTTAAAAACAAAGGCTAGGAATTTCCTGGCAGTCCAGTGGTTAGGACTCTGTGCTGCCATTGCAAGGGGCACAGGTTCAATCCCTGGTGGCAGAACTAAGATTCTGTAAGCTGTGTAGGCCAGCCAAAACAACCCCCCAAAACCCCAAACCCCTAAGGTTACATGTTCATTTCTATGTCCCTCACACAATATCTGGGTTATTCCCTCCAGATAACTTAATATGTGCGCTATGTTGCTTCAGCTGTGTCTGACTCTTTGTGACCCTATGAACTTAGCCCGCCAGGCTCCCCTGTCCATGGGATTCTCCAGGCAAGAACACTGGAGTGGGTTGCCATGCCCTCCTTCAGNTATGTGCGCTATGTTGCTTCAGCTGTGTCTGACTCTTTGTGACCCTATGAACTTAGCCCGCCAGGCTCCCCTGTCCATGGGATTCTCCAGGCAAGAACACTGGAGTGGGTTGCCATGCCCTCCTTCAGGGGATCTTCCCAACCCAGGGATCGAACCCATGTCTCTTATATCCCCCTGTATTGGCAGGCGTTTTCTTTACCACTAGCGCCACCTGGGAAGCTGATAACAACACGGTGTGTTAAAACTGGAGCTCTGAGCACTTCTTTGACTTCTTGTCCTACTGTCTGTCTATCGCTTTACTGTTTATCAAGCACTATCAGAGACATGATCTAACATGTATAACAGTCCTGGAAACTATACAGAATTTAACAGAGAAGGAAACTGGTGTTCAAAACAAGTATGAGAATTAAATACGGTCACTCATCTAGTAAAAACTAAAGCTAGGTTTTAAAAGGTGTGTTCAATCACAAAGTCTATACTTTTCCCCAATATGTTATTTAACCATGCACATTTACTGGATGTCACTACATGTCAAGCACTATGGCAGCAATTTTTAAATACTACCCTATTTCATTCTCATGAAAATTACCACGTGATGAACATGTATCATGCCTGAAAGTCTGTTTTCAAAGTTTAGAGGACAAGACTTTGTTTACTGATGTTCCTGCCAATATGGCCCACATTAAATACCTATAAATAATCTTACTTCAGCTCAAGTGTGATGATTATCCTTTTCTTAGTGACCATATTTTCAATTAAAATGAAGTCAACTATAACAACAAAAAAGTTATACAAGAACATATACTACTCGACAAAGGAAACATCTTCCCAATTTAAATAATTTTTGAATTTTCTCAAGAAGGAGGAATGTTGAAATGGACAAATTTTTCAAGTTAATTAATATCTGTCATTAGTGTAGACAGATTATTGAAAGGACAAAGCATTTATTCAGAGCTCTTGGATGTCAGACTGACTTTATAACAAGGAAAGAGAATTCTCCTAAGACTGGTCCCTGTCTGGCAACAGCCAATTGGGCAAGCACGTCAACTGTTCTCTCATTTAGTGTTTTTCACCACATCTCGTCTCCTGAGTGCATGTGTGTGCATGCATGCACATCAGTGTAAAAGGGCAGATGCATGTGTAGACCTGAAGAGAAACAACGAAGGCGTTTAACTGGAGTAAAGACTGATAGACGCAATTTAAATTCTGAAGCACCTCAATTGTTTACAACTTTCCTTCTCTAGTTTGTAAAATCCCACATTGGTCTATTTCCATCTCTTCCACCAGGAATTTCTCCGTGTGTTTTCTCATCTGTTCCGTGGCAGGGGTGCTCTATGGCTTTTTGAGATCTCCTCCCCCCAGGATGTTCCTGGATCATACTCACCCATGACAGCCTGTTCTGGAGAAGTGGGCGGGGTAAGAGGCATCCCGCAGTTACTCGGGTCCTTCACACTCCCAAGCCCCTGCTGCCCAACTGTAATATGGCCCCCGGTACTGGCCACACTCTGAGGAACTGGGATGTCATTCTGAGAGATCAGCACAAAAGCTGAAGGATAAACCATCCGAACACCACCTGTGAGGAGAGCGAGCGAGAGAACAGGCCTGAGAAAAAGATCACACCAGACTGCCAAATTTATTATTCCAGTGGTCAGAGTCAAAGCTCACTGGTAAAAAATGAGACACTCATTAGGTACTGCCAAAAGTGATAGGTTCCATCCTTTCATAAGTTAATAGCTATTTAAACATGTGTTCCAACATTATCATAATAGCATTTGGAATACAGAGACCATTGGTGCTTCAGGCAAGATAACTACTCAGCAAATACCACTGTGTCAAGAGAATTCAAAAAGATGGGAAAATTATGGAGATTATTTTTGATGAATCTGAATGATTATCTTTTTAAATTAAGTAAGATGAAGAAGATAGAATTAAGTTCTTCAGGCAAAACATTTTCTCTTACCAACAATTACTTCTACTGCCACGGGGAAATCATCATCATATCCCAACTCTTCCTCTCCTTTCATTTCTTCTTTCTTTTTCAGCACCATTGGGTAGAAATACTGCCATTCCTCTATCAACTTACGGGTGGCTGGGTCTGACATCTTGTATGCTTGGCCTGTTAGCGTGCCGTTTAAGCCATAAGGACTTACCAGTACTAAAGCAGTCAGGAGAAACATATGTTACGCATCAGAGTAATAATTCCTACTTAAGTGTAATGTTACATATACGGTAGTTTTAGGGTGAGGCATATTATCATTTGATGTATACTGCTCTTTATTTCCTAACTCCTATTTAAGTGTAATTTTAAAAAATTTCGAGTTTTAGTACTTTTTATATGCCTCTCAACTCAAATCAATTTTTGAAGGAAATCAAATGGGAGGAGATATAATTAACACCATCAGACAAGTACATCAACACACAATATATAAGCTATCTATACATTATCTATCTATACATTAAAGCATATAAACATCATTTTGGTAATAGCTCATACAGTGTGAATACTGAATCTTCCATGACAGAAGACCATTCAATACATATATCCTGAAACCAGCCTGGGACCTGAACGCTCTCCCTGTGATTTCCTGAGACTTCCTAAATATTTGAGGTAATTTAAAAATAATATATAAATAAAATGTCTATTGGCAGAAAAGTCTTAATGTACCAAATCTGAAACATAATGTTATGTGTAAGTTCAGTTACAACAATTTTAGAGGTCTGCTGATTAAACAACTCTAAAATAAAATTTATTTTATGTAAAGGACTTAAAAAGTCCTTCTCTCTAACTCTTTCACTGTTTGACCTTGATGTCATTTTCACTGAGCTAGACACAAAAATACAGCTAACATAACACTGTATAACTCAGTTCTTATTCTCACAGTGAGTATTTCGACATTTCAAATAACACTTTTCTAGGGATATAAGTCAGTTTTCCTTAATCCTGACTTATAAAAACAAATCTCAGCATAAGCATTCACTGGGAGATCCTTTTTGGGAGACAGTTTTTTTCTTAACTGCTGGATGATATATCACATCAATCAAGACAGAGATGGTTAAAGACATCACATATTTCGTGCTGCCTTCTGCTATTCTGTATGGATACAAATGGAGAAATACTGATCTAAGCAACACAGCTAATCAAGGGCAATTTTCCTGTTTTAACACTTCTAAGAAATCCCCACATCAATATGATTAATTATGTTCACTGTAACTGTCTATATACCAACACCTGCCCTAAGAATGTACCTTCTCTACACCAATCATGGGAAATAAGCAGGATAATGCCCCACAAAGTCTTCCATGATTCAAGATATTAGTAAGAAACCAGTAATATGCAAAGCAAGTAGTCTAAAGGGACCGAGTATGGCCAACACTATCTTTCCCAACTTAGGTTAGTCATCTTTTCTCATGACTAGTAATTCCTTTTGTTACTTTAAGTAAATGCTTTTATTTTGCTCCACGAAATCTAAAGTCAGATGATCCTCAGCACTTTCAGAGTCAAGGAAACATAGTGTTTAAATAATCCTGACAATCCACAAAATAAGCATATTGTACAACTCAAGTGTACAGTTTGAGAACTGGGCTGTTTTGAATAACATAGCAGTTCATACATAAAACATCCAAAAAACTACAGAATAATAAAGTACACAGTTTAAAATGTATTGCTGGATGGAGGAAAATGCAGGCAATAATCAGGACAAAATTACATGAGGTTCAGTGTTGTTTTTTACCTTAAAAAATAAATCTTTAGGGCAAGAAAAAGCTGCTTTCATCAAATTAACTTGCAATCACTTGTATAAGACCAAAAACCAATATAAATAATATGGAGGCTAAACACTCATTTGACTATTATATCAATAAAATACTTTAGTCAATTTTATTAAAAATATTTTTTAAATTACATTTTGTGATATAGGCTATTTCAACCAGGCATCTCTAGAACTGATAAGAGTAAACAAACAAAAACTGTTTCTATATGGTTCAATTTAATATTATAACATTTAAAAAGTTATTCATAGAAAATTATGAATTCCAAAGACTAAATCAAAGCTTTAGAATACATAGTTAGAAAAAAAGAAACATGGTGTTGTTTTGCTGATATCTAGGTAATTAGTTGAGCATTCATGAAAATATGAATGTAAGTTAAATTACAACCAAATATCTACAACCAATGCAGTCTAAAATTAAAAGAAAATAAGGTATTAATAAAGAAATTACAACTCCAGGAATTTGATTTTGGTTAAAATTTCAAACAGTACAAAGCTTAAAAGTAACTCTCTGTTAGTCATTATAGTCCTAAAACCATAGGACAAAAACAAGGAAAATCTTTAACTTATAAGATTTTTGATCTTCAGGAAATCCTCCACACTTTATTCTTCGACACACTTAAGACCATGTTGTAGCTAAGGGAAGCTTTCAGTAAAAAAATGAGCAAGCTATCATCACTTACTTGTGGTCTTCCCTTTCTTCTTCAGAAACTAACCCTTCCTGCTTAGCTCAACATGTCTATTTCAGATACTACCTCATTCCATGAAACTTCACTGGGCGGCTATCCACCGGGTAGGGAGTAGTGGAGAGGAGAGACATCAGTGTTTACTTACCTTGAAATGGTGCAGGTGAAGACTGAGCCATGTGGATATGCTCCTCATTGATCAAATAAATTGGCTGGTGTTGGGCAATCTCCACACTTGTGCATACATTACTTTCCCCATGAAGAAAGAATGTGAACGCACAGGACAAATGCTCACTAGAAAAAGGCAAAATGAGAAACTCAGCTCTACATTTCAGTGGGAAATAAATAGGTGCTAGAGACAGGAACACAGACGGGACACAGCTTTACTTTATCGATCATCCACTACAGCCTGCCCTGGATGATATTAACATGCACAAAACTTTCCGTCAGCTGTGGACAACGGTAATTAAAGATGCCAGATAAATAGAAAGTTAGGTCTTACTGCAAAACTGGAAACGACTGTGCAGAACACTTTCTGCTTCCTTTGCACAGTCTCCAACTATAAGCTCCTAAGGACAGGAAAAGAGTAACGTTTTTCTACCTTCTTGTGGATTACTATCTGAACTGGCTCTTAAATGACTAGGAACAATGACAAAGTAGTTTTGCTTGTGTTTGGTATGACATAACAGTAAGATCAAATTTATAATCTTATACCATTACAATAAGGTTATTAAACTTATTGAGCTAAAGATAGCAATTAAGAACACTGTTATATGTAAATTTCCAATATACAACTGCTAAGATAATATGTTTCTAAATGGACTGGTAATTGATTATAGTTAATTTTCACAATTTACCTCGGATCACAAAATTTTTTTAAAGCATTCCACTTCTCCATTTTCCACACAATCTGCTAAAAATTAAAAAAATGATGTGTCTTGGAGAAAAAAATTTCAAAATTACTATAGTGGCACATTCTTTCAAAGTTGTTAACTCTGGCCTTAAGTCACCCATAACATCTCCATTTCTCAGGACAGCTTATAGGAACATCTGCCCGATGAACCACAATCACTATATTCTAGGCAACCACCATTTGAAAACTCATCTTCCAAGATTTCCTTCTTTTCAAAAGTTCTCTAAAATATTATAAAGTATATTCTGAGTACCACTCAAAAAATTAAAATTTAAGTATAAAAGTATAATGATTTTGGAAAACTGAAATACAAATGACAACATTTTCACTCTATTCCTACAGGGAAGCATATATTAATATAGTCTTCCTTGATAAGTACGTTGCAATGATCTGAGAAAATTTTGTGTTTTACTGGAATGTGCAGCTTCCTCAATAGGACAGACACACCTAGACTTGATATTTGGGTATTTAGCACAACAGAGTAATCATAAGATAATGAATTTGAACATCTCCTTAGCACCTTATGTCTAAGTTTGAAGTTCTCAAAGAGGAAACAATGCATGTAAATTAAATGTATACAAGCATACAGGAGTGTTACCGTGCTGGCCTCCATTTATGGAAATGACACTAAACACACAGCATCCCCCAAGCACAACATTATGCCAGGCATGTGAGACACCAACACATGCATCAACTGACTGTGGACTGGTCGTTTTCATTTGTAAAATCCAGTAGAGGAGGATCTGACATAGCCCTCTCGTGCTTATTACCATGCAGTCATCCAAATATTTATAAGGCCACTGGTGAGAGTTACAGATTCTGAGTACAGCCCAGAGCGCACTTGCTCTTCCACTGAATCCCAACTATGCATGAACACAAACACAATCTACCTTTGTCTATCAATCAGGAAGTCAGAATGGTACAAGAAGTCTGAACAGTGACAATGAATAAAATATGGTTCATGTCCTCAAGGAGTGTATAAACTAAGGCTGACATAAATGCTTATCAGTACAATAAAGTCAAGTACAGAAACAGAAAACTAAAATGCCATGGGAAAACTAAAAGTGTACTGATATTTTCAATTTGGAAGTCCAAATGCTTCAAAGAAGATGCAATCAGATGAATGTTTGATTTCAGTATACAGAGAAAAGAAAAAGTAAGAGAGGGAATATGGGGCAAGGAATAGATGTAGTTAGGAACAGGATATAGCTTAGAAATTCTCAAAGGAGGAGAGACAGGATGTGATGGGAAAGGAGTCTGAAAAAAGAAGTCAGAGGTCACCCTTGAGACAACCAAAAGTCTTGCCATGTGAAAAAATAGCGGGGAGCCAATTTAAGGTTTGGTTTTTAAAAGTTGGCTCAATCTAAAGAATCGAGATAAAAACCTCAAAATAGAATTCAATCTGAATTTGCTAGTTCCAAAAGAGGCTCAGAAGTTAAAGCGTCTGCCTGCAATGTGGGAGACCTGGGTTTGATCCCTGGGTCAGGAAGATCCCCTGGAGAAGGCAATGGTAACCCACTCCAGTGTTCCTGCCTGGAGAATCCCATGGACAGAGGAGCCTGGTGGGCTACAGTCCACGGGGTCACAAAGAGTCGTACCATGACTGAGCGACTTCACTTCACAAAAGACACAGAGAAACACAAATGAAAACAGCAGGAAGTGAATCAATGACCTATTTTCTATATTGATAACTTTTAAAAACAAAACGTTTGTTTGTTTTTTCTAAAGAGACAAAACTACATAAGAAAAACAACAACTTATGGGGGAAATAGAACAGAAGCCACCAGTAACTGCATCATGTTTGTAAGTTACCTCACTGTTCTGATCACAGCTTCCTCATATGTCAAGTCAGATGCTGGCACAAACTGCTGCCCCTTCACCCTGAGAAATTCCCATTCAGAAGGTCTAGAATGAGCCCCAAGAATCTGCATTTCCATCCAATTCTCAGTGCTGCTGCTGCTACTCCTAGCTCAGGGTTCATGCTTCGAGAATCACTGAACTTTATGGCACATAAATCCTTTTCAGCTGTAAAATTCTTTTTTTCCCCTAAGATTACAAGAAACAAGAGGGCAAGGAGGACGATACTGACGACCTAAGGAGACTTTTGCCACTTCTAAGACCACACAGATAGAACTTACAGCATTGCCCGTAACAGTATGATACATCCTTACAAGATCATACTGTGTAACCACTTAAAAGAAAATACTGATACATAAAAACCTACCACATAAACCCATAAAAGATGAGGAAAAAAATAAGGTACAAAATTGTTGTGAATCATATACACCCATCTGTATAAAAATGCGAGAGTGGGGAGAAAAATATATGCACACACAATCTGCTTACCCTGGCATAAAATTTCTCTGGAAGGATTCACTTTAAAAACCTAATAATTTTGGCTGCCTTTGGGGAATGCAGCGGTATGACTAGGGGATAAAGAAAGGATTCTCAATACTCTTTTCTACTTTTTGAATGTGGGGCCAGGGGTCACACAGAAGGTAATGGAGGCAGGATCTGAAGGAAGCCCCTGCCTCCTGTCCTGTGCAGTGTCTGCTGGCCCAACTAGAGGAACCCACAGCCTTTCATCTCACCACGTTTGGCTCTTAGTTGCAGCCTGCTGAGATCATCTTTGATTCTGAGTCTGTTATCTAACATGCTGGATATTTAATCACCAAGCATCAATATCTTTATCCATGTCAGTGTTAAAAATGGTGAATGAGACTATACTGAGGAAAGAATCCTGAGTCACTTTATCAGGTAATTTTCCAGATACAAATTCTCCCAAGTGCTGCCACTCATGTACAGTTTCTTGTCTACAAAGGACAATCTGAATGATGACTATGTCAAATGTCTTTATAAAATGCAGACACATAACTACTACCGTATTACCCTGATCTAGAAACCTGCCTAAAAGCCAAATTCAGGTTGTCTGATATAAAAGTTAACTCTCCTCATTTTACAGATGAGAAGATAAGGATAAAAAGTATGGCCTGCAAATGCCACTCTTAGAAGTACAGCTGGAATTAGACTTGAAATTTAGGGATCCTTTCTCTCCTTTTCACCATGCACCTGTCTGCTGTTGCACTCACCTCACTTCCCCAGAATGCTAGATGACTACAACTTTCCTTTTCTCTGTGAAGGGACTCCCATACTCTCTGCCACTCAGGAGTAGTCTTGATTTCCACAGCTTTACCTGCTCTTCACTAGACATACTACTCCTTTAGGGCTCCCTTGTCTTTCTCCCTCTATTGACTAAGGTCAAATAATCAACATGTAAATAAAATGATTAGTATAATAGTAGTACTACTACTGATATCACTAAATAACCTATCTATAAATAACTCTGGTGTTATGAAGAAGAAAACTGTAAGATGAATTTGGAAACACAGGTATAATGTGTTCACTATCAAAAAGATAAAGATCATCTGAATGACTGAAAAATACTAAATCCATCTCTACATAATACTTACACCAGACGTGCAAAATTAAACCACATACATGGACCTGACCAGATGGTCAACACTGAAATCAGACTGATAATAGTCTTTGCAGCCAAAGATGGAGAAGCTCTATACAGTCAGCAAAAACAAGACCGGGAGCTGACTGTGGCTCAGATCATGAACTCCTCATTGTCAAATTCAGACTTAAACTGAAGAAAGTAGGGAAAACCACTAGCCCATTCAGGTATGACCTAAATGAAATCCCTTATGATTATAAAGTGGAAGTGAGAAATAGATTTAAGGGATTTGATCTGATAGAGTGCCTGATGAACTATGGACAGAGGTTTGTGGAACTGTACAGGAGACAGGGATCAACACCATCACCAAGAAAAAGAAATGCAAAAAAGCAAAATGGCTGTCTCAGGAGGCCTTACAAATAGCTGTGAAAAGAAGAGAAGCAAAAAGCAAAGGAAAAAAGGAAAGATATACCCATTTGAATGCAGAGTTCCAAAGAATAGCAAAGAGAGATAAGAAAGCCTTCCTCAGCAATCAATGCAAAGAATACAGGAAAACAATAGAATGGGAAAGACTAGAGGTCTCTTCCAGAAAATTAGATACCAAGGGAACATTTCATGCAATGATGGGCTCAATAAAGGACAGAAATGTTACAGACCTAACAGAAGCAGAAGATAGTAAGGAGGGGTGGTAAGAATACACAGAAGAACTGTACAAAAAAGATCTTCACAACCCAGATATTCATGATGATGTGATCACTCACCTAGAGCCAGACATCCTGGAATATCAAGTCAAGTGGGACTTAGGATGCATCACTATGAACAAAGCTAGTGGAAGTGGTGGAATTCCAGTTGAGCTCTTTCAAATCCTAAATGATGATGCTGTTAAAGTGTTGTGCTCAATATGCCAGCAGATTTGGAAAACTCAGCAGTGGCCACAGGACTGGAAAAGGTCAGTTTTCATTCCAATCCCAAAGAAAAGCAATGCCAAAGGATGTTCAAACTACCACACAATTGCACTCATCTCACATGCTAGCAAAGGAATGCTCAAAATTCTCCAAGCCAGGCTTCAGCAATACGTGAACCATGAACTTCCAGACGTTCCAGCTGGTTTTAGTAAGGGCAGAGGAACCAGAGATCTAATTGCCAACATCCGCTGGATCATGGAAAAAGCAAAAGAGTTCCAGAAAAAACATCTATTTCTGCTTTATTGACCATGCCAAAGCCTTTGACTGTGTGCATCATAATAAACTGGAAAATTCTGGAAGAGATGGGAATACCAGACCACCAGACCTGCTTCTTGAGAAATCTGTATGCAAATCAGGTAGCAACAGTTAGAACTGAACATGGAACGACAGACTGGTTCCAAATAGGAAAAGGTGTGCGTCAAGGCTGTATATTGTCACCCTGCTTATTTAACTTATATGCAGAGTATGTCATGAGAAACACTGGGCTGGAAGAAGCACAAGCTGCTATCAAGATTGCCGGGAGAAATATCAATAACCTCAGATATGCAGATGACATCACCCTTATGGCAGAAAGTGAGGAAGAACTAAAGAGCCCCTTGATGAAAGTAAAAGAGGAGAGTGAAAAAGTTGGCTTAAAGCTCAACATTCAGAAAACAAAGATCATGGCATCCGGTCCCATCACTTCATGGGAAATAGATGGGGAAACAGTGGAAACAGTGGCTGCAGTGGAATCACTACAGATGGTGATTGCAGCCATGAAATTAAAAGACACTTACTCCTTGGAAGGAAACTTATGGCCAACATAGATAGCATATTGAAAAGCAGAGACATTACTTTGCCAACAAAGGTCCGTCTAGTCAAAGCTATGGTTTTTCCAGTGGTCATGTATGGATGCAAGAGTTGGACTGTGAAGAAAGCTGAGTGGTGAAGAATTGATGCCTTTGAACTGTGGTGTTGAAGACTCTTGAGAGTCCCTTGGACTGCAAGGAGATCAACCAGTCCATCCTAAAGGAGATCAGTCCTGGGTGTTCACCAGAAGGACTGATGTTGAAGCTGAAACTCCAATACTTTAGCCACCTGATGCAAAGAGCTGACTCATTTGAAAAGACACTGATGCTGGGAAGATTGAGGGCAGGAGAAGGGGACAAATTGGATGGCATCACTGACTCAATGGACCTGAGTCTGGGTAAACTCCAGGAGTTGGTGATGGACAGGGAGGCCTGGTGTGCTGTGGTTCATGGGGTCACAAAGAGTTGGACACGACTAAGCGATTGACCTGAACAAAAAAAGTAGAAAATGACATTGCAGGTGAATACAAATAAAAATAAAGCTGGTATAGAAATACTAATAAACAGAACATTTTTAAAATTTAGGTTCATCTTTATAGAATGAACAGAGAAATTCACTAAGAAATTTAAACAATCTTGAGTGTGCATGTACACAGCCATATGGTATACAATATTACTCAGAAACAGATTATGAAAAAATGGCAGAATTACAAGGAGAAACTGACAAATCTTTAATTGATAAGTATTTCTGCTGGGGACCTGCCCCAGTGGATCCAGGGAATTCAAAGGGGAGACGGTGTAGGTGAGGAAAACTTATTTATTTAGAAATATTAATCTTGAGTGTGCATGTACACAGCCATATGGTATACAATATTACTCAGAAACAGATTATGAAAAAATGGCAGAATTACAAGGAGAAACTGACAAATCTTTAATTGATAAGTATTTCTGCTGGGGACCTGCCCCAGTGGATCCAGGGAATTCAAAGGGGAGACGGTGTAGGTGAGGAAAACTTATTTATTTAGAAATATAAGAGAAATTAAGAAGAAATAGTATAGTAGGAAAATTTAGTGGAGAAAAGAGGCTGAATAACTTGGTTTACGGGGAAAGCTAATAAAACCTCAGGAAAAGAGATTTGCACCATCTACGTTGGGCCACCAGGGCCCGTTTGAATATCGGAGGGTGCCCACCTTGGGCTCCTTCTCTCACAGATCTTAGAATCCAGGGCAAGTAAGAAGACGTGGTGAGCCTCCCCGCTCCAGATGGGAATTCAGCCTGAAAAAGAGAGGGAGGGAGAGGGAGAAAGAGAGAAAGAGAGAGAGACACGGGGGAAACCAGATTTCTAAGAAACTAAGGCAATGGCACCCCACTCCAGTACTCTTCCCTGGAGAATCCCATGGACGGAGGAGCCTGGTAGGCTGTGGTCCACGAGGTCGTTAAAAGTCGGACACTGAGCAACTTCACTTTCACTTTTCACTTTCATGCACTGGAGAAGGAAATGGCAACCCACTCCAGTATTCTTGCCTGGAGAATCCCAGGGACAGAGGAGCCTGGTGGGCTGCCGTCTATGGGGTCACACAGAGTCGGACACGACTGAAGTGACTTAGCAGCAGCAGCAGCAGTTCGAGAGAGTAGTCCGAGAACCTGGTCCATCCTTTATTGTTCAGAAGGCCTTTTATACTTTTTGATTGTACACAGAGATCAATGAGTAATACAAAATTGTGCAGTGTCAGCAGCCCCAGGCTTTCTCTCTGCATACTTAGTCATATACACAAGTCTTAGGTGACTTACATCATCTTCCAGCCAGAAGGCCAATTAACATTTTATGGCCCTTTTCTGATAAGGGTTTGTCAACCAGAAGACTTATTTGTCTTAAAAATGTTGTTCTTCCCAAAGTCTGGTGCCACTCTCAGAAAGCACTAAATAAAGTTACATTCTTACATAGCAAGGGTACAACAATTTATAACAAGTAAAAGGAGTACAGTGATTTATAACAAAGAGAAAAGTAATTAACTCAAAAGTCTAGTGTTGCTAACATCAAAACTACTATATTCCTATTTCTGCACCCTGATTACATTGATTAATATCCTCCCACATGCCTAAAAGATAAAGAATATGGAGGACTGGCAGCAGTCATTGAGTCAACAGTGAAAACCCGTCACCAAAATAATTTTTAGCTCTTTAGAAAAGACTCTGTATCTTTAAGATGCTTTAAGCTTTGTGCCTTTCGTGGTTGGGGGGCTGTAAGCAATTCACAAATTGTAAAAGTCCGGGGAACCTGTCAGGCAAGTTAGAGAGCCATCAGAGGGGTTTGAGCTGAAACATTCCTTTCATATGCAGGNTTTAAGATGCTTTAAGCTTTGTGCCTTTCGTGGTTGGGGGGCTGTAAGCAATTCACAAATTGTAAAAGTCCGGGGAACCTGTCAGGCAAGTTAGAGAGCCATCAGAGGGGTTTGAGCTGAAACATTCCTTTCATATGCAGGAGACTGAAGCCCTGAATTAACTTTTTTTCCAGAGAATGTCAGAAGAGTGGAAAGCACAGTACAATAAAGCAAGCAGACTCTGGTTTTTGGGGGTAGATGTTCAGGAAAACCCAGGGGGAACTCCTGAAGCCGGATCACGCCTTTGCGTTTTGTCGAGCTTCCTTCCTCATGACCTTTGTCACAGGCGGGATTCCTCACACAGGCTCCCGGCATATTTCAACATACTTTTTTCAGTATTTAATAAGCAAATTATTTAGAATACCAAAAAAAAGAGAAAAATATATAAACAAGTATACATGTTGGCTTTTAAGAAATAATCTGCTCTTTTCAGGGACACATAGAAGATGCACAAAAAAGGACTGGGAACTAGGGCAGAAGACAAACCCAAATTTTCAAAGAATTGATATCACACAGACTATACATTCTTTAATCATAGTGCAATTTAGTTAGAAATCAACAGTTTTTGCCTTTTTTAAGGTTAAAATAAAATCCCTTTGTTTGGAAACTTGAATATGCACTCCCTAAATAAATCATGGGTTTACAGAGGAAATCACAATGGAAATCACAAAATGTTTAAAACTGAATGACAACAAAAGTAATACATGTCAAAATCAGAGAGATACAGTGCTTAGAGAGTAATTTATATCCTTATATGCCTAAAAGAGGGTCTTAAAATAAATGAGATAAGCCGTCAAATCAAGAAGTTGAAAGGGGCAACAACAAAAAACAAGTCAACTCAATGAAACTAGAAGGCTGAAAATAATGACAAAAACAAAAACCTGAGGTAGGGGGAGAAAAGAGGTAAGAGAAAT
Source organism: Oreotragus oreotragus (assembly GCA_006410675.1). NCBI lineage: Eukaryota > Metazoa > Chordata > Mammalia > Artiodactyla > Bovidae > Oreotragus > Oreotragus oreotragus. The sequence continues at coordinate 363,056 of SJYX01015897.1, forward strand.
GATTAACAAAATCAAACTTGCTCTGTGAGCACATTAAAAGAAGACAAACCACTAAGCCAACTGATTTGAGCAAGGGAAGTGGCAGACGCCTGCACAGCAAGACGGGAGGGGTGGCACCACACAGTCCTGAAAACCAGGAGGAGGAAGGTCCGAGGCACTGACCACTTGGCAGCAAGGCTAGCCGCTTACTGCAAAGGCTCTGCTGCTTCCTACACCTCTGCTGTTGGGCATGCTTTTCTTTTGTCTAGAAGAATAAACTTCTCCCGTCCTTCATCGCCTAATGCCTTCTCATCTTTTCCAAGAAATCATCTTTAAAAGTCCCAGGACTGGCAAAATGCACCCAAACTACTCTGTATATATCTCGGCCAAAGCCTCTCAATGCTCCTAAGTTTTACGTCTAGTTCACCTGATTAACTTTTGTCAGGACAAAAGTCAAGTTTTATCTCTCATTTTGTATTCCCACACTTAACATGGTGGAGTGGGAAGATGCTGCATTAATCACTTGAGTTTGTGATACTTTGTACCTTTCCTCTAAAATATTCTGGCATTTTACTTGGAGAGTCTGACGTAACCATGGAATTCTGAGTCATGAGACAGAGAAGAACAAGAGGGAAAGGGGGAAAGGGAAAAAAAAAAAAACACCCTGTGATTTTCCAGTCATTAGGGGAAACCTACCCCTGGTCTTGAGAATCTCTGACAATCTCTCTCTGGTCTTCTAAAGGGAACCTGCTTAGGGGTATCACTGACAGCTGTGGAGTATAATATGGTAAGGCTCTCACTGGGACCCAAGATAGTGTATATTTTGCACATCTCACCTACATTTCTATAACTCCACATGATTTCCTACTCTGTCATTCTCCTTAAATCCCATCTTTCAAAGTCCAATATCACTTCTGCTGCTGCTGCTAAGCTGCTTCAGTCGTGTCCGACTCTGTGTGACCCCATAGACGGCAGCCCACCAGGCTCCCCCATCCCTGAGATTCTCCAGGCAAGAATACTGGGGTGGGTTGCCATTTCCTTCTCCAATGCATGAAAGAGAAAAGTGAAAGTGAAGTCGCTCAGTCTGTCCGACTGTTAGCGACCCCATGGACTGCAGCCCACCAGGCTACTCCGTCCATTGGATTTTCCAGGCAAGAGTACTGGGGTGGGGTGCCATTGCCCTCTCTTTTCCATATAAATTCTTTTATATGGCCTTATACAAAAGGCTTTCTCATATAAGCTCTTTTCACAGAGACCTCTTTATTCTCTGCCACTAAGAGTATTTACCTCTTATTTGTACCCATATTATCAAAAGAACTCATTTAATTAACAAGTATTTACTAAGCACATCTATCTATCTTGTATCAAACACTACGCTGGACTTAGCCATGTAGAAATAAGACCAGAATCACCCCTTGGGTATTTTATGTTTTTTAAGCAAAGCACCAAAAAACTTTAAAAGGGAATAGAAATTTGAAGACTAAGAAATTCTGGTAGGATGCCCTCAGTTAAAATTGGGTACTTGAATATGAGAGTTTTCAAGAAAGGGCCCGTATCATTACATGATGCTTCAGGCAAGAATTCTCGAGTGAGATGCCATTCCCTCCTCCAGGGGATCTTCTAGACCCAGGGATCAAGCCCATGTCTTCTGCATTACAGGCAGATTCTTTACTGCTGGGCCACTGGGGAAGCCCATCCAATGATTCCAACATCCAATTTATTTCTTTCACAAGACTTTGTCATAGTTTGCAATTGGTTATTTTGATGGTCTCCCTCATCATAAAATAAGCTCCCTCAAAGGAGGGATCATGTCTGTCCCACTGCCCTCTGAATCCTCAGCACCTAGACATATAACACTTAGTAGTCACTGCACGGCTAAATGCAGTTTTAGTCATAACCAAAGAGTAAATTACTTTTCTTTTAACAAGTTCCATCACTAGGAGAACAAGAAAAACTTGATGTGCACAATGAATATTTTTTAAGTGGGAAGATTAATTATTATTAATAGAAGGGGAATGTAATTTCTAGTGATAGGGAAAAAAACAACTTTAAAAACTGTTTACTTGGCAAATATAAGGGGTTGGTGTAGGTTGCACCTGTGTTGTTGAGAGAAGACTTGCAAAAATGCAAAAAAGGAAGAAGTATCTTCCAGACCATTTTACTCTTAGAAGATTCTAAATCTTAAGAACAATTTTTTTTCACTTCTTACACTGAGTTTTCAGAATCCAAGTATTACATGTGCTTTCAAAATACATTATGAATATTAATAAACTCCTGTTCTTTTCAGAGTGTAAAAGTGTTTTGATAACAGATTCACAATGCAGAATGCATTTAGATAATTTCACCTAAATGCTTTTTGTGTTATGAACTTATTATCTTAAAATTTTCCAAGTTGTCATTAACCAAATCTCTTGCAAGAGGTAATTTGCCTCACTCTATAGATCCTCATTTGGGAATATTTTGCTAATGTTACTTTATCATTTTCTTTTCTTAAAAATATACCATTTTCTTTGTCACCCTTCACAAAGACTATGGTGAATCCTTTGCTCATTGGCATACTGACCTTTCTCTTATTGAACAGTTCTTAACTTTCATCTCCTTTTTACAAGATGGTGACATTATAACAGTGAAATTAGAGTTGATCAAATTATTTTATAAAATCCTGAGATCCTTTCACCATTTCATGTATCTTCTCTTTAAATTAGAAGTTAAACCTGATTACAAAGGCAATGAAAATGTCCTGAAAACTTAATGGCACATAATTTAAAAAACAAAAAACGGGAGTACTTGCATTATAACTGTTAAATGATCAAGTACAACTTTATGAATAATCGCCCTGCTAAAAAATATTTAACCAATTAAATTGTTTGAATACAAAATTGCCTCAATGAACAATTTTTCTTCACAAAGGTATATACATATGTAATGCACAGGTATATATGTATGTAATACATATGCATGTGCATAAATTTATAAATATAGACACATGTACATGAGAAATTAAATCAGTGGGCTCTATGGCCATTCCCTTCTACCCTGCCAAACCTCAAAGCCAAGTTGGTCCTTGGCAGTAAGTGCAGCACGGGAGTGGTGCAGTGATTCTTCCCCATCACAAGGTGCTGCTCCTGGTCTTGCGGTGGTAACAGAGCAGCAGTGCCTCTTACACTGACGGCCTAAAGACTGAATGATCCCCCCTGGGTACCTCACTAGAAGCAAATGACAGTGTGGAGGCTCTGACTCAGTGTGTCTTTGATCCAAAGGCAGGAAGAGTGTGACAGGTTCTCATCCTAATGGTACAAACTATATAAGGTAATTTTCAAGTTGCCAAAATTGACATAAGAGTTACTCTAGTCAGTGAAGTGTGCTTGAAGAAGCTGGTATACACAATATTTGAGAAGACTTACAAAAGTTGTCTTATTTAAAATCTCTCTTGAGGTTACTAAACTAAGCCAGATTATCTAGTCTCAATCGCTGGACAACCCTTGGAAAATTCAATGGGAGTATGGCTGGCAGAGAATACAGATGAAAGCGACATTTATATTAGGGAACTCATGACTACTACAACACTTTTACTAATGGCAATCCACTCCAGTACTATTGCCTGGAAAATCCCATGGACAGAGGAGCCTGGCAGGCTACAGTCCATGGGGTCGCAAAGAGTCAGTCGGACACGACTGAGCGACTTCACTTAAGACATGCTTGGATTCTTTTCTCTTTTATTAAGTATAAAACAAAACCTTTAATCCATTTTTTTGTTACTTTAAAAGACAGTCACAAAGTGGGGGAAGGGGGGAAGGGTAGAGTAATGGAAGGGTGTAGGGAACCACAGACATTTTCTACCATTTTTCTCATTAAATACTGATAACAATTGGGCATTATATATTGCTAAGAAAAAGGCTGAACTGACACTAAAATAGCTAAGACTTTATATATATATATATATATATATATATGTTTAAGATAATAAACCAGCCTTTTTCTGTTGCTCCTTACTGCTAAACTGAAATGCTATTTCTTCCCAAAGCACAAAATACATGTGAACGGTACATCTTAAAATCAGTGACTGTTTGCTTATATTTTACACAAACGTCCAACCACTATGACAGATTCTGCTGCTGCAGGAGGAGCCTGAGTGGCAGACACGGTAGAGTTCTTGCCGGCTTTAAAGAACATAGGGACAGACCTCTGACATCTGTCTAGGTTCCCACAAGCAGCGCACAGTGGGAGAAATGACCTGCCAGAAAGCATAAAGCAGATGGGAATTCCACTCAGGTGCCATTCATCAGGTGAACAACAGCAAGTAGGACTTTACCTATGTGATCAAACAAAAAAACAAAAAAAAAAAAAAAGAGAGAGAGAGGGGATAAAAATAGGAAGAAAATTATTAATGAATAAGTACTAGGTAAACAGGGCTTCCCAGGTGGCTCAGTGGTAATGAATCTGCCTGCCAAGCAGGAGACTGGGGTCAGGTCCCTGGAGAAGGAAATGACAAGCCTCTCCAGTATTCTTGCCTGGAAAATTCAATGGACAGAGGAGCCTGGTGGGCTAGAGTCCCTGGGGTCACAAAAAGTCTGACATGACTTAGCGACTCAACAGCAACAGCAGCAGCCAGGTATACGGCCTTTCTGCTGTCATAGAGTGCTATTTCTCCATACTCCATTACTACACATTCCATCACTTATGAGTATCAACCCTCACTATTTTTTCCTGCCTCATTATATTGATCATACCAGAACAAGATGAAGCAGGTAAAAGAGACAAGGATCCATGCTGAGATTTTGTTTCTCTCTCATACCCCAATTCTATTTAAGAAACTGATAGTGCTACAGAGTTAAGTTATAGTATGTATGTAACAGGAGCTAATACATAAAGAAACAGTATGATGAAATTATTTTATGTATCTACTTACAGTGACAGTTTTAGTCACATTTTAAAGACATTCTCTACAATAAACAAAGCAAGAGAAACATCTAACTTCTTATATCGCTCTATTTCACATCTAGCAGCTGACACTCAATGTGGCTTGGCAAGTTCTTTAAAGGCTTTCCAACATTTGGCATTAGCCAACCAAAGAGCAGTGTCTTTTATAATCAGCACTGCTGCAAAATGTCTCACTCACCAGTACTCAAAGGAGGTCACAGATTTCCCAGCTAAAGGAAAATAAAATTGGAGCTGACACTTACTTGGTAGAATGCTGTTATCAGCAAGAATTTATCCTCCATACTCTTCCCATGCCACAGGCCTACACCGGAAGCTACTTTCCTTTTCTTTAATCAAAACACAGTGCAGCCTTTAATCACTAGCACTGCTTGCCATCCCAACTCCCCTATCCCAAATACAAGAAAAATAAATCTGCTGGCTAGAACCAACAAAAATAAACATAAGATGCTTTACATTTTTCTTACAATCTACTTAAGACTATGAAGTCAGAGAGAGCTACAAGTTTTGTAATATGTTTAACAAATTCCAAACAGAATTAACTTTGATTCTTAACAGTTAAAACAATTTCTCCTAAAATTCAGCAGTGATGATATACAAAGAAAAGTAGATATTGGAACTAACAGAGTTGCTAGTTGCTGTAAATAAGGATGGCATTAGCATCTCACTTAAGAGTAACGGAAAACACAAGATCCTTCAGGTGACGGATGGAACACCTAAAAAGTTAGTGTGTACTCGAGATACCCAGTAGTATTCATTCTTCAAACTAGTCTACTATATACAGTAGCTACATAAGCAGTTATTTAATGACAGTGATATACAATCAGTATCTGGTCATCATCAAAAATCTGAATGCTTAAAATTATGGATGTTTCTTCCTATCTTTCTTTTAAGAGCACCAATTTGCAAAAGGTTTAGAGGAAAAAAAAATTCTGAAAGAGAATCTCCTTTCATTATCAAGAATCATTTGCTCAGGCAACTTTTGGTTTATTTGTTAATTCTACAAATACTCAAGCAATGCCAGAAAATGCCAGGTGTACCACAGTGAAGAAGGCCTATAGTCCTGACTCCCCAAGAGCTGAAATTATAGACGCTAGGGCATCAGACAGTTTAAAAGTCTTTTTAAAAGATAATTTTGAGACAAAAAGCCACAAAGAAAACAAAATAAGATGGCTGTGTTTAACAGTGGCAGTGGACAGAGAAAGGGGAGAAGCGACCACGTGTTAGATGGGAGGCAGCAGTGGGTAAGGGAGGGGTCTTCTTTGAGGAAAGGCAAATGAGAAGTCAGCCCTGGGTGAGACCTCAGAGAGAGAAGTTTAGGCAGATGGTCATACAAAAGTACAGGAACAAGCTTACTGTATTTGGGGAACAGAATGGCCTGCTGTGTTCTAAGTCACTTCAGTCAGGTCCGACACTCTTTGTGACCCTATGGACTGTAGCCCGCCGGGCTCCTCTGTCCATGGAATCCTCCAGGCAAGAATACTGGAGTGGGTTGCTATGCTCTCCTCCAGGGGATCTTCCCAACTCAGGGATCAAACCTGCATTTCTTACATCTCCTGCATTGGCCAGGTTCTTTACCACCACCTTGGAGATAAGTACAAAATGAGATCAAATAGGTGAGCAGGGGCTGGATCATGTAAACCTTTCAATACTAAGAAGGGGCATGGATTTTATTCTAAATACACTGATAAACCCTGTAGGATTTTAAGCAAGGGAATTACCATGGTTTCATTTATATTTCGAAAAGATCACTTTTAGTTACTTTCTTGATAATTTGTTATGAAGGAGATAAGTACAGAACAGGAAGACCAGCTGGAGGGCTGGTTTAGAGAAAGGCATGGTTGAGAGTAGGTTGGCAGCAGTGAAGACGTAGGGGGGACATGGATTCAAAATCTACTTCAAAAATGTGGCCAACAGCACATGTAGACAGGCACACTATGAAGGAAATGGATGCACCAGTAGGAAGGAGGTAAGATCGAGATAGCGCATGTGAAAGACGTTCGCTTAACGATAGCAGTTAAAGCCAAGGGGATGAGTGAAAGCACATAGGTCTGAGTTTGAAAGAGTCCAGATACAGAAAAAGTAACGCAACTCAACTTCTGTTCTGACATTCTCAGGTTCTTCCATGGTGGGATGGGGGGAGTAGGGGGAAAGGCTACTGTGTTTTTAGTAAGACAGTATGTGCAGCATATGTTTTAATGATCTTTCTCCAAACAGGTAAAGAGAAAATAGAAAGCTATAGTGTACTTTTCTAAATTTTTGTTTGTTTTGATGAGAGAAGCTCCCCCATACTCTGCCTGTACATTCTCACACCAATTTAGGATTTAATGGATTTAACTGAATCAAACTAATCCATTCAAATTTTCTCCTTTCAAAACCACCTTTAAAAAAAGATTACTAAATTTAGTAATAAAATTAACTGAAAACAAATAATGAAGTTATAAAATACTATCTGATTCAAATTATCATCTGAATACCAGTTTTTCTATTTAGTAATCACACCAGAAATCTGACTAATATCACAATATTAAGTAACAATAAGTGAAGTAATCACACAACCTATTTAACATTAAATTTGGAGATTTCCACTTAAAGTAATTTTCCCCTTTCATTATGCTAATAAAAGTGAGGGAGAAATGTGTTAGTTATTGCTTTTTACATTCTCACACCAATTTAGGATTTAATGGATTTAACTGAATCAAACTAATCCATTCAAATTTTCTCCTTTCAAAACCACCTTTAAAAAAAGATTACTAAATTTAGTAATAAAATTAACTGAAAACAAATAATGAAGTTATAAAATACTATCTGATTCAAATTATCATCTGAATACCAGTTTTTCTATTTAGTAATCACACCAGAAATCTGACTAATATCACAATATTAAGTAACAATAAGTGAAGTAATCACACAACCTATTTAACATTAAATTTGGAGATTTCCACTTAAAGTAATTTTCCCCTTTCATTATGCTAATAAAAGTGAGGGAGAAATGTGTTAGTTATTGCTTTTCTATAGATCAGGCTGGGTCACCCACTCAAAACACAAGACTCCATCACATCTAGCACTCTCTCACTGAATGACTTTGACACAGTACTATTTACTGACTTTAAACATACATCAGGACTGGAAACTACCTAAACTCCCATCAAGAATAGAAGGGATAAATCAACCGGGGCATAGTCACACAATGGAGTACTCTACAGCAATCAGAATAACTGCACATACAGCCTGAATAATTAAAACAATGTGGACCAAGAGAAGACAGAAACAAAAAGATATCTATGTAGGATTCTATTTATATGAAATGTGAAGACACATTAAACTGTTGCAACAAGTACTTATGCTTGGGAGGGGAGAGGCAGTGACTGGAAAGGAGAATGAGGGAGGTTTTGGGGCTGCTAAGTAACATCTATTTCATGTGCAGGAGCAGGGGTGTGTGTGTGTATGTGCGTGCATTTGTGTTAGGCGCTCAGTCATGTCTGACTCTTTGCAACCCCATGGACTGTATGGACTCAATTTGGAAAAACTCATTGACCTTTATACACTTGCGATATATGTACTTTTTGCACTGTATATTATATACATCAATAAAAAGTTATAAACATGACATATTAAAGATATATAGCAAAATGTTAACACTCTGGGCCTCATCAGGTAAAATGAGTTGTAAAAGCATGAGTATTTATCTTACTGACTATGATAAACAGAATAATGATTTCCCAAATATGCTTGCGTTCTAATCTCCAGTACCTGTGACTATGTTATGCTATACAGCCAGGGGGAATGAAGGCTATAGGTGATTAAGGTTACTAATCAAATAACCTTAAAATAGGGAGATTATCTGGGATTATCCTGTGGGCCCAATGTAATTACAAGAGTCTTTAATTTATTGTTCAAAGAGGCAGAAGACTCAAGGTCAAAAAGACCCAACAAGCCACCGCTGGCTTTGACAACAGAAGGGACTCACAAACCAAGGAATGTGGGCAGCCTCTGAGGCTGGAAAATGCAAAGAAACAGATTTGCCCCGAAGGTGTCCAAGAAGGAATTCAACCGTGCCAACATCTTGGTTTTAGTCTAGTGAGACCCGTTTCAGACTTCTGATTTACAGAACTGAAAAGATAATAAATCTGTAAATAGAATGTTCAGTTTAATTTTGGATGCCACATTTTAAAAGGATATTAACTGAGCACACTCAAAAGAAAATAACTCAAAAGCACTTAAAACCACCCCACATGACAATAATTGAAGGAAATGGAGATATTTAACAAAGAGATAAGACAACCTAGGGAAGAGATACAAACAATGAAACACAAGCCACAGTCAAGCATAAAATGTTATGAAATCTATTTTGTTTAATATGCTATTTTACAATTATTGCTGCAACAGTATGTGCTGCCCTCAATTGTGGCAAATATTAATTTCACACACTGGTAAAAATGTCATGGTATACCAGAGAACTCAGGTACAGTGGTCAAGCACCACTGATAAAGACACTACAGAAAAATAGATTTCAATTCAATATAAAGACTTTCTAACTGGGTTTTTTAAAATAAAAAATGGCTCACAAGAAGGATAATATGTTTGCTTCCATGGTGGCTCAGATGGTAAAAAATCTGCCTTCAATGCAGGAGACCTGGGTTTGGTCCCTGGGTTGGGAAGATCCCCTGGAGAAGGGAAAGGCTACCCACTCCAGTATTCTGGCCTGGAGAATTCCACGGACTATTCCATGGGGTTGCAAAGAGTCGGACACAATTGAGCAACTTTCGCCATTATGTCTGCTTTACATAATGGTGTGGTAGAGGAAATTCAAGCATATTGAAAAGGGAAAGGAACAGGATGATCTTCAATGGTGTCTTCAATCCTCAGATTCTGATAATCCTACAATTTGATTCTCAGGTAAATTGTGCCTATTTTAAAATATCCCATATGGGATGATTACTCAGAAGCAGAATACTGAAAGGCAAAGCGCATCAAATTATAAGAGAAAGATGTATTGAGACAGGGTAAAGAGAAGTATCTTGAAGGTACCATTCTTGAAGCTTGAAATGTATACTGCTAGTGAAGTCACAAATACAAATACTTAAAAAAATTTTTTTAACTCAAGTATAGTTGATTTACAATGTTGTGTTAGTTTTAGGTGTACAGCAAAGTGGTCCAGCTACATGTTTCTTTTTCAAATTCTTTTCCATTATAGGCTATTTGTGATCCTGAACACAGTACAGTCCCCTGTGCTAGACAGTAGGTCCTCGTAGTTTATGTGTTTTATATACAGTGGCATGCACAAGTTAACCCCAAGCCCCTGAATTCTCAATCCAGTCACCAACCTCTCCTTTTGTCACCAGGATTACTTTCTGAAAGCAGAGCTTACATGAATACCTGTTTATAAAAGGAGCATGATAACAGAGGTGAATAAACACAGATTTATTCTCCCTGGAGAGGAGACACGAGGCTGATGCGATAACCTTCAAGAACAGCACCCTGTCAGACTGGAGTATCAGCTTGTGAGTCAAAAAGAGAAAAATCAGTATCACTTGAATAGAAAGTTATACAAAAAAAAGAAAACTTTCACTGGCGATAGTGCCATTACACTGCTTGCCCTCAAAAGCTACCATCTCAGTCCAATTCTCTCAAGGATAAAGGGTTGTATTTACTCTGTGGCAGGTGTGTTAGTCGCTCGGTCATGTCCAACTCTCTCGGTAGCGTCCAACTCTTGGCAACCCCTTAGACTGTAGCTAGCCAGGCTCCTCTGTCCATGGAATTCTCTAGGCAAGAATACTGGAGTGGGTTGCCATTTCCTTCTCCAGGGGATCTNCTGTGGCAGGTGTGTTAGTCGCTCGGTCATGTCCAACTCTCTCGGTAGCGTCCAACTCTTGGCAACCCCTTAGACTGTAGCTAGCCAGGCTCCTCTGTCCATGGAATTCTCTAGGCAAGAATACTGGAGTGGGTTGCCATTTCCTTCTCCAGGGGATCTTTTCGACTCAGGGATCAAACCCTGGTCTCTTAAATTGCAGGCAGATTCTTTACCACCTGAGCTACCGGGGAAGCCCATTTACCCTGTTAGCCAAAGTCCATCTTGAACAATGTACTCACAGAAAGTAAACTTTTAAATTTCTTATTCAGTAACAACTCCTATGCCTGGGGTTATCATTGGTAAGAGTTTTTAGAAATAGTCTTTCCCTGGAGATACTTTCAGCGACCCTGGAAGAATTATCACCTTAAAACTCGATGGATGGTTCCATCCCTCTCCCCTTTTAATCATTATACGCTGAATCCCCTCTGCATCAATTAAGCACACAAGAGAGTGCAGTACATAAAACCACAATAAGCAATACAGAAAAAAGGATTAAAGCCATGAAAAATGTATTAATTTATTCTATGCAATGCACTTGTAATTCTCCCACTTTCAGTCAAGATCACAGTACAGTTTAATAGTCTGGTTCAGGGACCAATTAATCCTTTTATATTTAAATCAATCACTGACTCCTCTCCGAGTAATTTAGCTTCTACATGCTGCCTCCCATTTGATGTCTTTGGGGAAAGAGCACAGTTAACACTATGTGGCACATTAATCATGTTTGGTAATAGAAAAAGAAATGCATTACCAGAGAAGTCTCTCACGGAAAGTAGAACATGCTCTAAAACATGTTAGCATAATCAGTGTAAGTGTCGTCATTTTCTTAATTAAAGCAGGCAAGTTAAACCTGGAGCCAAGAACGCACCCTTCATCTGCCTTTTCGAGGTATGTGTAATGCATGTATCTGTTTATTTTGATTATGTATAAAATACACATCCAGGCACAAAACCACTCTATACAGCCCCTCCCCCAACTGCTATCGGATTGCTCTCTTCCCTTCCAACCAAATGACTTGATGATGCTCAAACAATGGGAAAGGGGAGAAGTAAAAGAAATGCATGTATCTTATTCAAACTGCTCTGTTTGGCACCTTGCCACAAAGCTCTGTCCTCTTCCTTGAATAACTCTGAAGCCTAATTAACAGGGTTAATCCAATGCCATAGGCATGTGTTGCCTAAGTTCCTTACCACTGTATGTAAAGAAGCTGTCCGTATTTAAGAATATTTTCTCTAAATAAATGTGTCAAGAAAGCATTAAGAGTTCATGTGACTTAGAATTCTATTTACTTTGACCAACAGCAAGAGAAGGAAAGTGCGCCTTTTCTTTCCTGAATCTTACTTGCCACAAGAATAATTTTGTATTCTCGTGGCCACACCATGCATTGCAAATGCAGGGTTTAGTTTCAGAAGTTCCAAAGCAAATATAAGTACTTTTCAAATGGTCCATAAGTGAGTATTTTCAAAAAATTTTAACCGATTAACTTTGGATATAGATCCAGAAGTGAAAAAAAGTGGAGTATCTTGGCATAATCTAAATGCAGTGCTGACTCAGGAGGTCTGCCAGTTCAAACAGTTCCAAAGAGGAAAGCACAAAGTCAATGTTAGCTCTGTGTTCACTCCACACCAACACAGAGAAATCAAATGGCAAAAGTGTAAGATCAGGTCTATAATACTAATAGGAGGAATAATTTTAAAAGGGGCCATGATATACATGGTGATCCGAACTTGAAGAGCACACCCCGTCTACAGAAATTCAGAAGCCCAACTATATTAACTGTCACGCTGAAGACTTACTTCGCTGGCTACGTGAACTGGGATGACCTCTGAGACTTTGTTTGACAACTATGACCTGCAAATAATCATCAGGTGGAAAAAGAATGATTGTCATTACTCTCTAATCCCTAGAATAGTCACATCAAAGAAACATTTATTAATAGAAAGAACACAAGTCTTTTGTCTGTTTTTCATCTAGGAATGGAAGAGAGTACTACTAATCAAGATTAAACAAGTGAACCAAAGCTCATCATCAAAAACCATCATCTTGGCCCTAGAATATGAAGTTACACCAGCCAACAAGCTACCATCACAGCAGCAGGACATGTCTGTCTTAATTTGAGTCCATGGTGGCTGGGATTCACTCACACTCCTCTGTGTAGTTTCCTCTTGCTAAGCAAGAATTGAAAGTGCCACAGACAGGGAGGTTATAAGAGACCCTCCAGATTACTTAAAAAAAGAAATCCCAGCAGTTAAATGCAAGGGAGAAAAACCTTCTGTATGTGTTTGGGCAAAATGCACTCTTACTATATTTCAGTGACTCTCAGATGGTGAACCTCAACAGGTAAAATGCTACATACTTTCTGGATTCAGTTCAGGAGACTGACCCAAAGAGATCATAAAATGCTAGACAGTCTTTTCTGAACACTGGTGTACCTTTCCTTTCTCTTCTCTATTTTTAATCTAACTGTTCTAATTCTGGGCCTAGATAGCACTGATACCCTCTGGCTGAGACAGCAAGTGAAAACCTTACCACATCGCCAGAGGGCTCCTTTGTCAGGTCAGGCCCCATCCGAGCTGCTCTGGACAATTCCCTCTCATCATCCTGGAAGCAGAGGTTGCACGGGGATCACATGTACTTCTACATGGGGATCACAGGTACTTCTTAAGAGCCCCAGGTGTGACAGCTTCTCTCCCTTTACCAGGCTGTGCAGACTTATGACTACGGACAGTCAGTATTGAAATCTACAGTGTGACACAAAGTATGAGGCACTGTATATTTGGTCTTCTTCTATAAATCTTATACTGAACAACAATTGATTAAAATCAAGATACCAGACTGTCAATAAATAACCCAATAAGTATTATGACTACCAAAGAGGATTCAAGTTGAAAGTTACTATTATATCAGCAGTCATCTTTAGACAAGTTACCAGTAAAAATGGAAAAGAAGCATATTAATGCAACAAAACTATTAATGCACAAACAACCTTTTAACCAGTCTTTCAAAGTCATCAATAACAAGACTAGTAGGTAATCAATAAAAATTAGGTGATATTTCTAAGTCAATGTATTATAAAATCTACTCTGGAAGAGACTTTCGTAGGTTTACAAAACATCTTAGTTGTAAAACTAATACTAAAATTCAACCATTTTTACTCTATTTATTCTCTAACATACCATGTCTAAATCAAATGATAGGCTGGTTTATAGTTCTCACACAAGGAAAAGAATTCCTAATTCTTCTCTTATTTTCAAAAGTTGAATCAGTTAATTTCAAATAGTCACTGTTACACAAACACACACACACACACAAAAACACACACTGAGTATCTATATGAAAGGCACTTGAATTCTCCTCCACTGACTTATTAAAAAAAAAAAAAACCAAGAAATTATTAACACTGTGATGCAAAATCTAAGCCAATGGCAAATAATTCTACCTCCCAAAATAACAGCTGGAATGGCCATTTAAAAGACACTTAATATCTGCAATGCATTTATCTTATATTCCATTACCTTCTCTGATAAGCAAATCTGCATAATTCAATAAATACAACTCCAACAGTACTTCATATGAGTATTTTAACAGTATGAATGGAGTAACACATGAAAATGCAACAAAATACACCTGTTCAATTCATAAGGAAATTTTTTTTTTTTTAGGAATCTGTACTATTTATTTTTTATTTTAAAGCTTTATTGAAGTATACTTCAATGTGTGGCTTACAATGCTGTGTTACAACAAGGTGACTCAGTTATACATACATATATATGTGTGTATACATATATACACTCTCGTATTCCCTATGCTATACAGTAGGACCTCGTTATTCATCCATCCTATACACACTAGTTTGCATCTGCTAATTTCAAATTCTCAATCCTTCCTTCCCCAACCCCCAATCCTCTTTGGCAATCACAGGTCCGTTCTCTATGTCTGTGAGTCTGTTTCTGTTTCATAGGTATGTTCATTTGTGCTGTATTTTAGACTCCACATATAAGTGATATCATATGGTATCTTTCTCTTTCATAAGGAAATTTTTAATAGCAGAGAAAATCAGCATAATAGTCCTCTTCCATTTCCATCTGTGTACAGTGAATTAAATTTTCTTTTTAAAAAGAAAACTGAAAATGCATTCCTTTCCTCAGACACAAGGAGGACAAGCACCCTACTGACAAGGACATAAAAAAACTAAAGAAAAAATTATTGAGCTAGCTGTTTTACAAATTTATAGAAAAATACTGAAGAAGGGGCAGAAATCTGCTGCTTTCATTTTATTCGGAAAGTGGATTTCTTTTAGCCAACAAATCTGCCTAGCTTAGCCACACGGAACAAGTGATATGTTCTTGATAATCAATGTAAATTAAGTTAAAATAATGTCCATGATTAAAAACACAAAATTAAAGGAACTAGATTAAGATAATGGGGAGCAAGATGCTGACAGCAGTAACACCATCCAGAGACAGCTCAAGGATGTTCTCCAGGGTCTCTGAGCCAGTTCTGGGGATCTCACTAGTAGTTCCTGTCCCACTCTCTCCTCTAGTAAAGTCTTCCTGATCAAACCCCAGGGCTCAATATTAGAACTCTTACCCTGTCCTTCTATCTGAATCACCTTGACATTTTATCTGAAAGACTCAACGGTTAGAAGCAGGGTTCTGGTCTCCACTCTTGCTTTCTCTTTCAACAGTATGGAAAGGCTACACGGCGGTAAGGGAAAGGGAAGTTTAACTATAACATTTACGGACTGTGTTTTTATTCAGGTTAGTTTTTACTTGGTTTTATGAGAAACCTGCAGAACAGCTGTACTTGCAAAGATGCGTTACTTCTACTTGTTCCACTTAAAACCTCATTTACTACCATCTTCCAACAACACAAGAGAAGACTCTACACATGGACATCACCAGATGGTCAACACCGAAATCAGAATGATTATATTCTATGCAGCCAAAGATGCAGAAGTTCTATACAGTCAACAAAAACAAGATCAGGAGCTGACTGTGGCTCAGATCATGAACTCCTTATTAGCAAATTCAGACTTAAATTGAAGAAAGTAGGGAAAACCGCTAGACCATTCAGGTATGACCTAAATCAAATCCCTTATGATCATACAGTGGAGGTGAGAAATAGATTTAAGGGCCTAGATCTGACAGACAGAGTTCCTGATGAACTATGGAATGAGGTTCGTGACAGGGATCAAGACCATCCCTATGGAAAAGAAATGCAAAAAGGCAAAATGGCTGTCTGGGGAGGCCTTACAAATAGCTGTGAAAAGAAGAGAGGCAAACAGCAAAGGAGAAAAGGAAAGATATAAGCATCTGAATGCAGAGCTCCAAAGAATAGCAAGAAGAGATAAGAAAGCCTTCTTCAGCAATCAATGCAAAGAGATAGAGGAAAACAACAGAATGGGAAAGACTAGAGATCTCTTCAAGAAAATTAGAGATACCAAGGGAATATTTCATGCAAAGATGAGCACGATAAAGGACAGAAATGGTATGGACCTAACAGAAGCAGAAGATATTAAGAAGAGGTGGCAAGAATACACAGAAGAATTGTACAAAAAAGATCTTCACAACCCAGATAATCATGATGATGTGATCACTAATCTAGAGCCAGACATCCTGGAATGTGAAGTCAAGTGGGCCTTAGAAAGCATCACTATGAACAAAGCTAGTGGAGGTGATGGAATTCCAGTGGAGCTGTTTCAAATCCTGAAAGATGATGCTGTGAAAGTGCTGCACTCAATATGCCAGCAAATTTGGAAAACTCAGCAGTGGCCACAGGACTGGAAAAGGTCAGTTTTCATTCCAATTCCAAAGAAAGGCAATGCCAAAGAATGCTCAAACTACCGCACAATTGCACTCATCTCACACGCTAGTAAAGTAATGCTCAAAATTCTCCAAGCCAGGCTTCAGCAATATGTGAACCGTGAACTCCCTGATGTTCAAGCTGGTTTTAGAACAGGCAGAGGAACCAGAGATCAAATTGCCAACATCCGCTGGATCATGGAAAAAGCAAGAGAGTTCCAGAAAAACATCTATTTCTGCTTTATTGACTATGCCAAAGCCTTTGACTGTGTGGATCACAATAAACTGTGGAAAATTCTGAAAGAGATGGGAATACCAGACCACCTAACCTGCCTCTTGAGAAATCTGTATGCAGGTCAGGAAGCAACAGTTAGAACTGGACATGGAACAACAGACTGGTTCCAAATAGGAAAAGGAGTACGTCAAGGCTGTATATTGTCTCCCTGCTTATTTAACTTATATGCAGAGTACATCATGAGAAACGCTGGACTGGAAGAAACACAAGCTGGAATCAAGATTGCCGGGAGAAATATCAATAACCTCAGATATGCTGATGACACCACCCTTATGGCAGAAAGTGAGGAGGAGCTAAAAAGCCTCTTGATGAAAGTGAAGGAGGAGAGCGAAAAAGTTGGCTTAAAGCTCAACATTCAGAAAACGAAGATCATGGCATCCGGTCCCATCACTTCATGGGAAATAGATGGGGAAACAGTGGAAACAGTGTCAGACTTTATTTTTTTGGGCTCCAAAATCACTGCAGATGGTGACTGCAGCCATGAAATTAAAAGACGCTTACTCCTTGGAAGAAAAGTTATGACCAACCTGGATAGTATATTCAAAAGCAGAGACATTACTTTGCCGACTAAGGTCCGCCTAGTCAAGGCTATGGTTTTTCCTGTGGTCATGTATGGATGTGAAAGTTGGACTGTGAAGAAAGCTGAGCGCCGAAGAATCGATGCTTTTGAACTGTGGTGTTGGAGAAGACTCTTGAGAGTCCCTTGGACTGCAAGGAGATCCAACCAGTCCATTCTGAAGGAGATCAACCCTGGGATTTCTTTGGAAGGAATGATGCTAAAGCTGAAACTCCAGTACTTTGGCCACCTCATGCGAAGAGTTGACTCATTGGAAAAGACTCTGATGCTGGGAGGGATTGGGGGCAGGAGGAGAAGGGGACGACCGAGGATGAGATGGCTGGATGGCATCACGGACTCGATGGACGTGAGTCTGAGTGAACTCCGGGAGATGGTGATGGACAGGGAGGCCTGGCGTGCTGCGATTCATGGGGTCGCAAAGAGTAGGACACGACTGAGCGACTGAACTGAACTGAAAAAATCTGGGGACAAAAACTTGGAAGAGAATAAAAAATCCCTAACTAGCACCAGTTATAACGGTGAACAGCCACTAATACCCACTCAGGGAATCAAGGGCAGAAACAGTCATAAGGGCAGCTCCCCAGAAACCACTGTACATCATCCTGGGCTGAATGAGGGCTGGGTACCTAACCCACCCTGCCAATCCAGTTTCCTTCCTAACACTTGAAACTGGGATAGAGTGAGTTCTCATCTCTCCAGTAGATCGCACCTATTGCCTGGAGAATCCCAGGGATGGAGGAGCCTGGTAGGTTGCCGTCTATGGGGTCGCACAAAGTCGGACACGACTGAAGTGACTTAGCAGCAGCAGCCCTGATATGTTATGTGATCATTTCAGGGTAGGGGTGTGAGGTAAGGTACAGGAAAAGTATAGGGAGTCAAAGTATCAAAAGGTTAATGCAGGATCTCAGAGTGAAGTGATGAAAACTTAAGATCAGAATATGATAGTGAAAATGAAAAGGAAATAGATTTTATACGGAGACAAACCAAGAAGTATAAGTTTGTGAGACCATAATGGTTACATTCTTCTATTGGTAATGTTTAAGACATAAACTAATTTATAAATCAGAAAGAATCTTCATCTTTTTAAATATCTAGAAAAATTAGTTTTCTGCAGAAAAATTAACTGAGTTATCCACATCTTACTTGCAGTCTTTGCTTATGCCTTCTAACTGGGAGGTGGGACAGGGCATCAAGTTACAGACAGCCATTACTATTTGAGATTTCTATTTTAAAAACTGCTGTTTTCTAATAACTTTTTTTTTTTTAAGGAGGAGACAATGATACTTACATCATCTCTACTTAACCTTGTTCCCAAGGAAACAGCTGACTCTCAAAATCAGACCCTGCATAATTACTGACTACAAAGAAAGTATGTTACAATGGACATTGCACTTTAGCAGAATGAAAATGACTAGCTTGGTTTTGCCTTCATATCAAACAAGTCTCTGATTTTCATACAGAGAGCAAAACTTTCTACCAGGCATATGCTAACAGGACCAGGTTACTTAACATGTTCTCAAGTGTGGAATGTTACTATTTTCAGTAGCATTCTATTCTAGATTAAAACAAAGATGTAACTGAAACCACTTTATTTTTAGATATTAGTGACTGACTCTTTTGGAAGAAACTCAGCTTTGAAGTCATTCTACTAAAGTGTAAGTAGAGATAACTGTTCATAAACCATCACAGATGAACATATTTCCCATGACCAAAAGCTTGAAATTAAAATGACTTAAATTTTTAAAAGTTTATACATTTTATATTAATAAAAGAACCTAACATCAACAAAGCATAAATCTTCTTGAATAGACTACATAATTTCTAATAATATAACTGTGAATCTCTTACCTTTTATAACCAGCCCTTATCTAGAGAAAGCATTTAAAATGTTGATGTAGCAAAAGAAAGAGAGATATATGAATCATTTGCAGATTTATATGGGGCTTTTTTTGGTTAAAGATTTAGACAAATTTAAACTAGGCAAGTCTAACTAACTGCTATTGAGTCTAAAAATATAACATGCATGGACATTTTGCCCAAAATATGCAAATGGTAAAGGAAAGCTGGTTAATTAAAAACTCAGCCTCATTTACCACTATATGGAACAAACTAAAATACACATTAAGAAAAGACCTGGGAGACAGAACCTTACTGAAAGTGCACGCATCCAGGGCCCTTCCATATGGGGAGAAATGGTTCTGAGAGAATAATGAAAGGACTGATGATAGCACTTCAGATGTGACAACTGAGATTCATGATGATAGCCCCACATCCTCTGGGAACTATTAAATATATTCTGAATATTCTGATTACAAAGAGAATTAGGGAACATATTTGAGATTTACACTAAAAAGGGGAAAATGAACAAGGAATTTCAAGAGAGAAAGAAAGGGAAAGTGAAAGGGATAGGGGAGAGCAGAAAAAAAAATAAAAAAAGGAAATCCCTGGAGAATAAAATTCTAGCACAGGATTTTTCAAACAGTAAGGGTCATGAAACCAATTTCTTCTTGTTGTTCAATGGCTAAGTCATATCCGACTCTTTGTGACCCCATGAACTGCAACACACCAGGCTTCCCTGTCCTTCACTATCTCCCTGAGTTTGCTCAAACTCATGTCCATTGAGTCAAGTGATATCATCCAACCATCTCATCTTCTTGTCTAAATTGAAACCAATGTAGTGGATTTCAATCAAAATCTTTTTAACTAAATATAACAGAATAGAAAGTGTAATAGAATTCCAGACTTGTTTTAAGAAAAGGAGAGACACAAACACATACATGCTGTCTTCAATATAAGATTCATTTCTTTGAACATAGTTAAGAATAATTAAAAAGTTCTTTGAAAGATCAAATATTATGGTAAACCTCAACAGATCATCCAAATAACATGAAGATTTTTCATTATATTGGCCTTTGAAAGAAAATGTTGTTAAAGCCCCAAAGGATACTTCACAACTAGATTCTTCTAGGTCTAATTCCTTGAAAGTTAAAATTTTGACTCTGGGAGTTCAATAACTCCTTTATGATACAAGAGACAGCACTGCTTTCCTAATGCTTGTATCCCAGCATGCCAGGACAATATATGCACTTAGAAAATAATTGTGGAGATGCACAAAATCTGAAAATAGTATAACAATTTCATTAAAACTTTATCAGACAAGTCTGCACGTGCTATAAAACTTCTCTGTGTAAACACAGAATAGGCACATCAAGACAAAAACTCTCTATAAACTAAATGTATCTACTGAATGGGAAATCAAGACCAACATCACTGAGACATTCTAATACATCGGTGGCAAGAAGCCAAGCCTGGTTATTAATACAAAAGCAGTAAATTTAAAGACTTCTCTCTCTGAATTAAAAGCACATCGTAGTTGCTGCTGCTGCTGCTGCTTAGTCACTTCAGTCGTGTCCGACTCTGTGTGACCCCATAGACGGCAGCCCACCAGGCTCCCCCATCCCTGGGATTCTCCAAGCAAGAACACTGGAGTGGGCTGCCATTTCCTTCTCCAATGCATGAAAGAGAAAAGTGAAAGTGAAGTCGCTCAGTCTGTCCAACTGCTAGCGACCCCATGGACTGCAGCCCACCAGGCCACTCCGTCCATTGGATTCTCCAGGCAAGAGTACTGGGGTGGGGTGCCACTGCCTTCCCCAACATCGTAGTTAGAAGATGGCAATTCTTGTTTTCATTAAATAGTTATGCAAGCTCCATTTATATATATCCAAATTCACTTGCTCTAAACTTATAGTTCAAGAAATATTCTTAAAAGTTAATAAAATACTAATTTTTAAAATACTTAACAATATACTTTAAAAACATTCTGCACAAAACTGTATGCATGAAAAACATACATAAAAATACCTAAATCAAGAAACCAATGTTTTAAAGTTTAATCCTAAAAGATAGATAATTTGTGATTCTTCAACATCATAAGCAATTCCCACACAATAAAAATCATAAAAGAATACTATATAACACCAAGAAACAGAAGACATATTTTGCTAAGATAAAATAGTAGAATCCAATTAGTATTCCATTTAAATAATTTTTTAAATCCAGAAATACAGTTTTACTCTCACAGTAAGGGGAATAAATCATCTGTATGATGTCTATGATTCTAAAATCATAATTGAAAAAATTCTAATTAATCTAGATATTAACTCTGTCATTAAGGAGTAAAAGCTGGCTGGCTATACAGTCACATGCAAAGAGTAATGATAAATGGCAACACATTTTTATCAAAAGAGATAATCCCTAAGGAGCCATGATAACTGACACAAAGGCAAGAAACAAGGTGAACCACAGCCACACTTCTAGCATCTAAAGAGATGTGTATGCTGAGAAATCACTTGCCAAAAAACCACCATCAAATGACCGCCTGCCGCTCAATTTAACAGCAGCAGTCAACCAGTTTTCTGTTATTGAAGTCTAAAGTATATTATGTGCTTAACTAACTTTCAAAAGCACACTTCATATGGCTGAGAAGCAGAATGACTGTTTCTTGGGGTAAATGTCTTTCACAGTGTGAAAGAGTCATTAGGGGGCAAGGATTAGAATTTAAAGCCTTGAGTGACTTGTCTTTTGTGAGCTCAAAGAGAAGACCTGATACACAGGACAGAGAAAACAAAAAGGTCAGACTGAAAGGATGGTGAAAGTCTTTAGAAATACAAAGGTTGAGAGTGAAGGAGTGTTGTTAGGTCCAGTATGGTAGTGGATATCACTGGGACAAAAACCTCGATTTTGGATGCGTACAGGCATCTGCTTGGTTCTTCAGGAGATATATGGGAAGACTACTCCAAGATTTTACTGAGTTTTTATGAAAAACCTAATTCTTCATTATCCACTGAGAAAAATGCTTTGGTGTCATTCTAAAATAGTGTTAAATCAATTGCAATCTTTGTAGGAAAAAAAGCTGGAAAGCATCATTCACTCTTAAAGTTACCCAGTTAATAACAAAAATTGCTAGTCATGCGCTGGGCTCTAGTTTGCATTACATGATTTTGACAAATTACTCCAATCTTATTTTGCTTTACCTAATATTACAACCTGGCTATATGTTCCATCTCTAAGACATACTCAGAGACTCGGAAGAGAGAGCACAGGGAAACGGTTTGGAGTGCAAAGGAGAAGCAAAACAAGTAGGAAAAATTAACAAGAATTTTTAAGAATAATTGAGAGTTTAATGTCTCTTAATTAAACGAGGAAGTCAAACATATTTCAACAAAGCAATGGGCAATGTAATGAATAATGTTAGGAAAACCTAATCTTTAGTATCTTACAAAAGCACTGGAAAAACCTAAGGAATTTTCTACAATCCATTATTTCACTTATTAGGCAAATATCTACCCTCAAGAAAGGTTTACAGAGAAGTTCTCCATGTGTCATGCAATATGTAAAACAAAACAAAACTACAGTACTAATTTTAGAGTTTCTTCAAGAGTAGAAATCATTTTTTATTGGGTGACTTCTAAATTCCTGGAAAGAAACACAACTAGGGAGTTAAAAATATGAGTAAAACAATCTCTATCCTTAAGCAAATTATACTCTAGGAGAAAATTAAGTACAGATAAATACCAGAGGACAAGTATAGGTTTCTCTAAAACATCAAAAACAATTCTTCTACTTGTGGGAATCCAGAGGTGATGTGGAGGACTTAGGACTAAGGCTGAGCCCGAAGAATTTTCAGTGAGATAATGTGAGACTGAAAGCTTAGGAAGTCACTGCAGGAAGTCACTGCAGGAAAGGAAATACTAATAAATAGCTGATGTTTACTGAGCGCTCACTTTGGCAAGGACTATTGGCTTTATTATCTCCTTAAAATCTCACAGTCAACTCTGAGACAGGCATTATGTTATCATCCCTATTTTGAAGGGATAAGAAAACAGAGATACAGAGTTAGGGTAACTTGCCCATGGTCACATCCTTTGTTAAGAGGAGGGCCGTCTTTCAGATTTAAATCTGACTTGACCAAAGCACTGTACTCTCAAAGCACTGACTTTACAACCTTAACTGAAATGGCATGACAAAAAGTAGCTTTCATACATATCTTAATAACTAGACATGTCAGTCTATAAAGATTCTGTCAAGTTGAAATGCTTTTAAAATAACACAATTATCAGTAAAAAGTTCACGGACACCAAAATGGTTAAAACAGACAATTCCAAGTGCTGACAGATGCAGAAAAACAGAAAATTTCATACCCTCCTGATGGGAGTCTATATTGGCAAAGTCACTTTTGGGAAACTGCTTGATAGTATCTATTAATATTAAAGGTGAACATCTGTAGGTCCTCAGTTCACACACAGTTAAGTGTAAGGATCAATTCCACGCTGGTGATGATAAACTCAAAGTCTAATAACTACATTTGTTTTCTATGAATTCCCCAGGTAGCAATGACATAAAGAAGAGAATCATTATCAGATGAGATTCTCTAAGATTCTTTAAGAAATTACATTCTATCTCATCATAAATGATTGCATAATTAAAAGATAAAATTAATATCTTGGGTACTAATTCAAATTGCACCTAATGATCCTAGAGAAATGAATTACTAGAGATAAAAGATAAATCTTTGGGTTTCTGATCTTTATTTCTATCCTTAAAATTAACAGACCTCTTTAATTTGTCTTTCTAACTTGGCAGATTTACTAAAATCAGGAGTATGCTGCAGTTACTTACATGTATTTGTCTACTGTATTTCCTCCACAACTAACACAAATAGTAAAAGAGCAAACAGTTCTGGTAAAGCAATAAAAATAGTCTTTTTTTAACTGTTTCCGAAAATTAAATATATTAATGTAAAACAAAGTTAACCTAGAAGCAGAAGTGACCAGCAGGAGAATCTCTGGAGAAAAGTAGTAAGAGTGATTTAACTGAAAATGAAGCTGGCTAACACCTGAAGGATTAATGGCAGTAGATTATTCCAAGTTGCTCAGACACACAGCCTATAAAATAAAGCCCTACGAGGCAGTCAAGAGTCCCAAAGAGATTACATTTAATAATCCTCCTGAAATGGCAGACAGAGGAACATTCTACACGAAAGTGTGGTGTCTGTGATGTCAAGGATGACAAAGCCAGTAGCAGTAAACCCAAGAAGCCAAATCTCCAGCATCCAAACTCCAAAGTTCTCTCTGCCCTTATTTTGTGCAGCAGAGCTAAATAGCTGCCTTAAATGAGTATTCAGTATTCACATGCTATCCAGAGTTGCATACCATTTCTGCCATCAGCCTTGTCATCAGCACTTAAATTCTAGGTAGTGACCTAATAAAAGAAGATGAAGCATTCTGTTTATGAGATATTGGTGACTTCTCTTCTGCTGCTGGATAAGCTTAGTCTATCCTATACTCAGACTAATGGTCCTTATCACAATCTCTGAAAGAGTTTACACATGGAGATAGTCCAAAAGTAAATTTCAATACTTTTACATTCACCTGGCAAAAGATGATCACTTCCTTCAACTATTAAAGATGACACTCAGAGTTCAAAATATGCCCTGCTTTTCAAAAATTTGACATTCAAAGTATCTAAATTTAGGAAAGAGACTTTGGTTTTGTTTTTAAAAAGCTCTGATGGTTACAAAAGGAAACTTTACAGGCTTATTTTAAATCACTTAGCTATCTATATCTAGCACATTTATAAATAGGATTCAGTTCATTAAAATGTATTTTTTAAAATGTATTATTGCATATGTTTTTTGATCCAATGTCTTAACGCATACTGAAATAACTATCATTTAGTCAAGGACTCATCCAGAACTTCACTAATTTTTCTTATCTCTGGCAAGATACATAACAGAAAAGTTTTTAGGGATTTTAAATTACTAAAATAAGTCAATTATAGCCACTCAAAAGACATACATTATAATTTCTTCCTGACTAAGAATTCAGCCAGCATCCTTACCCTGAAAAGTGGCGATTATTTCCTACTGGATGAGTTCTAAAGAAAAGGCATCAGCTTCTGATGTGAGGCCCACATTCTTCTCAGCTGATCTCTCATTTTAAGAAGTGAACAAGGACATAAAGAAAATACACCTTCATTTGTTTATTTTCAACCTAAGCAATGTTAAACTTCTAAAATTCAAAAATACTATTTCCCTCAGATATATGCTGGAGATAGGTCTATATAATTATTGTGCTCACATGTCTGCATAAGTAGCAAAATTAAAACAAATGTTGAGATTATTTAAAGTACAAAATAAGTTTATACTATAGCATGAATTGGCAATAAAACCTTTCACTTTTTCATGTCTACAATGGGAAAAAAAACATACCACAGGTTAAGGTGGTATCTTGTTGGCCATCTATATAGCCATTTTTAACTCCCTAAATATTTTTAAGGTCATCAAAAGATGAAACAGAAATCTTTCTTTCAGAAATAAGTTGCTAATAACTGTTTTTAATCAGTGTTGCTAGAAAAAAGAATACTATCCTATAGGGAAAGCTGAACTAAAAACAATTTAGCCTACTGTAAGACAACAACAGCACAATGAAGTACATAGTGGTTTATGGACTTCCAAATTTAACATTTATGTATTCTCAAATATTATTATATTCCTCCATTCCCCCTCAGTAACATTCTAAAACATCAGTAGTTTTTCATTCCTTTTAGTAGAATGACTTATAACCACAAATGTAAAATAAATTAATTAAAGATCTTAATATGGTAAAAGTATATACAGATGTTTCTAATAAGAAGCTGTTATGCTTATAAAGATATGTGAAATAATCACTTCCATTTACAAGTTTATGTTAAACAGAAATGTGCTATTTTTACCATAAAAAAAGTTGTTATAGAAGTCATCAATGTCATAATTATCACCTTAAACAAAATATCTGAAAAGTCTTTGTCTTTTCTCAACTATGAGGCAAATAACCCCTGCAAATACTATACAATTCCTCTTATGAAATTCATATATTTTGAGAGAAAAGTAAAGTAAGTTCAAGATATTTCCTGTAGATTCCCCAGGAAACAGTCCAGGATCACCCTCTTTCAATTTGGAGCACGTATCTATCTGTATATCATTTCGGTATCTGGAATTGTGCCAACTAGGCAAATTTCTAATAAGCCTCAAATTTTTAAAAATTGTTTTATTTTGAAAAATTTAAAAGAGAACAGGTAGAAGGATAGCAATCAAGTACATTTTTTTTCAGATCGGATTAAGTGGCCAAGAAGTGTGACTTTGTATTAAATATACTTAGTATTTAAAAATCTGAGAAATATTTTAAGGTCTGAGATATTAAAAAGCAACCATATATACACCAATATTTTGCTAATTTAACTACAAAATACATTTATTAGATTGCACTGGGGGAAAAGATTCTAGATTAAACCATATCTTAGGTGTACACACATCAACACAAATGACACTGGTTTTATGGAGCTTTGACTTTTGCAGAATTATTAATCTACTTAAGATAAACAGAAGGGAAAGCAAGAGATGAGGAGAAAATTAAAGACATGAAAGCATGGTGTTAATCTTTAAGATGAGGAAGTGGAAGCTGAGGACAGGAGCGTAAGAACATCTGTGTCTCCTGTTATTCTCCACTGTGCGCTTTCCTTCCTGTTCCATCTCTGGGGCTCAGCTAACACTTATAAACATGCTAACCACTAACTCAAAGCCTTTTTGTCACAAAAAGAATATAAGTTACTTTTTTCATCTTCAATTTAAAAAATTATAATTTTAAAGAAATTTGGGGAAAAGGTTTCTTTCTTTCCTTTTTAAGTCATGAGATACCTATTTCTAAAACTTTCAGTTTTGTTCTAAATTAAAATTCCACCTTCTAAAGTTATCCACATCAACATTTTTGGCCCAGATGCATTTATTTTTTTTAATTTTAAAATACATTGTGGTTAAACATAACATGCCTATTTAAATGCAAGGCTACATACAATCAATTCTCAATTGTTCAGCACTAAGAAAGGCAATGTCAGAGTGTCTCACAATTGGGCAGGGCTGAGTTCAAATGTGATCCATTATTAACTGCCTCAAGTTAATTAACCTCTCTATTTCAGTTTTCAATGCTCTAAAATAGAGATGATTAAGCACAGCTCACAGAGATACAAACATTAAACAAGATGTAATCATGCTCTGGATATGTTATTGACTAGAAAGGAAAATCCACTCCAGAATCCAAATAACAAGGTATTACCCTGGTGGCTCAGAGGTTAAAGCATCTGCGTCCAATGCGGGAGACCCGGGTTCGATCCCTGGGTCGGGAAGATCCCCTGGAGAAGGCAATGGCAATCCACTCCAGTATTCTTGCGTGGAGAATCCCATGGATGGAGAAGCCTAGTAGGTTACAGTCCACGGGGTCGCAAAGAGTCGGACACAACTGAGCGACTTCACCTTCACCTTCACACAAGCCACATCCAAACTCTGATACCTTAAATCAATTCTGTGCCACTGGTTTTTTAAACTCTTCTGAGCAAAACTGGGGCTCCCCTGGTGGCTCAGAGGTTAAAGCGCCTGCCTGCAATGTGGGAAACCTGGGTTCGATCCCTGGGTCGGGAAGATTCCCTGGAGAAGGAAATGGCAACCCACTCCAGTATTCTTGCCTGGAGAATCCCATGGACGAAGGAGCCTGGTGGGCTACAGCCCACGGGGTTGCAAAGAGTCAGACACGACTGAGCGACTTCACTTTCACAGCAATACTGCCTTCCTTTCATACCAAATGTTACAGAGCATCCCAATCTACTTCAAAAAGGAAAGACCAGAGTGGCCTAGGCTGCACTGAAGGCTGTTTTCACTCAGAAGGCCTCACAGTCCTGCATACCACACAAAGTCCCAGAGCTCTTCAGACTCCCTACCAGAGAACTGTTCCCTCTACGTCAGTCAAACCTGCGTACCGGCGTACATGATGTCCCATACAGAAAGTGGACACACTTTGTGCCTTTCCTGGCTTCTTGCAAAATACTGGCTCCTCCGCTTTATTATCTACTTTATTCCTCAAAAGAAGCTCAAGATTGTTCCACCGGCTTTATAAGACAGTCCAGAACAAAAACCTCTCTCTGAACATGAACTATTCTTCCGGTCCATTCTTCCAGATGAGGGTCTACTCATGGTTATTACTTAACTCAGGGCACCTGTCTTCTCTGCAGACCTAGTCGCACTCACCCCTGACAGTCCTGAAGAGAGTCCTGCAGATCACTTTTTTGTATTACTAAAAGGCACTGAGTGTGCTCCGAGAAATGGCGGGGTGGGAAGAGTCATTTCAATTATGCAATGTTTGGGATTATTTAAGCTACAGACTCTGACTGAGATAAATTAACATCAGTAAAGCCCAAGATTAATCAAGCAAAAGCCTTTTTTAACTGCTAGCATTTAAAAAAACTGACTGGAATATACCAACTTAAAATGGTACTACACACATTAGTGCTGTTAACTGTGGTGCTGCTGTGTTATTATTAACACAAACATACAAATAGCAGTTAGTATTCATTTCTTATGGAGAGCGGTTAATTTGATTAAACTTCTCTGCTCTTAAAAATCTTTGGAATTTGGTGCCCTGGATGTCTGGAGCATGAGTGCCTGGGGAAGAAAGCATGATTGAGAAAGCAAGAGGATCGACAGCTTAGTTAAGTCTTAGACTGAGAAGGGCGTTCCCAGGATCTCATTAGTACTCAGCTTGTCTAACAGAGGGCTGCTTTGGGAAGGCAGACAAGGAAGACTGCTTAAACACACAACAAAGCAACTGAGCTTTCCACAGCACTAAGCTGCCAAAAGAGCAGATTCCTCTTCTCACAGCTCCTTCATCTGACACTGCTTCAGCACTGGGACTCACCACACCAGTACACGGTCAAGCTCTGCTTTATGGGGCCCTGTTCAATTATAAACAGCGTGAGGACAGGGGCCACATCAGTTCTTCCATTGTTAAAAGCCCTCGCATCCATCATAATGTGTGGCACACAGCAGGTTCTTTAAAAAGGGGTGTTTGGGATGGGAATCTATGTATATGTACACATATATGCTGAGTATAATAAATGCATGGCAAGAATAAAGAAAAGCGCTTTCATGCTCACCATCACATCATACTGATTTTTTTTTTTTAACATATGACCTGAAGACAGAGTTTTAAAATTATGTTACATATAAGACATCACATTAATAAATTTCCTGCAAGGCAGGATGACACGTAGAATATTTAATATTATTTCTGACCAGGTCTAAGCTTTACTTATAAACAGTTTTTAAGAGTCTGAAGAAAACATGATTGCAGTACAGTAGAATCTCCTGCATTCTGGCAGCACATCAAAAACCTGTCCCAACAGGCCTAATGCTGCATGGTCAGCGAAGAGGAAAAGCTGAAGGAGTCTTCTACTTTGCTGCTTCTCTGAAAAGGGAATCACATTAGGCCATTAAGTAGTCAGATACATTATTTTATTGCTTGCAAAACCCCTGGGTAATAAAGAATGAGTACAAATTGCCACAGGCAGTTTTGGAGGAAAAACAGAACTGTGCAGGACAACGACAGCTGCTCCCTGCAGCACTGGACGGCTGCAGTAAAGAAAGCAGGGCAGCGGCTGCAGCCTTTCTGCTCAAGCGGAGTGCGCGGCCATGTGCGGGAAGGGGCTACGCGAGCACCTGATGCTGCAAGATCTGGGTGTGCGGCACAGGGAAGAGACAGGTGAGAAGAGGGAGATGTATTCTGTAAAAGCAACCGCAAGTCGGAATCAGTCACACACATACTTTTCCACTCTCTTCTCAGGAAGACGACCGTGGGCAGCCACCATGGAAAGAAAGCACATGCCCCTGGGAAACACATAAGTAAAAAGGTCAATACTTTTTATTGAAGGGAACATTAATATTTTCCCATGGAAATACTAAGACATAAAAATAAAGAAGGATATTTCTTCAACATGGTCTTCCAGGCAAAGAAAACCAATTTGTGTCAGATCTTGTATGGGGAAATAGCAAGAATGAATGGTTTATTTTCATGGAGTTCGGAGACTAAAACTGGACTCTTATCTTCAACCCTGCTTAAAAGATGTTATAAAACATCAAATTTATTTCTAAAAACCACTGCTTTACTTTAACCTCTTTATTGTGCTATTTTAAAGTACTGTGTGAGACCTTTATTTTACACACTACTATACTATAACTTTTAGAAAAAATTACAAGAACTCTTCAGTATTATAGTAATAAAAATGCAAGAGCTTTGCTTTTAATTACAGATAGAATCTCATTACAAAATCATGTAAGAGTTTAATCTGTAACAAAATAGAGAAAATCCTTATTTATGAATTTTCAACTTTCAAACTTTCATTGAAAAGAAGAAGAGTCTCTAGGGCAAAGGAATCAACTATGCCAGTGACCAACAGATGGCACAGGTGGCCACAGCAGCCACTTCACTACCTGCTCTTTCAACCTCTATATTCAGCAGGTTCACGCTCAGTTTCACGAAGTTTTGATAAGATGACTAACCCTATGATGTTTAACAAGCAAAACAGCAGCGCAAAGAAAAAATGGGTGGTCAACAGAAATGAAACCCAAGATCATTTCTAAATCTAAAAGTGATGAGGAAATGATAAGGTCAGGACTTCCCTCGTGGTCCAGTAGTAGGACTCGACACTTACACTGCTGGGGGCCCGGGTTTGATCCCTAGTCAGGGAACTAAGATTCTGCAAGGCTGCATCATGTGGCCAACACAACACTGAAATGTGTGCTACAACAACATAGTTCTCTATGATACCTATGTTGATCATCCAATCAGTTTACCTGCTTCAGCAGTTCTAAAACGGTCCACATTAGTGCGCCTTGGGAAAAGACATTTGGATAGCACTTATACTGTCAACAGGCACCCGGTAACACTGGCAGGAAATTGCAGGAGAGGGAAAACTCGAAAAAACCATTTTGACTACATACTCCTATCAGCTAAATAAATAAATGAGCAGACATCACCAATATGGATCTATTCATTTACTTTCTAATTTTCCACACTTAACTGTATTTCATTGAATTTAAGATACGATAAATTGTAGATACTGTTATTTTACTAACGCTAAGGAATAAAAAGCACTAATTACAATTCTTAAGAAATACCACAATTTGAGATGTTAAGATGGTGGTGAGGGGGAGGAGATACATTTTAGAGCCAAAGAAGGGTAGGGAGTGACTAGCACTTGATGTGCTGTGTAAGATCTAAAAACTCCAGGAAATACTGAAGCAAAGGTAAGACTGGCATGTTGCAGTCCATGGGGTCAGGAAGAGTCAGACATGACTGAANGTAGGAAAAATTAACAAGAATCTTTAAGAATAATTGAGAGTTTAATGTCTCTTAATTAAACGAGGAAGTCAAACATATTTCAACAAAGCAATGGGCAATGTAATGAATAATGTTAGGAAAACCTAATCTTTAGTATCTTACAAAAGCACTGGAAAAACCTAAGGAATTTTCTACAATCCATTATTCCACTTATTAGGCAAATATCTACCCTCAAGAAAGGTTTACAGAGAAGTTCTCCATGTGTCATGCAATATGTAAAACAAAACAAAACTACAGTACTAATTTTAGAGTTTCTTC
Source organism: Oreotragus oreotragus (assembly GCA_006410675.1). Lineage (NCBI taxonomy): Eukaryota > Metazoa > Chordata > Mammalia > Artiodactyla > Bovidae > Oreotragus > Oreotragus oreotragus. Next base: position 395,022 of record SJYX01015897.1, read on the forward strand.
AAGAGTAGAAATCATTTTTTATTGGGTGACTTCTAAATTCCTGGAAAGAAACACAACTAGGGAGTTAAAAATATGAGTAAAACAATCTCTATCCTTAAGCAAATTATACTCTAGGAGAAAATTAAGTACAGATAAATACCAGAGGACAAGTATAGGTTTCTCTAAAACATCAAAAACAATTCTTCTACTTGTGGGAATCCAGAGGTGATGTGGAGGACTTAGGACTAAGGCTGAGCCCGAAGAATTTTCAGTGAGATAATGTGAGACTGAAAGCTTAGGAAGTCACTGCAGGAAGTCACTGCAGGAAAGGAAATACTAATAAATAGCTGATGTTTACTGAGCGCTCACTTTGGCAAGGACTATTGGCTTTATTATCTCCTTAAAATCTCACAGTCAACTCTGAGACAGGCATTATGTTATCATCCCTATTTTGAAGGGATAAGAAAACAGAGATACAGAGTTAGGGTAACTTGCCCATGGTCACATCCTTTGTTAAGAGGAGGGCCGTCTTTCAGATTTAAATCTGACTTGACCAAAGCACTGTACTCTCAAAGCACTGACTTTACAACCTTAACTGAAATGGCATGACAAAAAGTAGCTTTCATACATATCTTAATAACTAGACATGTCAGTCTATAAAGATTCTGTCAAGTTGAAATGCTTTTAAAATAACACAATTATCAGTAAAAAGTTCACGGACACCAAAATGGTTAAAACAGACAATTCCAAGTGCTGACAGATGCAGAAAAACAGAAAATTTCATACCCTCCTGATGGGAGTCTATATTGGCAAAGTCACTTTTGGGAAACTGCTTGATAGTATCTATTAATATTAAAGGTGAACATCTGTAGGTCCTCAGTTCACACACAGTTAAGTGTAAGGATCAATTCCACGCTGGTGATGATAAACTCAAAGTCTAATAACTACATTTGTTTTCTATGAATTCCCCAGGTAGCAATGACATAAAGAAGAGAATCATTATCAGATGAGATTCTCTAAGATTCTTTAAGAAATTACATTCTATCTCATCATAAATGATTGCATAATTAAAAGATAAAATTAATATCTTGGGTACTAATTCAAATTGCACCTAATGATCCTAGAGAAATGAATTACTAGAGATAAAAGATAAATCTTTGGATTTCTGATCTTTATTTCTATCCTTAAAATTAACAGACCTCTTTAATTTGTCTTTCTAACTTGGCAGATTTACTAAAATCAGGAGTATGCTGCAGTTACTTACATGTATTTGTCTACTGTATTTCCTCCACAACTAACACAAATAGTAAAAGAGCAAACAGTTCTGGTAAAGCAATAAAAATAGTCTTTTTTTAACTGTTTCCGAAAATTAAATATATTAATGTAAAACAAAGTTAACCTAGAAGCAGAAGTGACCAGCAGGAGAATCTCTGGAGAAAAGTAGTAAGAGTGATTTAACTGAAAATGAAGCTGGCTAACACCTGAAGGATTAATGGCAGTAGATTATTCCAAGTTGCTCAGACACACAGCCTATAAAATAAAGCCCTACGAGGCAGTCAAGAGTCCCAAAGAGATTACATTTAATAATCCTCCTGAAATGGCAGACAGAGGAACATTCTACACGAAAGTGTGGTGTCTGTGATGTCAAGGATGACAAAGCCAGTAGCAGTAAACCCAAGAAGCCAAATCTCCAGCATCCAAACTCCAAAGTTCTCTCTGCCCTTATTTTGTGCAGCAGAGCTAAATAGCTGCCTTAAATGAGTATTCAGTATTCACATGCTATCCAGAGTTGCATACCATTTCTGCCATCAGCCTTGTCATCAGCACTTAAATTCTAGGTAGTGACCTAATAAAAGAAGATGAAGCATTCTGTTTATGAGATATTGGTGACTTCTCTTCTGCTGCTGGATAAGCTTAGTCTATCCTATACTCAGACTAATGGTCCTTATCACAATCTCTGAAAGAGTTTACACATGGAGATAGTCCAAAAGTAAATTTCAATACTTTTACATTCACCTGGCAAAAGATGATCACTTCCTTCAACTATTAAAGATGACACTCAGAGTTCAAAATATGCCCTGCTTTTCAAAAATTTGACATTCAAAGTATCTAAATTTAGGAAAGAGACTTTGGTTTTGTTTTTAAAAAGCTCTGATGGTTACAAAAGGAAACTTTACAGGCTTATTTTAAATCACTTAGCTATCTATATCTAGCACATTTATAAATAGGATTCAGTTCATTAAAATGTATTTTTTAAAATGTATTATTGCATATGTTTTTTGATCCAATGTCTTAACGCATACTGAAATAACTATCATTTAGTCAAGGACTCATCCAGAACTTCACTAATTTTTCTTATCTCTGGCAAGATACATAACAGAAAAGTTTTTAGGGATTTTAAATTACTAAAATAAGTCAATTATAGCCACTCAAAAGACATACATTATAATTTCTTCCTGACTAAGAATTCAGCCAGCATCCTTACCCTGAAAAGTGGCGATTATTTCCTACTGGATGAGTTCTAAAGAAAAGGCATCAGCTTCTGATGTGAGGCCCACATTCTTCTCAGCTGATCTCTCATTTTAAGAAGTGAACAAGGACATAAAGAAAATACACCTTCATTTGTTTATTTTCAACCTAAGCAATGTTAAACTTCTAAAATTCAAAAATACTATTTCCCTCAGATATATGCTGGAGATAGGTCTATATAATTATTGTGCTCACATGTCTGCATAAGTAGCAAAATTAAAACAAATGTTGAGATTATTTAAAGTACAAAATAAGTTTATACTATAGCATGAATTGGCAATAAAACCTTTCACTTTTTCATGTCTACAATGGGAAAAAAAACATACCACAGGTTAAGGTGGTATCTTGTTGGCCATCTATATAGCCATTTTTAACTCCCTAAATATTTTTAAGGTCATCAAAAGATGAAACAGAAATCTTTCTTTCAGAAATAAGTTGCTAATAACTGTTTTTAATCAGTGTTGCTAGAAAAAAGAATACTATCCTATAGGGAAAGCTGAACTAAAAACAATTTAGCCTACTGTAAGACAACAACAGCACAATGAAGTACATAGTGGTTTATGGACTTCCAAATTTAACATTTATGTATTCTCAAATATTATTATATTCCTCCATTCCCCCTCAGTAACATTCTAAAACATCAGTAGTTTTTCATTCCTTTTAGTAGAATGACTTATAACCACAAATGTAAAATAAATTAATTAAAGATCTTAATATGGTAAAAGTATATACAGATGTTTCTAATAAGAAGCTGTTATGCTTATAAAGATATGTGAAATAATCACTTCCATTTACAAGTTTATGTTAAACAGAAATGTGCTATTTTTACCATAAAAAAAGTTGTTATAGAAGTCATCAATGTCATAATTATCACCTTAAACAAAATATCTGAAAAGTCTTTGTCTTTTCTCAACTATGAGGCAAATAACCCCTGCAAATACTATACAATTCCTCTTATGAAATTCATATATTTTGAGAGAAAAGTAAAGTAAGTTCAAGATATTTCCTGTAGATTCCCCAGGAAACAGTCCAGGATCACCCTCTTTCAATTTGGAGCACGTATCTATCTGTATATCATTTCGGTATCTGGAATTGTGCCAACTAGGCAAATTTCTAATAAGCCTCAAATTTTTAAAAATTGTTTTATTTTGAAAAATTTAAAAGAGAACAGGTAGAAGGATAGCAATCAAGTACATTTTTTTTCAGATCGGATTAAGTGGCCAAGAAGTGTGACTTTGTATTAAATATACTTAGTATTTAAAAATCTGAGAAATATTTTAAGGTCTGAGATATTAAAAAGCAACCATATATACACCAATATTTTGCTAATTTAACTACAAAATACATTTATTAGATTGCACTGGGGGAAAAGATTCTAGATTAAACCATATCTTAGGTGTACACACATCAACACAAATGACACTGGTTTTATGGAGCTTTGACTTTTGCAGAATTATTAATCTACTTAAGATAAACAGAAGGGAAAGCAAGAGATGAGGAGAAAATTAAAGACATGAAAGCATGGTGTTAATCTTTAAGATGAGGAAGTGGAAGCTGAGGACAGGAGCGTAAGAACATCTGTGTCTCCTGTTATTCTCCACTGTGCGCTTTCCTTCCTGTTCCATCTCTGGGGCTCAGCTAACACTTATAAACATGCTAACCACTAACTCAAAGCCTTTTTGTCACAAAAAGAATATAAGTTACTTTTTTCATCTTCAATTTAAAAAATTATAATTTTAAAGAAATTTGGGGAAAAGGTTTCTTTCTTTCCTTTTTAAGTCATGAGATACCTATTTCTAAAACTTTCAGTTTTGTTCTAAATTAAAATTCCACCTTCTAAAGTTATCCACATCAACATTTTTGGCCCAGATGCATTTATTTTTTTTAATTTTAAAATACATTGTGGTTAAACATAACATGCCTATTTAAATGCAAGGCTACATACAATCAATTCTCAATTGTTCAGCACTAAGAAAGGCAATGTCAGAGTGTCTCACAATTGGGCAGGGCTGAGTTCAAATGTGATCCATTATTAACTGCCTCAAGTTAATTAACCTCTCTATTTCAGTTTTCAATGCTCTAAAATAGAGATGATTAAGCACAGCTCACAGAGATACAAACATTAAACAAGATGTAATCATGCTCTGGATATGTTATTGACTAGAAAGGAAAATCCACTCCAGAATCCAAATAACAAGGTATTACCCTGGTGGCTCAGAGGTTAAAGCATCTGCGTCCAATGCGGGAGACCCGGGTTCGATCCCTGGGTCGGGAAGATCCCCTGGAGAAGGCAATGGCAATCCACTCCAGTATTCTTGCGTGGAGAATCCCATGGATGGAGAAGCCTAGTAGGTTACAGTCCACGGGGTCGCAAAGAGTCGGACACAACTGAGCGACTTCACCTTCACCTTCACACAAGCCACATCCAAACTCTGATACCTTAAATCAATTCTGTGCCACTGGTTTTTTAAACTCTTCTGAGCAAAACTGGGGCTCCCCTGGTGGCTCAGAGGTTAAAGCGCCTGCCTGCAATGTGGGAAACCTGGGTTCGATCCCTGGGTCGGGAAGATTCCCTGGAGAAGGAAATGGCAACCCACTCCAGTATTCTTGCCTGGAGAATCCCATGGACGAAGGAGCCTGGTGGGCTACAGCCCACGGGGTTGCAAAGAGTCAGACACGACTGAGCGACTTCACTTTCACAGCAATACTGCCTTCCTTTCATACCAAATGTTACAGAGCATCCCAATCTACTTCAAAAAGGAAAGACCAGAGTGGCCTAGGCTGCACTGAAGGCTGTTTTCACTCAGAAGGCCTCACAGTCCTGCATACCACACAAAGTCCCAGAGCTCTTCAGACTCCCTACCAGAGAACTGTTCCCTCTACGTCAGTCAAACCTGCGTACCGGCGTACATGATGTCCCATACAGAAAGTGGACACACTTTGTGCCTTTCCTGGCTTCTTGCAAAATACTGGCTCCTCCGCTTTATTATCTACTTTATTCCTCAAAAGAAGCTCAAGATTGTTCCACCGGCTCTATAAGACAGTCCAGAACAAAAACCTCTCTCTGAACATGAACTATTCTTCCGGTCCATTCTTCCAGATGAGGGTCTACTCATGGTTATTACTTAACTCAGGGCACCTGTCTTCTCTGCAGACCTAGTCGCACTCACCCCTGACAGTCCTGAAGAGAGTCCTGCAGATCACTTTTTTGTATTACTAAAAGGCACTGAGTGTGCTCCGAGAAATGGCGGGGTGGGAAGAGTCATTTCAATTATGCAATGTTTGGGATTATTTAAGCTACAGACTCTGACTGAGATAAATTAACATCAGTAAAGCCCAAGATTAATCAAGCAAAAGCCTTTTTTAACTGCTGGCATTTAAAAAAACTGACTGGAATATACCAACTTAAAATGGTACTACACACATTAGTGCTGTTAACTGTGGTGCTGCCGTGTTATTATTAACACAAACATACAAATAGCAGTTAGTATTCATTTCTTATGGAGAGTGGTTAATTTGATTAAACTTCTCTGCTCTTAAAAATCTTTGGAATTTGGTGCCCTGGATGTCTGGAGCATGAGTGCCTGGGGAAGAAAGCATGATTGAGAAAGCAAGAGGATCGACAGCTTAGTTAAGTCTTAGACTGAGAAGGGCGTTCCCAGGATCTCATTAGTACTCAGCTTGTCTAACAGAGGGCTGCTTTGGGAAGGCAGACAAGGAAGACTGCTTAAACACACAACAAAGCAACTGAGCTTTCCACAGCACTAAGCTGCCAAAAGAGCAGATTCCTCTTCTCACAGCTCCTTCATCTGACACTGCTTCAGCACTGGGACTCACCACACCAGTACACGGTCAAGCTCTGCTTTATGGGGCCCTGTTCAATTATAAACAGCGTGAGGACAGGGGCCACATCAGTTCTTCCATTGTTAAAAGCCCTCGCATCCATCATAATGTGTGGCACACAGCAGGTTCTTTAAAAAGGGGTGTTTGGGATGGGAATCTATGTATATGTACACATATATGCTGAGTATAATAAATGCATGGCAAGAATAAAGAAAAGCGCTTTCATGCTCACCATCACATCATACTGATTTTTTTTTTTTAACATATGACCTGAAGACAGAGTTTTAAAATTATGTTACATATAAGACATCACATTAATAAATTTCCTGCAAGGCAGGATGACACGTAGAATATTTAATATTATTTCTGACCAGGTCTAAGCTTTACTTATAAACAGTTTTTAAGAGTCTGAAGAAAACATGATTGCAGTACAGTAGAATCTCCTGCATTCTGGCAGCACATCAAAAACCTGTCCCAACAGGCCTAATGCTGCATGGTCAGCGAAGAGGAAAAGCTAAAGGAGTCTTCTACTTTGCTGCTTCTCTGAAAAGGGAATCACATTAGGCCATTAAGTAGTCAGATACATTATTTTATTGCTTGCAAAACCCCTGGGTAATAAAGAATGAGTACAAATTGCCACAGGCAGTTTTGGAGGAAAAACAGAACTGTGCAGGACAACGACAGCTGCTCCCTGCAGCACTGGACGGCTGCAGTAAAGAAAGCAGGGCAGCGGCTGCAGCCTTTCTGCTCAAGCGGAGTGCGCGGCCATGTGCGGGAAGGGGCTACGCGAGCACCTGATGCTGCAAGATCTGGGTGTGCGGCACAGGGAAGAGACAGGTGAGAAGAGGGAGATGTATTCTGTAAAAGCAACCGCAAGTCGGAATCAGTCACACACATACTTTTCCACTCTCTTCTCAGGAAGACGACCGTGGGCAGCCACCATGGAAAGAAAGCACATGCCCCTGGGAAACACATAAGTAAAAAGGTCAATACTTTTTATTGAAGGGAACATTAATATTTTCCCATGGAAATACTAAGACATAAAAATAAAGAAGGATATTTCTTCAACATGGTCTTCCAGGCAAAGAAAACCAATTTGTGTCAGATCTTGTATGGGGAAATAGCAAGAATGAATGGTTTATTTTCATGGAGTTCGGAGACTAAAACTGGACTCTTATCTTCAACCCTGCTTAAAAGATGTTATAAAACATCAAATTTATTTCTAAAAACCACTGCTTTACTTTAACCTCTTTATTGTGCTATTTTAAAGTACTGTGTGAGACCTTTATTTTACACACTACTATACTATAACTTTTAGAAAAAATTACAAGAACTCTTCAGTATTATAGTAATAAAAATGCAAGAGCTTTGCTTTTAATTACAGATAGAATCTCATTACAAAATCATGTAAGAGTTTAATCTGTAACAAAATAGAGAAAATCCTTATTTATGAATTTTCAACTTTCAAACTTTCATTGAAAAGAAGAAGAGTCTCTAGGGCAAAGGAATCAACTATGCCAGTGACCAACAGATGGCACAGGTGGCCACAGCAGCCACTTCACTACCTGCTCTTTCAACCTCTATATTCAGCAGGTTCACGCTCAGTTTCACGAAGTTTTGATAAGATGACTAACCCTATGATGTTTAACAAGCAAAACAGCAGCGCAAAGAAAAAATGGGTGGTCAACAGAAATGAAACCCAAGATCATTTCTAAATCTAAAAGTGATGAGGAAATGATAAGGTCAGGACTTCCCTCGTGGTCCAGTAGTAGGACTCGACACTTACACTGCTGGGGGCCCGGGTTTGATCCCTAGTCAGGGAACTAAGATTCTGCAAGGCTGCATCATGTGGCCAACACAACACTGAAATGTGTGCTACAACAACATAGTTCTCTATGATACCTATGTTGATCATCCAATCAGTTTACCTGCTTCAGCAGTTCTAAAACGGTCCACATTAGTGCGCCTTGGGAAAAGACATTTGGATAGCACTTATACTGTCAACAGGCACCCGGTAACACTGGCAGGAAATTGCAGGAGAGGGAAAACTCGAAAAAACCATTTTGACTACATACTCCTATCAGCTAAATAAATAAATGAGCAGACATCACCAATATGGATCTATTCATTTACTTTCTAATTTTCCACACTTAACTGTATTTCATTGAATTTAAGATACGATAAATTGTAGATACTGTTATTTTACTAACGCTAAGGAATAAAAAGCACTAATTACAATTCTTAAGAAATACCACAATTTGAGATGTTAAGATGGTGGTGAGGGGGAGGAGATACATTTTAGAGCCAAAGAAGGGTAGGGAGTGACTAGCACTTGGTGTGCTGTGTAAGATCTAAAAACTCCAGGAAATACTGAAGCAAAGGTAAGACTGGCATGTTGCAGTCCATGGGGTCAGGAAGAGTCAGACATGACTGAACAACAAAATATCCACAAAGCTGGGATTTTTAATAGAAAGGGAGAAAAGACACAAAGTAACGTTTTTATTCATGCACTTTAACAGATTTGTCTTTTGCACAACAGTTTGGATATCCTTATCAGAATGCAGGATGAAAGGACACTGGTAGAAGATGAGGTGAGATCTCAACAAATGGTTACTGAATGAAGCAGCGGATGTTTATCTCCTCTACTGGATCTATTACACATCACATGAAGACGATCTGTGATGAACTCAACAAGAGAAAAGGAGAAAAAGCAGACGACAAATGTTTCTCATGAATTACCACCCCTCTTAACTTCTTCATTCAGTTCAGTTGCTCAGTGGTGTCCAATCTCTTCATTAGAGTAATATAACCGTAGGGGTGAAGAGCATAGACTTCAGAGCCGAACAGCTCTGGGTTTGCAGCATGACTATCTGTGCCACTCACTACGAAAATCACTACAGACACTTCAGTGCTCTCACCTATAAAATGAAGATAACAGTTCTTACATCACAGGATTAAAATGGGGGATTAAATGAAAAATGCACATAAAGCTTTTAGTAAACTCTCAGAACTCAGCAAGACTCAATGTATGGCAACATAGGGATCATTTATTCAAATTAACTTTGTCTTTTAAATTACTTTAGATTATCTGAGGTGAGAGATGCAAAGATGGTATCTGAAAGTATTTGACTTAAAAACCCAGTCTTATTCACCAAGACCATGTTTAGATGTCACTCTAACACAAATATTCACAGGATGAATCCTGACATCAAAATCCATTTTTACCTATAAAACTGAGGGAAAATCAAATTAGGGAACGGCACCAAAAATCACATGCTGCCTTCTTATTTAACACTGGGATAGCACTGAGGAGTGCTCTGGGCCTCAGATGTGTCTGACAACTGACAACAGTAATGGGAACAGCAAAGAACACTCTCGACAACACAAAGCCAGAAGAATCTCCCCAAAACAGAAGGCTCATTTTAACAAGATCTGGTTTTCTTAACAAGTGCCTTTGACACAAATAATAGTTTAAGTAAGAACATATTGATAACCTGCCCTATATATAAGAATATGTTCTACTGATGACCAATTTTCAAACATTAACATTCTCAAATATAAACACTCCTAACACATGGTTTAGAATTTCCGAAATGGTCAACTAAAGAGTTCCACCTTGGCATAAACCCAAAGGTGGATGGCAAAATACTGACAATGTTTGTGGTAAGCAGGAATCACTGGCCTATAAATTTGCTTCCTGACTCCCGCTGCCTCTGTTTATTACCTTAGGACTGGCAATAGCTTTTCTCAGAGTAAGAAATCTGAGTTCTACGTACAAACTTGAATTGACTTTCCACATATGCTTTTCAGAATGTCAGTGCTTTGGATTCAAACTCTTAAACATTACATTTCAAGGACACTCATTCTGTGCCCTCTCTAGGATTGTGAGGATTCTAACCTGAAATAATACCTATCACTGATATGCACAACCATATATATGCTAGCACGGGAATCACCTTTTATGTACTCATGGTTCGATTCAGTTCAGTCACTCAGTTGTGTCCGACTCTTTGCCACCCCATGAATCACAGCACGCCAGGCCTCTCGGTCCATCACCAACTCCCAGAGTTCACTCAGACTCATGTCCATCGAGTCAGTGATGCCATCCAGCCATCTCATCCTCTGTCGTTCCCTTCTCTTCCTGCCCCCGGGAATCCCTCCCTGCATCAGAGTCTTTTCAAATGAGTCAGCTCTTCGCATGAGGTGGCCAAAGTACTGGAGTTTCAGCTTTAGCATCATTCCTTCCAAAGAAATCCCAGGGTTGATCTTCTTCAGAATGGACTGGTTGGATCTCCTTGCAGTCCAAGGGACTCTTCAAGAGTCTTCTCCAACATCACAGTTCAAAAGCATCAATTCTTCGGTGCTCAGCGGTAGCTCACATTAAAAAAAAAATTATACGTTTCCAAGAAATAAAATCTAATAGTGGGGGAAAAGACAGGCTCTCAATTTGAAGTTCACAACCAAAGAGCTCTGGGTGTAACAAGGGAACCTGGGCACAGAGCCAAGGTACTCAAGAGAATGCAGCACTCATGACCTGGTCCACACGAATGACAAAGATGTCGCTTCCAAAAGTGACTGAGAAAAACTCAAGGCCCAAGGGATATGGAGGGTCTACTTTAGTTGAAGATCTGACATCTTCCCATTGCAACAGCACCAAGTAGACACCTTTTAACAGTCAGAAACTTAGTGGCAGAAATGAATAACACCAAAGGAATCCAGAACAGCTCTATTAAAGCTGATACTCAGAACCAAGACTCGTTGGCCAAACACATCCCTCATTTAAAACAAGCCTAGCCTTTGTCTTTTTTCCTGAAAGATGATATCCACCCTGGCTTCCTTCACTCAAGTCCTGACAAGTTTTCCTTCTTTTGGCCTGGGCTCCTCATTTCCAACCGGCAGGTGAATTGCCAGTCCAATGGTAAAACCCTGCCCGTCCCAAATTCTTGCTCTGGCTACCCAGTCTTAACAAAGAATCCACCAAAGTCAAAGGCACTGAGGTAAGAGCAGAGATATGGGACAGCAGGAAGTATGAAGGCAGGCTCAAAGCCCAGCCCCTTTAACTTGCTGGCTGTCCAACTTTGATTGGGCTACTTAACCTTACTGCACCTTAGGACTTACATCCATAAACCAAGGGTAATTATTACCTAATAGGATTATTATCAGAATTAAATAATCTTTGAAAAAATGCTTATAAAAGTAGTACACAGTACTACTTTAACCAGTAAGTGCTAAGATATTATTTCCATTTATATATTTTACATAACAAGAGGCTCACTGGGGGTAAAAATACTGCAAGAATAGCATGTGTTTCTTATTCAGCCAGCTTTACAAAATATAAAAACTAGTTAATATCAATTATATCTCAATAAAACTGGGAGAAAATTTAAAGAAATAAAAACTATAACAAGATCATTCATTGATTCTTCTATCCACCTATCACCCACTGACTTATAGAAATCCTGAACAGAAGACTGGGCCCTGTGCTTAACTCACTCTTCATCAGTCAGCCAAGTATAAGTCAAAGGCCATCAAGCAGGGATGGAGTGGGAGAGGGGAACTTCCTGGCCACAAAAAATAACTTTAAGAATCCATCACCTCTTGCCATCCTTGGTTCACAGGCTTCACAGGATCTGTGTCAGGTATCATTCTGTCTCACACCTTCATTTATAGATAAAGAAACTGGTATCCAGCAAGATTTGTATACGACTTTTATCATTATTAGTAAGTTATTTTATATGAATGCAAGCATCATACACATATGGTATTCTTGATTACTTAGAAGCACATGTTAAATACTATAAGAAATCTCAATGTGAGTGAAAATATAAATCCATATTCAAACAAATATTTTGCTGAGCTATTGAACATTAGAGGAGGTCCCAGTTATTGGTCAAATATAAATAATACAACTAGAAACAACAATGAAAACAATTTTTTCCCATAATACCATTTGCCAGAAGTGGTATTACTAGGTGAAAGAATAACATGAATTTTACAGTTCTTGTTTTGCAGTACAATATCACTATCTAGAAAGACTGGATTCATTAAAAAATTTTTTAAAGCATTGCAGTAAATAAGTGTGGTTCAGTTCAGTTCAGTCGCTCAGTTGTGTCCGACTCTTTGCGACCCCTTAAGTGTCACCAGCCTTGGTTTTGTCCATTTTATTTTTGCTTCATTAATACATATGAATGTATACTTCCCATTTATTTCCATCTGCATTTATTTGGAGGCTTCCCTGGTGGCTCAGCAGTAAAGATCTGCTTGCAATGCAAGAGATGCAGGTTCAATCCCTGGGTCAGAGAGATCCCTGGCAGGCCTCAGTCCATGGGGCTGCAAGAGTGTTTTAAGAAATAGGATGGGTGAACAAAACACATCTCTTGCAAAGTTTGCTGTCAAGATTATTGTAAAAACTGACTGAAACTGAGTCTTTGTTTCATAAAAAATGGCTGTTTTTTTAATCTATTAACCATTTGCACAGAGAAGGGTCTAATTTATGTGTTCATTTTCAGTATTCCCTAGATATTATACTTGATATATTTATCATGATCAGACTATTGCTATTCTTTTTATTAGTATCACCGGTTTTCAAAACCGGTGAAAAAATTTTAATGTAACTACCAAAATACAGATAAATTATTATTGGTTCAATAGGATTTTTTTTAAAGCTTCATTTTAAATCACAGCCAAGATAAATAAGTTTTTTTGGTGTATTTATTCTTAATGAGCATGTTTCATTTCACATTTGACTTCAGTGCCTATATTTGAATTAGCAGTTTCAAGTTTTTTCCATATTAACACACACACCTTTCTCAGTTTATTATAATGTTTATCTTCCCAATAATTTTATTTCATTCAAACAAGTACTTGTTAAATTCATATACAGTTGACTCTATTCTAAACTATGTATAAACTTTTTTTAGGGAGGGTGGGTGGGTAGGAGAGTAGCTGATGGGTACTCAGTATCACAAAATTGAAACAACTGTTACTTTTTTCATGACTTAGAAACAGGTAATACAATCCCCCATATGCCCTTTTTACCCATTAGAATCAGGCATTTTTTCACGCATACTTGACTATAATTACGTCAAGTTTTATATAGCATAAGCATCAGTCACTTTTGACAGGACGCATTAAAGGCTAAACTAGATAAAATCACTGCCAGGGGACGTGTCCAAATGCAAGGGCTATTATAAAAGAGGCACTCAAATTCCAATGCACATTTTTGGACAGCCCAGAATTTAAATCTCAGAGCCACAATCACTAGTTGTGTGACCTTAGGCAAAGCACATAATCTTTCTGAGCTTTACTCTTCATATCTGCAAGATAACCATCTCTCTGTAAAGGTTATTATGAGGATTAAATGAACATTCATTTGACTAGTAAATAAATGTTAGGCCCACTTCTAAGCACTTTGTAAGTATTAACTCATTTAATTTTCGTAACAATCCTGTGGTGTAGGAACAACAATTACCTTTCTTTTACAGATAAACTGGAAAAGAAGACATTAAGTAACTTTACTCACCTAAGGTCACACCACTGGTGAGTGGGAAACCTAGGGTTTGAATCCAGGCAGTCTGGCCTCAAAGCCGACTCTCAAGTACCACACTAAAGTGCCTCTCAAAACACTGAAAGCACCTGCCTGGCACCCAGCGTAACGGGAAGAATGGCGATAGAGCCCGGAGTGCAAGGCCTAGCACAGAGCGCAGTCCCCAGAGGCCCAAAGATTGCTGAGGGCCACAGTGTTAGGATGACACATAAAATGCACGAGTGCTCCTAGGCTAAACTCATACACAGGACAGAAATCTCTAAAAGTACAAATCAGTAACACTGCTCTAAGAATGTAAAAAGCAGTGAACTGTAGTCAAAATCACTCTCCACCACTGAGAGCCTAGTTTTTTCTCTTAACATTGTTAAATGAATCTTACAAATAACTAGTAGTTGATACTTGGTATGGTGTGTGTGTGTATATATATATAGTGGGTTATATAGTGAGCAGCCATTTCTTTCTCCAGGGTATCTTCCCAACTCAGGGATAGAACCTGTGTCTCTTGCACTGCAGGCAGATTCTTCACCTGCTGAGCCACTGGGGAACCCCCAAGAAATACAAGGGTAGGAAGAAGAAAACAACAATCACTAGTACTTCAATATCATCATATACAGTCTGAGATAAATATTTAATTTTCCGATGATGACAGCTATAATATTTTCTTTCAATTCTGAAAACAGATGAAATTTCATGAACTAATGTTAAGGTGCTTCAAGACAGAAATATTCTTCAATTGAGTAAGAAACATTAACTCCACTTTCAATTGTTTTATATAATGAATGCTTTCTCTACTCTTTATGCTTAATGTAAATTAAGTTCAGTCAACAGACATGATTGACTGAATCCAACTAACTAAAATGGTTTTTAAAACAATTTAAACAAGTTTCTATAAAATCCGAGTCACATGTTGAGAAAGTGATTACTAATTAATGACAAACATTGGAAATATAATTCATTCTCTTTCATGGTAGAGATGACACCAAATCACTCATTTGGCGTTGCTCTAGCATAGTATGGAGAAGGCAATGGCAACCCACTCCAGTACTCTTGCCTGGCAAATCCCATGGACAAAGGAGCCTGGTAGGCTGCCGTCCATGAGGTCGCTAGGAGTCGGACACTACTGAGAGACTTCACTTTTACTTTTCACTCTCATGCACTGGAGAAGGAAATGGCAACCCACTCCAGTGTTCTTGCCTGGAGAATCCCAGGGACGGGGAAGCCTGGTGGGCTGCCATCTCAGGTCGCACAGAGTCGGACACGACTGAAGTGACTTAGCTTAGCATAGTATGTTTCAGCTTGGTTCCATAATGATTTAGAAGAGAAAAGTAACTTCTGTTCTTCTAAATGGGGTACCCTATGAAAAACAACTTTCAGGCAGAGCCAATACTATTCAGATGGATACCTATTCAAAAGGCATTTATTTACACTTTCAGTATACTAACATCAACAGTCCTCATAAGTGAGCCTTCAAATTCCAAGCCCTGTACCAGCTAGCAAAGGGCAAGGAAAGTAGTGCTGAAACAAATTCAAGTAAACTGCCCTTTCCCTGCCATACTCAGAACAATAGTCTTACAGAATCTTCCTGGGTTTTCTACCATAAAAAAGGCTTAATTTGATATGATTTTTTTCTTACTCTAATTTACAGGACAAGTAAGACTCTTAAGGTATCTTTCAGTTCTCCAAACTAGTAATAATTAAGTTTGAATATTTAAAATAATCTTTTAAAGTATCTTTTTTTGCCATTTTAAATCTGTTAATCAAATCAGTGAGTTCAAATAAATCCAATTAGTTAAAGGCACTCCAACTGTGGTAAATCAGCATTCATATCAGTTTTGGGAAGCAATTTCTTACATTTCAGGAAACTTAAACTTTTAAGTTTTCAGCTTTCATATCTCATTTGATTTAACGTTAAGCTAGCGCTGGTTTTTATTATATGTTCAAATAGGTTTCTAAGCAAGCTGTTGATCTGCTATTTGAAGAATAAGCAGGCTTGCCATCCTGCAGATACTTTTGTTAACGACCCTTAATGCCCTGTTTTTAACTGCAATTGTTTAAACACAAGGAATAGTTTCGTTATATTTCATATACAGTGACAAAACAAGGCAAGGATTCTTCATATGAATGAATTTTATAAAACTGTAGTGTTCCCTTAAATTTCACATATGTTTACATACCCATGGCTGATTGCACACTATTTCATATTATGTCAAGGTAACTGGCAGATGTGATTCCTGCCAAATCTTGGCCAGTAAGCATTATTTTACATGGGCCATGCTCTGTCCCCTAACACTACACCACCAGCAGCACCACCACGTAAATTCCAATCAGCTTCTTGCCCTAAACTTCATACTCCAATTTTCATATGAGAGGGGACTACTGGCTCATAAAATTAGCTCATTCAAGTATGCAAAACAGAGCTGTAATCTGATCTGAAATGTGTGGGAACCTGGTTCCATCTTGCAACATAACATAATTTTAAAACTGCCCTTTAACTGGAGGAAACGGATTAATAGGAAATTTGGCACTTGAGTGGACCAAACATTGCAGGAGGCCCAAGTAGATTCTTGTCTGCTGGGAAAGGTGGTCAGGACCAACACAATAGCTTTTGAGTGTGAAGAAAAACAACTTGATTCTCTGAGAGCAGAATGAAACTAAAATTAAAATCCTATGCATTTACTATGAAAAAGTTCTGAAAAATAACAACCCCCTCACTTTTTTAATGAACTGTAATGAAAAATTACTTTATTTAAATACAAATATTCAAGTATCTGTTGTGTGCTGGGTAGTTGATGGATTGGATTTTTTAAAGCAACTCCTTTAGAACACATATGAAACATACCTGTTTATGATAGACAGTTCACTTTTAAGCCAATACAATGAACTGAGAGGCAGTGGGAAGAACAGAAATCTAAAGGCTGGAACCATTTACTAGAATTAAACACTGTGGAGCTCCGTGCAAATCACTTAACCTCTTACTTAAAAAGCTAAGGGGACTTTCTTACCTCATAGGTCCTTCCAACTCCAGTCACATAACAAACCAGATTCTTTTATTAAAAAGTAGCATTAAGTAGTTTGAAAGTCCACACTTGAAAGCTAGGAAACTGGGTTAAAATGTAAAGTGTTTAATTTTTCTTAATTTTATGGTAAATTAAAGAAAAATTACTAGTACAGAAAGAGATACAATATTAGAGTCCTCTGAATAAAATTCTGAAAGAATACCTAAGAGACCACTCAGGGACTACCTCTTATGAGTCTGGGAGCAAAACAGCAGAAGAGGGAAGTTTTCGTTGCCTTCTAAACTACCTAATTTTTCCTAGACCATTTATTACTTTTATAATTTTTTTGAACCTCCAGTTTTTAAAAATCTCAGGAGCACTTAAATCATTGAAGGCTATGTAACATAGCAGAAAGTACAATGAACTACAGACGGGGAGAAAAGATTACTAGTCTGCCTCTGTCTAACTCTGTGACCTTGGGAAATACATTTGAGTTACAACATTATAGCTTTCTCATGAAAACAAGAATGAGACTGCTCAGTGTGTTACGATCCCACTGGACTCAATTTTATATTAACTGGTCTTAGGTTACTTTTCTCTCATTTAGCCATTAAGCGTGTCCATCAAATAGTGAAATAACAGCAGGACCTAAACAAAAGTAAGACAGAGTGCAAATTAACTTCTCTATAATAAAAATAATTAACAGCCCCCTGCCCAAATCTAACAGAGTTCTGAAAATGTTTAATTTGCTGAAAAGAAAAGAAGGTATAAAAGATATATTTGGTGAAAACCCAAAATCTATTACTGACAAAGGTGAATAAATATACACTCAGACCTAGACCTGAATGTTTTATTAGAATGCTTTCCAAACTTATGCCAGAAAAGTAATTAAATTTAAAAATTATTATCAATCACATAAATTACAACTCTGCTGGAGTTAGGATATTGTCTTATTTCTTAATTGACTGATGGTCATACTTTCTGTCTCTAAGTATTAACCCAATTACTGATTTCCCTAAAGATGGATCTGAATGTATGAAATTATTCTTTGTAGTTTAACATTCACCCTCTTAACAGAGAAAACTAAGATTTGTTATTTTATTGTCCTTCTCAGCTTCATGTGACCAATACAAGGGTTAGGTGGTTATCAGGAAGCTTTCTCAAAACTTCAAACTTAAGCATTAAATATTAAAACTTAAGCATTTAACCTATGCTCAATTTTTAAGCTTTGAAAGAATGCTCAAACCTTGTCTAATACATAAATGAATAAATGAGGGGACGGTAACAATTTTCTCCAAAATTCTAAATTTGGCTAAATGCCACAAATAAAGTGTATTCTTAAACTTACTATGAAGCACCAGTCACTGAATATTTAGGCAAAACTTCAAAAGACAGATAGAAACTCACCTCTCTGTACCCCTGATCTCTATTCCTTTGACCCAAGGATTCAAACTGGTACCTAGAAAGACTTCCAGTTTGGCAGTGCTAGGGGAAGATGCACACCAGGTGATGACCACAGGGGAGCCCTCCACTGAGCTGCTTGCAGCTTAGACCCTTGGGCCAAGTGCCCAACCAATGCCCAAGGCCTGGAAACTCTTTCTTCCTTCTAAACATACATTTAAATGTCCTACTTGGGCTTTATAGTGCAAGCAAGGTCTGTAAAAGAAAAGCAAGATTAGGAATCTCCTTCAAAACCTTGAACACTGCCATCTCTGTCTTGTGTCCCTTCTTCACAAAATAGTTTTCTGTTGTCTACAGTTAGCTGAGGAGCTAAAAAGTGAAGTCATTTGTTTTTCATTTATTCTTTATGATGTCACACCTAACAGTAAGCCTCTACTTTTTATCTTTCTCTAACTTTTTCATTTTTTTGGAGGAAGATAGTACTTATTCTTTGTTTGCTGAAATCATGGGCCAGAGCCCTGGGAGAACTATGCCTTGGTCGCAGTCTAGGCTCGCTCACTGCCACTCCTCACAGCCTGAGGAATGTTAGTGGTGTTTAGTCACTAAGTCGTCTCCCACTCTGTGTGACCCTATGGACCACAGCCCACTAGGGCCCTCTGTCCATGGGATTCTCCAGGCAAAAATACTGGAGGGGGTTGCCATTTCCTTCTCTAAGGGATCATCCTGACCCAGGGATTGAACCTGTGTCTCCTGCTTGGCAGGCGAGTTCTTTACCACTGAGCCACAATAACAAGACAGAAGGACCTAGCAAGCAGTATGCAGAAAGGTCCTGCCCTTCTCCTGGAAAATGTGCTCTTAGCACTGGCACTTTTTAACTCTGTTACTAAAATTCTCTAGGTCTCCACAGTCTCATCTGTAAAACCAAGGTAAATGACACAAAGCTCCAAGTATGTAGTTAAGATTGGAAATAATTTATGTACAACATTTAGCACAGTATCTCAATGAATAATATTCCTAACTTACAAACATTAGCTCCCTTTCCTTCCAACTTGAAGTTGTGCTACTGAATATCTCTATCTTGGTTGGCTTTTTATTCTACCATTTCAATATGACTGTGAGAACACATCCAAACCTATACTGTGGACTCCGGGAAGCATGACTGCCTTTCTGCTGATCTTCGAGTCTGAAGTGGATGCCAGTTGATTAAACCCACACAGAGAGGCCAAAGTGGCACCAGGGAGCGCTATAAAGAAATCCCTGTTAATGCTATAATAAGGCCTAGATACCTCTCAATTGCAATAATGTGAGACACTGATAGCTTCAAAAAATCTTATCATGAGCAGTAAGAGCCTGCAGGTTGTAAATGCTTTAATCTTGGCAAGAGAGAAAATAAGACAATACAAAAAGCACTAACTAAAAACAGTCCCAGACTACGTTAATAAAATCTGCAGAAGCAAGGAGTCAAGAGCAAGAGGGAAAAGTTATAAATGAATCTCCATAACTCAGTGGCTAGTTTGGACTGAGCCATCAAAAGAAGCTTGGTATTCCTGTTTGTTTTAAGATCTTTAATTCTCAGGACAATGTTTACTGGTGGCTCTTTTGCAATTCTTAAATTCTAACAAACTAATTATTTAGACATCAATAAAATAGCATTTAAGTCTCTATCTGTACTCACAAACTATTACAAGTAATCAAAGCTTCATTAATTTAGAAATCTGTCATGGTTTTAAACTTGATATTTTGATGTTATGCTCTTTCAAAGAATATATTCTTAGCCCACATTCATTCACCAAAATAAATAAAAATCCCAAATCTATCATTGTGGCTTAAGGAAAAAACAGTATCTACAGGCAAAATTCATTTGTGGCTCAGCTCTCCACCAAAAACAAACACCTAGACAGTTTCTTAGTACAAGCACATAAATTCGGTGATACACAGATCCTGCAAACAATTTATCATCTTTTCTACATCTTGGGCCCACAACGAAGAAATGTCGTAAAAGAACTTCTATGTAACTGTCGAGATCAATTGAGGTCTCTTATTAGAAATTATCTCTTCTTATCTTCCACCGCACCTTCCTCTTGAGATGCCAAGTCTTTCCTTGAGACACCACTGGGATATGTCTCCTTGCTATTTTCCTGTCCACAATTGTATCCCAAGTCACCCAAACCTCAGATCTAACAAAATACAGTTAATTTCATGAATCTTTTCTCTCCACTGGAACCCACATCAATATCTTACAATTTTCCCCTTTAATGCTTAATATTTCACAAACCAAGCCACTAATTATATATAGTGTCTTATCTCTAATTGCTTTAAGTGTTTATATCTTACCTTCCTGTCGACAACACTAAGATCTTTGGAAGGACTTTGTCAAGTTATTTTATTCATGTTGACCAAATACCAAAATAAAACCAATAAAACAACAACAACGAACTGTTAGAAAAGCTATTTACAGAACACAAACAACAAAGTAAACAAACTCTGAAACTAGTAAACGTGCCATATAGTCCCATATGTACATACTTGGGTTGGTCTTCAATACATCAGTACTATAAAGTAAAATAAAGCAATGGAACAATGGGTAGGATATGTGCACCATGTGGTATACTATGTATACAGAAAAGGGAAATAAACATACACACTGTGTATCTTCATAAACTAATCTCTGGAAAAACAGAACCTGGGGGCTTCCCTGGTGGCTCAGATGGTAAAGAATCTGCCTGCAATGCAGGAGACCAGGGTTTGATCCCTGGGTTGGGAAGATCCTCTGGAGAAGGGAATGGCAACCCACTCCAGTATTCTTGCCTGGAGGATTCCATGAACAGAGGAGCCTAGTGGGATACAGTCCATGGGGTCACAAAGAGTCAGACACAACTGAACAACCAAGATTTTCATGTTTTTCCAGGTTCAACATGATTTAACACTAGGAAAAAAACTGACTGGGCAGTAAGTGGAGGAGATATTTTCACCTATGTTAATTTTATGCTGTTTAAATTTTACACTATATACATTTATTTCCCATTCTACATAATAATTTAAATAGGATAAAACAGCTTTTCAGTTAAAGAAAAAACACTGTCAGATATGTACATTTTAGTGAATTATCATGAAAATTAAAATGCTGTGCTGTGCATGAGATTTATTATGATAAAGACACATACAAAATCATCTCTTGGGTATCCATGGAGATTCTAAATTCTAGCTCCTACATCAACTCTGTAATTAGATAAATATTTACCTCAAAAAATTTATTTACAATCAATGATCACTTCTACATTAAAGGTATAATCATTAACTAGTGAAGTCAGCATGAAAAACTGAGGAAAAATAATGGTTGTGAAACTAGAAATGCCTAGACCTAATTCTCGACTTTCTAGCTATGTGGCTTCCCAGCCAATCACTTTAGCCTATCCAGGCGGCAAATTTCCTTTTAAGGGCAGGTCTCCAAATTTACGTACCAGGGCCAACTACATCCCATTGTAACTGAGAGTGGGGGTTCAGTTGCTTGCCTCTTGAAAGTCAATAAAGAGGCCAGTTGGTGAAAAGAAGAGTTTGTTTTATTTCAGAGGGTGGCAACCAGCAGGAGGGCAGACTCCTGTCCAATGGCTAACTCCCCACCACTCACAATCGTGGACAAGAGCTTTTACAGACAGAGTGAGGAGGCAACATGTAGAAACAGCACCATCAGCTCTGACGGTCATCTTGAAACAGGTTTCCTTGAGGCCATTTCTTGGAATTAGGGTAGCTTATGTCTTGACTACAGTCTGGTCATCATGTAAACTTCCACCCGGTGGGGATTTTAATATTTATAAGACAGCTCAAAGGACATGGCTCAGAATGTTATCTATAACCCCTGAGGTCCTTGACTTTGTTCATTAGGTCTCCTTTGATGATTTTTCTTTGTTTCTCCATTTTCTCAATTCTTGGATTAAACTTATTCTTTGGATAAATTTTTCCACAGACAAAAGGCAAGTTGGGGACATGAGTGGGGTGGAGGTAGGGGAGGACCATTAGGTCCTGCTCCACTTCATGGTCACCTATTTTTTTTAAATAAAGTTTTATTGGAACAGTCTACATATTGTCTATGGCTGTTTTTCCAGTGCAGTGTGGGATGTGACTAGTTTTGACAGAAACCATATGCCCTTCAAAGCTGAAAATATTTACTATGTGCAGGAAAAGTTTGCCTGCCCCAGCCTAAGAATAAAATGCAGACAAACCACATCTTTGTTGAAACTTCTTTTAAAGTGCCGGAATGCTAAGCAGGCAGCAGGTCAAAACTACTTTCAAAATAACATGAAGACATTATCCTTTTCACTCTGATTTTCTCCAAGTGCACAATGGAGCTTTCCAGAGACTACACGGTGTTTTATGTCACAACAGACTATAAGCAGAAGCAGACACAAGAATACAGCTGTTTTCCCTTAAGCCAGCTTTAAAGAGAGTCACAAAAACAGTGCCACTCTTCTAACTAAATATTTTCATCTTTTAAAAAGTGTTATTTTAGTTTAAAAAAGAGTTATTTGTGTTAACATATGGTGGGCTTGTTACTGTTATTTTTAAAATTTATAAACATTTTAACTTTTCTCAGTTTTATTTCTTTAAATACTGAAAAGTATAACCCAATAAACAAAAGCTCCACTGGTGCCCAATAATGTTCACAGGTATTTTGAAGTCAAAAAGTTCAAGAAACTGCTATACTATAGCTCAAATGTATCACAGCACCATGATTAACTGGCCTACTAGAACAGTCTATACACTGGGCAGGGACTGAGGATAAACACGGGGTAGTTTATTAATCATGGACAGTACTGGGAAAATCAATGGGACCACCACCATTCTGCAAGTTGTTTTTGAAAGAAAATTTGACAATTCGCATTAGAAGCTCCTTGGGGTACTTTATAAAGGAATTTATTCAAAATTCTGAAATAAGGTCAATGGAAGACAGGTTGTCCTTACAATACCGTATCGAGAAAATGCCCTTCCAAGGATTATCTAGTGTCTCAGTTCCTCAACTGTGTACCCAACACCTCAGAAGAAGTGAAGTGAAGTGAAGTCGCTCAGTCGTGTCCGACTCTTTGCGACCCCATGGACTGTAGCCTACTAGGCTCTTCTGTCCATGGGATTTTCCAGGCAACAGTCCTGGAGTGGATTGCCATTTCCTTCTCCAGGGGATCTTCCCAACCCAGGGATCGAACCCAGGTCTCCTGCATTGTAGACAGACGCTTTACCATCTGAGCCACCAGGGAAGTCCTGAACACTGTGGCAAATTCACACGGATGTGGCGGGATATTTTAGATTGGCAGGGCCAGGGAAATAAAGTGACATCTGCTGGACTCTACACAAACCACTAGCTCAAGGCAGTCTACAGTCTCAATATTACACTATATACTGCATTCTCTGCAATAAAGTCGGATCAGTAAGGACAGGAAATAGAGCAGTGACAGCCAACCTGACTCCAAGGTCTGGGAAGCTGCATGGTGCTCCACAGACACATGTGTCCCATTTATAAGCAATTCGAGGTAAGAAAAAAAAATTTTTTTATCCTTTCAATTGATGTGCATTATTTGTTCAAACAGCTACTAAGTTGTAGGTGCATATATACCAATTAATTTTCTAGAAAAAGCTAGCTACTCAAATGATCACTGAATTGGTTTTCACATGTTACTTGTTCTTTCACTAATTAATGAGTTGATTAAAATATATGGCATTTATTCATTTTATATTTGCAGTAGAGTCCAAATTTTACCTATCATTCTTCACTCCATGTCAAATATTCTTATCTAAATCATTCTTCTCACTTCAAGCTACATAAGTGATAAATGTGTTTAAGGAGGAAAAAGAATAGAAAAAAACTGTCCCCTTTCTGGCACCCTTATGAGGAACAACAGGGAAAAAAGCGAAGTAAAAAGCAAGTGCAAAAATATGTTTCTAGAAGGTTTGACGATGCCTATTCAAGCAAGAGGAAAATTAGGGAAGTATCTACTTTTAATTCATGGTTTATATAAACAATACAACTTTGATGTATATGTGCTTAGTCGCTCAGTAGTGTCCAACTCTTTGCAACCCCATGGACTGTGGCCCACCAGGCTCTTCTGTCCATGGGTATTCTCCAGGCGAGAATACTGGAGTAGGCTGCCATGCCCTTCTCCAAGGGATCTTCCCAACCCAGGGATCAAACTCAGGTCTCCCACATTGCATGTGGATTCTTTACCATCTGAGCTACCAGGGAAGCCTTCTGATGTATACAAACAATATTAAATAATCTGAAAATGGAAAAATAAAATGATACACAATGCTATTCCTGAATTATGATCATTTAATTTTGAAAAGCTGAAAGGTTTCATTCATAATACAGTGAAGAGTATATAAAGTGTTTTAAGAATCTAGAAAACTTATGAAATGGGGTTTAAATAACCTGTCGATCCATTCATTCATATTAATTATCTCCCACTTAATCCCCAAAACAACCCATATATAGACATCAATATACCCTTATTATTATCCCTACTCAGAGTTTAGGGGGAACAAAATAGGAACAGAAACACAGGACATAGTAAGTGGATCATTTTGACTATGTACACTAACAGCATAACCAGGAGTCATAACACAGTACTAAACTTCTGTCATTTATGTCCAAAGGAGCAGTCTACTGGATGGCAGATGCAGGCCCATCAGTAACACTTGTAATAATGTATGTATTTGTGCATCCAATTCCTGAAAAAAAAAAATCGCATGTACATGAAGTTCTAACTCCTGAACTCAATACTGATGATTCTAAATTCTTACATGGTAGGTCAGGATGACTGGTCCCTACTCAGCTGTCTCATCCTGTCTGATGTCATCCTCACATCAACTCCAACCTGGTGGCTCAGGGACTTCAGCTGCTTCTGAAAATATCTGACGTGTTCAAAGGAGTTATAGGAGCACTACGTGAATCCTTAAAAGAGATCAGATATACAATGTGCCAATGGCCCAACTGAAGGCTTCTTCTCTATGATATATATACTCGGAGGAATTAAAAGAGCTCTGAAACTTGGGAAGCTTAGTTTACAGTAAATCAAAGCACATATACAGAATGCTTTTTTCCACAGCAGCTACAGAACATACCCTGTATTGTACTTCAAACAGAGTCAAATGTAACTGTTATATACTTCAACTGAAGCATCCTCTGGTTTGAAATGTACTTAGCAAGTATTCTATTGAGTCTTTCCTGGGTTATCTGTAACTGCATATATTTCTAAGGGTTGGGGTAAAGGGAGGCCTTGTCATTATTAGGGTCCTTTATCAGTGCCATTATTAGTAATTTATCTTTTTGAACCTACAAAACATGCACAAAGTGATCAAGGTTAATGCAAGAGAGTCCATGTTTAATTTAGCACTTGAACATAATCATGTGTCTCAAACCAGTAAAGTTTTTAGAGCCCAGGTAAAGGAGAGGCTACAGGGTTAAAGTCAAAAAGTAAAAGCATATAATCCCATTTTTTCTATTTTCACAAACTGGGTATTTAAGGGCTATCATAATGTCTTATTTCTTTCCTAAAAAACTCTAGTTGAAATCAAGGCCTAGAAATAGTCAAGGATCCAACAAATCATTAGGAGAAGAAAATGCTCATTTTCAGGGATGTGAACCATACACTGATACAAAGCTTAACTTTTAGATCTTGAAATTATAAATAAGGAACAAAGGAGAGGATATGGCACGCTTACACTGAAATTGATGTAATACTTTAAAGTCCACTGAGACAAAGCTCAAAATTCTCAAGCTAACGGTCCAATTTTCCCCTTCGGTGAAACGTACCTTCTACAGTCTTTTTTTTTTTTTTTTAAACAATTCACCTAACAGAGATATACTTTAGTCAACTGTCTTCAATTATACATACTAAGATGTTTCTTTGTTTTCTTACATTTTCAGTACCAGATAAACTCAGCAAACAACAGTGGGTCAATTTCAGTGGTACATAATAATGCTTCAAATGTTCCCCAACAATGTTCTTTCTAAGCTCTTCTGTGTGCAACCAACTAGAAAAGCCTCCTTTTTTCTATGAGGTCTGTTAAGAACTCAAAACATGTTAAGTCTGTTTCCACTAGCAGAATTGCAACTCACAGGCCAGCAACGGGTGGCAAAGTCCAACGGGTAAAGTCTGCTTTCTACTTAGGGAATACTTAAACTAACGTAACCATCATAAAGAGAGCCCAACTGCTCAAACCTGAAGCATGAACAAATCACTAAATAATATTGAGAAAAGACTCATGCAAAAATGACAATTATAAGAAACAAGTGTTTTAACCCATTTATAAAAGATAATAGTTTAAAATGGGAATGTAATCTTAAAAACTAAGTATTTTGTTTTACATTAAATCAATTTTAAGACATCATTTTTTAATGGGTTCTCATCTTAGTACAAATTCAAGAGAAAAATAAAAAATTTTAAATAAAACACACACACACCAAGAATAGTAAAAACATACTATTGATAAATATTGAGGTAAAATGTCAGAAAAAAAACCAGCTAGAAAAGTTGCCTCAGGGGAGCAGCTCAAAGAAGAGAGATCAAAGTTAACTTGAGTTGCCAGAGAAGACAGAAGGGTGGTAGGGTGGGGGAAGAACAGGAACAAAAGAGAAAAGGAGTTGAAACCATACTACTGGGAACTGGGAAGGGCAACTCTGTCTGGACAAAAGGCTTCTTCTGGGAAACAAGAAAGCCAGATAAAATTCGGGTAACACCCTAAACACTGACACCACATTATTGTCTTATATGGGAGAGCACCTCACCCAAAGTAGTCAAACAGAAGGATACACAGGGTATTTAGAAACATGAACAGTTTGAAGTGAGAAGATTCAGACAGGCAGAAGACTGCAACAACAGACCAGATCCGAACAGTACAACAAAGAGGAAGCTTCAGAGTTAACTTAAGATTTCATCTTAACACTCACAGCTTCCATATTCTTTAGCTATAAATATTGAGTTATAATATCTCAAACTTACACAACTATTAACGAAACCCTACATGAGAAGTACACCGTCATGTTCTGTCAGGTCCTCAGATAGAAAATTTCTTCTCCTCTCTTCCTAATTTCATTATGAACATCATCACCAAAACTAATACAACCCCTTTCTGTAGACACATTCTTGAAAACTTTCAGACCCTTTGGAACAGTAATCAAATCCCCTGAATTCGTAAATAAAGGAGTTACTTTCTGCTTACAGCCAAAACAGAAAAACAATGAAAACAATATGTTCCTGGTGGCAGACAAAGAAGGCAGAAAAGATATATATGTGTGCATGTGTGTGTGTGTACACATACACTGAGGACTTGCCCAGATTCTACAATTTCCCTGGAAACATTTTAGAAATAATAAATGCTAGAACTAAAGTCCACAGGATTCAGTAAGTCCCACAAGGTCAGATAGTTAATGGGAGACCATCCATATTTCTGGATGGAGCAGTGATCAAGGATAGTTCTGTTGCCAGCTTAGTTTCAGTCCTCTAGCAGGAATTAAAACAATGCTATTCACAAAACCTCTTCAGTGTATATATATATGTTCAACTATATATGTATATACTTCCCTGGTAGCTCAGACAGTAAAGCGTGCATACAGATATATAGGTACATTTTTAAGGAAAAATCCACCTGCAATGCAGGAGACATGGGTTCAATCCCTGAGTCAGGAAGATCCCTTGGAGAAGGGCATGGCGACCTACTTCAGTATTCTTGCCTGGAGAATCCCATGGACAGAGGAGCCTGGCGGCTATGGTCCATGGGGTTGCAAAGAGCTGGATATGACTGAAGAGACTTAGCACAACACATCTCTTACTGTAGGGTGTTTAAAATCCATTTTGAAACTGGACAGTATATATCTAAACTGTGAAAATCCATTACTGATATTCAGGTTATAAGTTTTTTTTTTTTTTTTGTTGTTTGCAGGATATAAGTTTTTATTGTGTACTTTTTAGACTACTAATAGGACAAAATCCAAAAACTAACACTGATGATTGCCTTTTGGTTATTAAGAAAAAAAAGGAAAGTAATTTTTAAAAAGTAAACAAGCTACTTCTGGTTGAGCCAGTCTTTCAATTTAACACTCTAAGCATGTCTGTGAAAGTACAAAGCAGAGTGCGTGGTATATGAAAGATACTTCCATCAGATAAACTAGCAGAAAATGACTACATATTTTATAGATCCACCAAAAGCAAACAAAAAATATGGTAAAATTATTATGTATGATTAATACATCCAAATTGTCCCATTACTTTTCTAAATTAATCTCCCATCATAAATTCTTAAAGGCACCACACACGTGCAAAGTAAATTTATAAAGAAAATTACAAGGCTATCACTAATGACCTTCTTTTTCTGGACACCCATAAAGAGATTCTCATTACTTTTCACAGTGAAGTGCCTGTTTAAATATCTGCTTACCCTCTAGTGAGATCCCTTTCCCTGAATTTTTATCTCTGCATCTCAAGAGGGAAGACTGGGGCTATAATATAAGGAAAGTACATGAAAGAGAAAGATGAAAAGGAAAATAAGAAGAGGTGAATAGACAGGAGAGGGTGAGGAAAGAGAAGGAAGAAAAGTTTTAAAGTGTTAAAGAATATTGGTACCTCAAAATATTTCATCCTGTTACACAGAAACTGCTTTTTGCTACTAAAATCAAAGGACAAGTGCATCTCTTGCACATTAGGTAATACAAGAATACAAAAAGGAAGTTAAAGAAATAATCCCAGGCGTAGGGGTCAAGAAAATATCGAGATGAGATGGCACAAAAGCACTCAAAGTAATACACTTCCAATGTGTATTATGCTTGTGCATCTGTTAACAGCAGCACACACAAAAGTAATTAAAATATCTGAAAACATGTGAGGCTATTTGGAGCATCACCCAAGAGAAGGGCAGGTTTGCCCATGAGGAAGAAATGGCAAATTAATTCAAAAATGCACTGGCAAGTTCGTATTTGTGTTAACTCGGCTACCATACATCTGATACCAGGAAAGATCAAAGAGCCAAATTGCTATTGGGGACAATCAATTATTCTGTTAAAAATAGCATTCAAAGACTAAGGAATATGAACTTCAAATTCTCTGGCAGTCAAATGTGGCTGAAACTAGACTAAAGTAGAAAATAGACATCTTTCCAAAAGAAAGAACCTCTACCACTGGAATAATTTTTATGTTATCTTAAAAGAACATTTTTTTTTTTTTACTGGTTTTTAAGAATACTCTGGAAGTTAAGGCTTTGTCAAGTTCAACATGCCTTAGAAATCAGAAATTTTGTTTGATGTCAGCTGTCACAACTTTTTAGGAAAAAGCCAAGTTCTCTTTCCTACAGATTATATTTCCAACAATGAGTAACAAGAGGTACACTACTATAGCAAAAACAAAAAATGATATAAATTTCTTTTATCTTCCTGGACCTGCCTGGTCAAATCTGTGTATATAAATTTATACACATACATAATTTTTCTTTAATTATCCTGAACATCATCTCATATCAAACTTTGAGGACTCTAATTTCAGAGTCCTTTAGCAAATGACTTATTTTTACTATCAATACAGAGAGAAATGATAGCTCAAAAAATAATATATTATTAATCGAACTGGTGAAACCTAGTTATCAATATATTCTTTTGTCGCCACTACTAGAGTTATTTTAGCTTACTTAAAATATGCAGTGTGTTAAGTGGTGCTTTTGATCTAAAAGTATCTATATGTTAATATCAGTTTCCTTTATATGTAAAATATTATTGTTTACAGTATGTTCTTTTTATTTGGGTCTAATGATATCAAACTAGGGAATTCCTAAAAATATTAATTTGTACATACAATGTATTTAGTATCTGCAGCAAATTTTCCTCTCCATTGGTATTAAACTGGTATGTACTAAAAAAAAGAAGAGAAAAAGAACAAGAAGCTTAAAGATTATTTTGTTCTTCTTGTTTTTCAACTAAATTATAAAATAGTCATATAAATTAACTCATTTAATCTTCACAATAATCCTCTAAGATATCATTATCAATTCAATAATAGCAAAAAATAGAAGTTCAACTCAGAAAAACTAAACTTTTATAAAAGCAAATAACTTGTAAAAAGAGGTGCAGGATGTGATACTAACTCTTCTAAATGACCTCCCCTACAGCACTACCCTATCCACCCCAAATGACTTCAGCTCTGAGGTCCTAGTCAACATCCGACAAGATGCTCTGTTTTCCACTCAGAGAACGAGAGTGAGAAAGCCATCAACCCTAAGAAAGCTGTATTACACCCTAGGCCAATTTCTTTAACAGAATCTTTGCTTTAAAATGTTTTCCAATCGTTAACACCTTCCAAAACAGCTTTTTAAAAGTATCAATATTTCTACATGAAAAGCTGCACAAGATTCAACCACAACTATAAAGTCTTGAAAATAATAAAATAACTTGATTACACTGCTCAGAAATCAACAGCCTCCCAGGTATACAAAATCAAACATTCAAACATACTACATGCATTATTTACATCTGGTTTGCTAAAGTTAGGAAGACTCTGAGTATCTAAATAAAGTGTAAAGATATACAAGCTATAAAAGAAGTACATCTGACTGTTACACATTATTTTTTATATTAAAATAGTTAATTGCTACTCCTTCAGCCACTCCTATTTCTACATTTAGCTACAATAGCTACTCTTATTTCTACATTTCCTCTTTATCCACAAATTCCTCACAAATCATCACACAAATATCTGTACCTTTTGGTCAAAACTTTCAGGACTGGCTCAGTTAATTCATCAGAGACCAGTTGTGGGAATGCACACTGGGCATGGAGAGGCGCGCTAAGGATGGCAAGGGAGAACCCTGCACTACAGTAAGACCATGCATCACCATCCAGACTCCCCACAATAAAAGCCCAAACTTTCACCAGCAGGAAAGTTAAGTCCTCCATAAATTTAAAGAAAATGCTAAGATGAATTATGTCCATGAAGCACTCATCAGTTAGACGAAATCAATAAAAATAAAAGGAAAAAAAAAGTTCCTTTCCATCTTTCAAAGCCATCTGTAAACAGAATCATACTCAGACACGTTAGTACCTCTCTTTCTAAAAAGCATTATCCTTTTTCAGGCACACTTTGATACCCACAATACCTACTACCTACTTAAACACAATTTCTAATAAATGCTAAGTGTACTAAAAGGGGGGAAATATTTCAAGGAAGTTAACGATGATTTGGCAAAAAGAAAAAGAAAAGTCAGCCCCTAATTTATCTGATTCAAAAAATCCCAATTTTCATAAATTAGGTTTAGTTAATAAGGAGATTCCACAACAATTTAAATCAAAGCTTTATGACATACAGATTGGAGAGAAGGCTGGTATTATCAGAAGATGAGGCAGAGTACCAACTTAAATTCTGGCCAACTAACCAAACAACTGAACCTTCCACAAAAGGCTTTAAGAGCTTCTGTCTACAGCCACTAGCTGGTACCCTTAGCTTAGGATAACTTCACAGATAGTATCAAGATTCTGTCCTCAGTTCTACAAAAATGAAATAATCATCAACTTCCAATTAAATACACAATGTGTTCAAAGGAAAGTGAGATAAATATTAGATTTTGATGGTTTTGGATTTTGATTCTGGCTTGACTGATCTAAAATTTGATGTTTGTTTAGTATCAAAGACTGCCTTTAAAGCCTTGCATATGATAAGTCATGGTTAAAAGTTTAGGACTGTTTAGGTAAGTAATTCCCAGTCCTGGTCTGGCAACTATCAAGGACATGTTGACCAACTTTTAAGGGCATCAAACAGTTCTATAAAAACTGTCACCATTTGAATTCACTTGACTATTGATGTAAAGTTATGCCACATAACACTTTAAGGAATAAAGATAAATTAGAATAATGAGAATAACAAAATAGAGTAATTCAATTCCAAAGAGTGTGGCTATAAGGAACTCAGACATGGGTTACCAATAATATTTTTAGCCAAATATTCCACAAAAACTTAGTAATAGAGTATTTAATAAAATGTGATCCAGGAATCTGTTTCAAACATCTAAACTATTAACATTATTGGAAAGTAAATAAAAGCTGCTTCCTCCATTCATCTCTTCTCCAAAGATAGTGGCAGTCAAGCAAAAGAAACCAAAATACCCAAAGCAATGCAAAGACTCACCTTTTGTTGACTGGCTTTTCATCTTTTTCATAGGGTCGGACAAACCATTTCCCAATCCTAACGAAGTTCTTATCCATTAGGCACCTACAATAATTATATCAAGAATACAGTTTCAATAACAAATTAGCAAGTCACTGAATCAATAATCAGATAAGATCCACCACTGAAAATAAAACCATTACCAATTAAATTGGCAAAATGTTCCCTCATCACTTAAAATTTTTACACTATACTAAACTGAAAGACGGAGAAGGCAATGGCACCCCACTCCAGTACTCTTGCCTGGAAAATCCCATGGACGGAGGAGCATGGTAGGCTGCAGTCCATGGGGTCTCGAAGAGTTGGACACAACTGAGCAACTTCTCTTTCACTTTTCACTTTCATGCACTGGAGAAGGGAAAGGCAATCCACTCCAGTGTTCTTGCCTGGAGAATCCCAGGGATGGGGGAGCCTGGTGGGCTGCCATCTATGGGGTCGCACAGAGTTGGACACAACTGAAGCGACTTAGCAGCAGCAGCAAACTGAAAGAGCTTTCTTCTGACTTTGGGCAGACTTTCATTACATAAAAAAAGAATTAGTTGAAAAATTCCTGAAGCACTTTACACTTCTGAATTACTTCAAATCCAATCACACCGCTGTGTGACTTTAATTCTTCTGTGATCAAGAATGTTGGGAATATATACAGCATTTCTTATGAATACCCCAGAGAAGCTCTTCCAAGTGTCTGGTGCCGTTTTTTGCAAGTTTTAATGCTGGACTTGCTTGGTGTGTGGCAGTCAATTCTTTAGCAGGGATTTTGGTAACAAAAGCATACCAGAGCCTCTTCAACTAGGTACTTTCCTTTTGTAGATATGGTAAAGCACTTCATTATGGCTTTGCCAAAAAAACAAACAAACAGGAACTGCAGTCATTTCTTCACTAATTAATATTTGTTTTCTTCATATCTAAATTGTGCTCTGCTTCAGTTTTCACACTACTTTATGTACATTATTTTCCAGTGTTAAGTCACAGGGTACTCCTTCTGAAGACACGTTAATGGCAACTGAACTCAACTGATATAATACCAAAAAAGCATTCAATTCAATTGAAGTGACAACAATACAGATAGCTATGACCAAGTTCACTGGAATACAGGCAGATGACAACTATGTCATAACTGCCACCCAGTCAATTGTGAGCTGCCATCATTTGTAAAGAATATCCCTGATTTTGAAAATATAAAAATGTGGGAGAGAATGTGCATTTTGAAATTGATGAAATACAGTAATCTCTAACACTAGTCAATGAAATGATACATATTTTGTAAGAAAACCTGTCAGAAAGGTAGATGTAATTCTTCGATACAAGGTTTTACCCACCAGCAAAAGAGCTGCACAGCAATTCTTTATTGAATATTCAGGCAATTCTGCAGGTGGCTTTTGCCTCTGTAATTCCCACTCCATCAAGGAGGATGGAAACAATTCAAGCCTTCATCCAACTCATTACAGATTAGATGCCTTAGTAAATGGCAATAGTTTCTATTGGCCACAATGTAACTCCCTGTGGGCAGAGCCAATTTAAAACAGTATTGCATCAAAAAGCCACTGGCTTCAACTAGCTTTATTTTGAAAACTATTTCTACAACAAACTTCCTTATTTACAATGGAAAAAAAATCATTTCAAAGTAACCAGACTGTTCTCCTAAGATTATAAATAAACTTGCTTTTTAGGATTAAAGACCGAATGATTCCATTAGATGAAAGAGCTCAAGAAGCAAAACTGAAAAATAAAATTAAGTTTATTCTCTAGTTAAGGGACTTAACTGCATTTTTTAGGTAGATGACATATATGCTGTCACATTCCTACAATTCTTTACTCATTTTTAAAGT
This sequence comes from Oreotragus oreotragus, assembly GCA_006410675.1. Taxonomy (NCBI): domain Eukaryota; kingdom Metazoa; phylum Chordata; class Mammalia; order Artiodactyla; family Bovidae; genus Oreotragus; species Oreotragus oreotragus. Next base: position 429,334 of record SJYX01015897.1, read on the forward strand.
CTAAGTTTATCTTGTAATTGATTAATGTTTCTTTATTCTCCAAAAGCTATTACTAAATTGAAGGTATATCTTAAAATCAATAATGCTTAGAATGAAAGCAATAGGACATGTACAGAATCACACCAAACATTAAACACTGTCTTCTACTGACACTCATCTTCACTTACTAAATACCACTCTTAAATAATGTATTCATTAGGTCATACGTCTTAAAGGTCAGAATTCAAAAAACCCATTTGTTCAATAACAGAGAAAACATGAATTTACAGTTTATGGAAAGAAAAAAATCCAAGGCTTTTTTGACAGTATAACAGCTTTCATTAAAGAGGACAATATGTAGTCTGTTTCAAAACCCTTGCCCTTCTATGAAGTAAAAGCAACAAATTCTATTCACAATTTTCATTCCAGCACAAATGAAGGACTAGAGTGGACGAGCAGCAATGCACAGCCAAGGACAAAGGCAAAAGGCAAAAAAGCTAATGAAAATGCTGAGGGTCTACTCTGTGCTAATACATCTCCTGGAGTTTCCACTACAGATCATATTTCTTTGTCAGGCAATGTCAACAAAAGGTTATTACCACTAATACACAAAACAGCCATGGAAACAACTGCTCCTTCAATCCAAAAAACATCTGGTTCCAAATCAGAGTCATAAATGACTTACATGATTTTTCAACCAATAACCAGTGTCTACGTGATCAGTGATTTCCCTCACACTGAAAGGAAAACATGAGAATGCACAATTGCTCTGGATGAAGCCGTGTTTTCAATACTGTTCTGGATCTGTGACTGACCGCCTGTCTGCCTGCCTGACTTCTGCATAAGGGAGCAATCACAAGTAACCCTGTCACCAGTGATGTGACAGAAAGTGAGCAGTCACCAAGTACCTCAGAGAAGGCTGGGACCAAATGAGTGAAGATGCTGAATGTGCTCCCTCTCTATCCTCTGACCCCCAACTCAGCAGAGAAGTACAGACAAGCTGTTAGATGTAGAGATGGGTAAAGATGAAGGCAAAGTTTCTTTCTAGTCAATAAATAGGTTAAAAGAACTCAGCAACTATCATTATTAATTTTTATACTCTGCAATCTCTTAAATCTCCACTATGGCTGATCCAAAAAACAAACTCTCTCTCTCACACATACACATACACAGTGATACACATAAATCTTTCAAGACTAAGCAGTACAGAAAGTATTTCCATCTTGTGCTTTATGCTATGGGAGGAACTGTGGGAAGACATGTGGCTCTGCTAAGACAGTTCTGCCACCTGATTGATATTTGGAACTATGCTGGCTCAGTAGCAGATAATATATTGAGATACTAATAAGTCCTTGCTTCTCAATCATTTTGGGGTCATGATTCATGTAATATGCTTTGTATATTTGGGGTCATGATATGCAATATGCTTTATGTTCTGCTTGAAAGTAATAGGTGCTCAATAAGTATCTCAGAAATGAATGCTATATGCCGAGTATTTTCCTATTCACAGTGTAATATTGAAACTCCTCTTGTTTGTAACTACTAATCAGGGGCAACCTCACATTGTTACTTGAATTTTCTTGTGTGTATGTGTTTGGGGCAAATATATATATATATATTTCATTTTCATTATAGCCCATCACAACTCTCTCCAGACTAAAATCAATAGTGGATACTCAATATGTGGAAAATTAGATAGGTGTTAAAAAATGTTTACGAATACTGGCACTACTACTCATATGCTTTAATTATACCTGAAGAACAAAATTAAGCAATTTTTTTTTTTTTTAAAGAGAGATAATGCTGTGCTATGCTCAGCTGTGTCTGACTCTTTGCAACCCCATGGATTGTAGCCCGCCAGGCTTCTCTGTCCAAGGGATTTCCCAGGCAAGAATACTGGACAGGGTTGCCATTTCCTTCTTCAGGGGATCTTCCCAACCCAGGGATCGAACCCTTGTCTACTGTGTCTCCTGCATTGGCAGGCGGATTCTTTACCACTGCACCATCTGGGATATCTCAAAAGAGATAATGCTAAGATATAAAAACTACACTATATCAGAAATACAATTTTCTTTTTGAGAGACAAAGTTTATACTTACATTGACAAATATATAAACCTAGAGATATACCTCATCTGCCAAAAATTGCTTTAAATCAACGTTACAAATAGTGCTAAGAATTTCTATCAGTTAACCCTGGCTATCCACTCAGTAATCCCACTCATTATTATTGAGATTTTAAAAATTACCTTACTACTAAAATACGATGAAATTCTGTAAAGTAGTACAACAGTATCTTAAAAGATCACAATGTGATTTCAGATTTATAAAATGTTCTGTAAGTAATATTCTAGGTAAGTATTTCTTTTGGGAAGTAATTCCAAGTCCCCTACTACCTCCCTAAAAATCACTCTTTCAAGAAGAAAAGAAACAGGAGCCAAAAAAATAAAAAAGAAATCCAGGTGTGTGTTTGTGTACACATGATTCTGCATCATGCCAAATGGTTCTAAATAATTAACTTAATTGACTACAAGAACAACCTGACTCTGAAGTTGGAAAGCCCCAATCTCGAATCCCAAAACAGGCAGACTTGACGTAAGATCACAAGAGGCACAGCAGTAGCCACAGCATAAATCAGCAACCCATTTCTCAGGTAGGAGAGTTGGGAGGTTTAGAAGGGAGCCAACACTGGCTGAGGCTCCTTCTGAGCCCTCAAATTCTATAGATACTATAGCTTTCCTAGATATAAAAGTCTAAGGACGGCGTTCCTCCACCACACCCTCAACTGAACTGCCCCTTCATGCAATCATCTACTTACAGGGCTGTTCAGACAGACTAAATTTTATGTAACTTCATACCTCACCAGCATCAGTCTTCACCTCAGCAGCCCAATCTGTATCAAACATGTATGCAAAGAAGTATTTTCCCAAGAAGTTGCAGTGCTCCTAATTTCCAACTAAATAAAAGAAACCTCATTTTTGTGACTCTGTGGACTGTAACCTGCCAGGCTCCTCCATCCATGAGATTTCCCAGGCAAGAATACTGGATGGGCACCTATCCCCTTCTCCAGGGGAGTTTCCCGACCCAGGGATCAAACCCAGATCTCCAGCATTGCAGGTGGATTCTTAACCATCCGAGCCACCAGGGAAGCCCAATTTAAGGTTAAAGAAACCTGTTTCAGCGGATCCCTTCTATCTTCAGTACTTCGGGTTCCTACTGTGCCTGAGTGGATGCTGTCTTCTCCAACCAAGTAATCCCTATTATTTCCATCCTCTTCAAAATCTCTGTAAGGCTAAGGCCTTTTGTAGGACTGGCCAAACCTGAAACGCCCATTCTACAACAGTTTCGAACATTTAGAATCTGATTCCACTATCTAACCACACAAATAATAGTAATATTTAAATGCCTCATCTTTCTACTTCTTTTAAAGAACTGTATACTGTAGCAATTCAATAAAATGAGAATTTATTAATTAGTCATTTCCTGCTCTTATTACATTTATTACCCCAGAACCCTCAAGGCTGCAGTGTTACATCACCATTTCTTCAACTAAGGCTGTACTCACTATCCCCTGCTGCTGCTGCTGCTGCTGCTAAGTCACTTCAGTCGTGTCCGACTCTGTGTGACCCCATAGACGGCAGCCCACCAGGCTCCCCCGTCCCTGGGATTCTCCAGGCAAGAATACTGGAGTGGGTTGCCATTTCCTTCTCCAATGCATGAAAGAGAAAAGTGAAAGTGAAGTCGCTCAGTCTGTCCGACTGTTAGCGACCCCATGGACTGCAGCCCACCAGGCTACTCCGTCNCCGTCCCTGGGATTCTCCAGGCAAGAATACTGGAGTGGGTTGCCATTTCCTTCTCCAATGCATGAAAGAGAAAAGTGAAAGTGAAGTCGCTCAGTCTGTCCGACTGTTAGCGACCCCATGGACTGCAGCCCATCAGGCTCCTCCGTCCATTGGATTTTCCAGGCAAGAATACTGGGGTGGAGTGCCATTGCCTTCCCCGCACTATCCCCTACTGAATATGTATTTATCATTTTGAAATATATTTATCATTTTGAACTACCACATCCAAGGACCTTGCTCATCTGCCCTCTGATAATCACCTCTATTGGATCACAATACCATAGGGTATTGAAAGCTACTAATTTACAAATGCATTGTTATTGTTATCACATAATTCCAATCCTCTCCATGTTATTTTTAATGTACTTTTCCAAATTGAGTATCTTCACTTAAAATACCAACTCTTGGCAAACTTAGAAGCTCTAGACCAAAGGCAATTTTACAGCTGTGTTATAAACTTCCATGGGGGGATATGCAATCCATTAAAAAAGCAGCATCAATGGATGACTCGGAAGAGCCATTATTTACAAAAATCAAAAGCTTAAGAAAATTAAAATTAAAGTATACTATCACATATACCCACACATAATTGCAATTTGACAGCATTATGGCAGGCATTTTAAGTATTTCTTCAAAGCTACAAAAGCAAGATTTTCCTAAGTCCCATATATGGTGTAAATCACTGAGGCAATGATAAAAACTCTGGGTGATATGAACTACACACATTTCCTGAATTTGTTTTAAAAGCTTTTCAATCAAATGTTTCACTTCATTTAAACAGTTACATGGGAAGGTATGGTACATTATGGAAACTATACAAATTATAAGAGCAACAGCCATTATATCTGTAATATTAAAAATACCAAATAAAGAAATTTCTGAAAAAAGACTATAAGTTTTTGTTTTCCAAAATTTATTCACAGCTAAAGTACTTTGGAACTTTTCTATTAATGAGTGTGAGACAACCTAAACCTAAAATACAAAGTGTGACCTTTGACAAGTTCATTAGAAATACATACAGAAACCCATCCAAAACTGCAAAGACTGATTAAGAACAGTTTGAAATAGAGCATTATTTAAAAGAGAGCGAGCAGGCACAAAAAGGTGAGGTACAGTGGAGTCAAGTCAAATTGGCAGAGATTCTATAGGAATTAAAAAATTAATGGTATTTTATTATTCTAGTCATTTTGCCAAAAGGGATAACTGAACATTAAGAAAACAAAAGCACACTTTCTCAGAAAGGAGAAAAAATAACAATGATTGTATAATATAAAACTTAGAAGGCCTACACACTTTCAGATACTGAAATTGACTCAGAAATCACAGGTGAAGAAAATACCAAAAGTAGCCAACACGGTCAAAGGTTTTAAAAACAGGTACACATACACCAATAGCTGTGTTTCAGAAACGTATCTCGTTTTAGTAATATAAGTAGCACCTGTTTGGAGGATAATTCCTGGAGAAGAGCTTAATTAAGAGACATGGTAGACTGTATCCTTTTCCCAGTAGGTGCTACCCCTTCCTTTCCACTGACATCAAGCTTGGCCATGGGACTTTGGTACCGCTCAGTGATGGATAAAACTTTCTCACCCACTGACTTTAAGCTTGGTGTTAAATGTCCTAGTCAATGAAATATAAGCAGAAATGCCATATACCACTTCTGAACAGAGGCTTCAACGGGCTATTACATGCTTTGCCACTGCTCTTTGCTCTTTACCAGGGGTCTTTGACAAGAGGTGCCCCAACTGTCTAGTTCTCGCCTGGAGGGAAGGGGATTCAGAGAAGTGCTGCAGTAAACGACACAATGGACAAGAGAGTGAGCAAAACATGACCTGCAGCTGCCAGAAGTCAGTAAGGCCTTTCAGATCTGTGGTGACTGCAGTATAGCTGAGTCTGGCCTGATTGACTGAAGCTGTTGTTGCTGTTCGTTACTGAGTTGTGTCTGACTCCTTGCAACCCCATGGACTGTGGCACACTAGGCTTCCCTGTCTTTCACCATCTCCTAGAGTTTTGCTCAGATTGACTAGAGAGAATCTAGTCAATTTCTCATCTTCATGAAACACCCATGAAGTCTTAAATTAGGCCAGTAGTGATAAAAAATGAAGAGAATTGGACTGACTAAAGGAAAACCTAAAAGGCTGAAGGAAAGGGGTGAGGATATATATATAGTAAAAATATATAAGGATATAAAGAACCACAAACAAGGAAAAATAATTAACTCAGTGTGTGCATGCTAAATTGCTTCAGTCATGTCTGACTCTTTGCAACCCTATGGAATGTAGCCGACCAGGCTCTTCTGCCCATGGAATTCTCCAGGCAAGAATACTAGAGTGGGTTGCCATGCCCTCCTCCACAGGATCTTCCCGACTCGAGGGTCGAACCTGTGTCTCCTGTGATTCCTGTATCACAGGAGGATTCTTTACCACTGAGCCACCAGGGAAGCTCCAAATTAACTCAGGACACCAAGCTAGTGAACAGGCCGCTACATGGAAGTTGGACTGATGAATTATATACAACCCCCAATGAACAGAATCAAGATAAAGAAAAGAAAATTACAGGGATACAGATTTCTACTCAGCATAAGAAACTTTGTAACAGTGAATACTCAGAAGATAAAAACAACTCCCTTGGGAAGCAGGGCTCACATAATCAGAAGTACTCAAGGAAAGGACAGATGACCACATTAACAAGGATATTATAGGATGGAATTCCAGAATTAGCTGGGTAAATAGACTATTAATGTTGTGTCCAACTGTAGCAACAGTAACATCAATACTTCTGTTAACTAATATTAATAGCAGTTAACCGTTTATTGAGCTCTTTTAACAAGAAAGTCACTGTGCTGAGGAAATCAGCCCTTCACCCTTTTAGAGGTAAGGAATAGGAATTCAGGTGACTTAAATCGTCTGCCCATGTCATATACAGTTGGCAAAGCCAAGACCCAAAATATCTCTTGCCTCTGAAGACAGGCAAGAGATGGACTTTGAGAAATGGGTGCCACTGGAAAGATGTATAAAATTTCAGATATGTTAGCTCCTGTCTAACACCTTAATGGAAAATGCTCTACAGTAAGCAGTAGTGAGGTGGTTTGTTTTTTTTTTCTGTTTCTGTCTTTTTTAATACAGATGACACAGGCCAGACATATACAACATACTGTATGCAAATAGTGAAAAGTTATAGGAGAAATGAGTAAATGAAAGATTTACTCAAGAGTAAATGAAAAATATTTGAAGTCAAATTACCTTAGAATTTAAAAATCTAAGGAGTTCCCTGGTGGGCTAGTGCTTAGGATATAGTACTTGCACTATTGTGGCCTGGATTCAATCCCTGGGAGGGTAAATGAGATTTCATAGACTGTGCAGCACAGCCCAATAAATCCAAGAAAAAATTAAGAAAATCTCTACACAGTCTTAAAATTAAATGTTTTAATTTTAAGTATTAAAATTAAGAAAATCTCTACACAGTATCACTATAGTATTATCTAAGCATCAACAGCAACAAGGAATGAACTGATCTTACTCTATGTGAAGTTTACAATGGGACCTTAATTTCTGTAATGAAATTATGATTTATGCATCATTGCAGTGACCCTTCATTCTGTACACCTAGCAACCATAAAGAAAATCCATTTATAAGACTACTGCTAAGCTGTGAGAGCTTCTCAAAATAGTTAATAGAGTTACTTTTTAATTAAACAGTTTTGTATGCTAAAAATTTAAGAGAAGAAATAAGTTGTAGCAGCTTTGCTAAAATGCAAACTGAAGGGAAAAAATGGTTCAGGAAGCACAAGTACCCTGCAAGGATACATTTTCTCATGATGCATTTCAATAATCTCAGTTTTTGCTTTCATGCTAGAAACTCTAAACATACTCAACCTGGGAAACAAGTCAATCTTATCTCAATAGAAATGGAGAGAAAATCTCATCAAAACAGAAAGTCAATCTTATCTCAACAGAAATGGAGCCCTGGTGGTCTAGTGGCTAGGACTCCATGTTCCCAATGCAGGGGGCCAGGGTTCAACCCAGATACAGCAACTCTAGAGTTTTGCATGCCTGCCGCAAAGACTTGACACAGTCAAATAAACAACTTAAAAAAAAAAAGACCTAACAGAAAATTGTTCAGAATAAAATAGTAAACTGTATTTTAACAAATTTAGGTTGTAAAGAGATAAGTAAGTTACAGCAAGTGGTCTAAGCTGTAGGAAGAACAAAAGCGCAAGTATGTATTGGCCAACCCAGCTTCTGTTGACAATGAATAAAGACAGCTAAAAACAACCATGCAAAATGCTTCCTTGTCTCATGAGTAGGGTAATTTTCATTCACAGAGCACAGTAAAAGTTTGATGAAAAGGGAACATTATTTTAAAGGACAAAAAACTAATACAAATTTTCAAAAGAATCTCAACTAATCCATTCTAATAGTAGGAAGGGAGCCAAACAGCATAATTATTCACTATTTTCTATAAGAAACACTGTTTTCTTTGCTTCAAAATAAACTTATATTAGGATCCAAATCAAAATATGCCAAATAATACTTTATGGGGAAAAGGAATTAATAATTACTGAAAATAGGTCAAGTATTAAGTGGAAGGCATCATATACATTATCTAACAAAAAAGTCAAAATGCATAGTTCAGTTCAGTCACTCAGTTGTGTCCGACTCTTTGCGACCCCATGAATTGCAGCACACAATTCTCTGCATGCAACTCTTTTCGACCCCCTGAATTCAGCACATGGCCTCCCTGTCCATCACCAATTCCCGGAGTTCACTCAAACTCACGTCCATTGAGTCGGTGATGCCATCCAGCCATCGCATCCTCTGTCGTCCCCTTCGCCTTCTGCCCCCAATCCCTCCCAGCAGCAGTCTTTTCCAATGAGTCAACTCTTCACATGAGGTGGCCAAAGTACTGGAGTTTCTTCCTCTATTTAAAGGGCATTAACTAAGACTTAAGAGAGGTCAAGGCAACTGTCCAAGTAACAGACCCTGAAACCAAATCAAAGTCTAACCCAAAGTTCTTCAGAACTCAAGCTTCATTACATGTCATACTGCATATGATACAATTAACTTTCTTATAAAATAAGGAAGTTATTTCAAACTGACCTAGACAACATTTTCTAAGCAGTTATATTGTAGCACTATTACCCTAGATAATAGCTGGGATAACAAACAAAGGTACTAAACGCCCTTTCAGTTTTGATCACCTAAAAGTATATATAAACTCGGGGAAAGAAACACAAAGTTTTTCCCATAGAAATTCTTAAATAGCCCATTCTTTCTCTTCTCTTTCTCCCCTTAAAACACCATCCAGAGCCTGGGACATACTCTTACACTGAAGGAAGGAGGTGCTCAAACAATGATGAGGACAGGCCAAAAAACCACAGAAGCCATCATGAAGGGACTTCCCCCAGCCAAATCCAGAAGAACTTACACATCAAATTAAATGACAGTAATAAACTATAATTCATTGAATAACCAGGAACCCCTTTTTTTTCCAAAATTATGAAGATAGAAAAATTAAGTGAGACAGATAAATGTATAAATCTATGGAAGAAACTGAAAACCTTTTCCTTACAAAAGAATGCCAACTAAATAAAAATAGAAGGAATGGTACATTTGAAAATTAGCATCACAGTCACATAGTAATAAATGATATACAAGAACTACCAATAGAAGCTTAAACAAGTGATTTAGATTTTTATAACAAACAGGAACATTACACAATTGTATTTGATCACACAAAATGCTGGGATGGATGACTCACAAGCTGGAATCAAGACCGCCAGGATATATATCAACAACTTCAGATATGCACATGATACCATTTTAATGGCAGAAAGTTAAGAGAAATTAAAGAGCCTCTTGATGGAAGGTGAAACAGGAGAGTGAAAAAGATGGCTTAAAACTCAAGATTAAAAAACAAAGATCATGGAATCTGGTCCCATCACTTCATGGCAAACAGATAGGGAAAAAGAGGAAACAGGGTCAGATTTCACTTTCTTGGGCTCAGAAATCACTGCAGACAATGACTGCAGCCACAAAATTAAAAGACTCTTGCTCCTTGGAAGAATAGCTAAGACAAACCTAGACAGTGTATTAAAAAGCAGAGACGTCATTTTGCCGACAAAGATCTGAATAGCCCAAGCTGTGGTTTTTCTAGTAGTCATGTATGGATGTGAGAGTTGGACCATAAAGAAGGCTGAGTACCAAAGAATTGATGTTTTCAAACTGTGTTGCTGGAGAAGGCTCTTGAGAGTCCCCTGGACTGCAAGGAGATCCAACCAGTCAAACCTAAAGGAAATCAACCCTGAATATTCACTGGAAGGAATGGTGCTGAAGCTGAAACTCCAATACTCTGGCTACCTGATACGAAGAACCAACTCACTAGAAAAGAACATGACAGTGGGAAAGATTGAGGGCAATGGGAGGAGAGAGTGACAGAGGATGAGATGGTTGGATGGCATCACTGACTTGATGGATATGAGTCTGAGCAAACTCAAGGAGACAGTGAAGGACAAAATCCTGGCATGCTTTCAGGGGGTTGCACATAGTCGGACATGACTTAGCAACTAAACAACAACAACACTGGAGCTGGCCACAACGTACTTATTAATTTCAAAGACAGAAATAAGGATCATAGTTAACAAGTCCTTTTCTATGGTGTCACTACTGAAAAAGTACACAGTAAATCTAATCATAAGGAAAATATCTCAAATTGAGAGACATTATATAAAACATATGGCCTGAATCCATCCAAATGTCAATGATGACCCCAAGGAAAAAAAAAAGGAAAAGTTAAGGAACTCTTCCAGATTTTAAAATGACATCAGAACTAAATATAATGCATGATTAAGGGCTAATCTTGGGGAAGGGGGGGTGTGGGGCGAGAGAGGTTAAACTAAAAAGAACATAATTGGGACAGATGATAACAGCTGAGTTGAACTACAGATTAGATAATGGTATTTTATCAATGTTATATTTCCTATGGGCTTACATGAGAGGATGTCCCTGTCCTTAGGAAATGTATGCCTAAATACTTCAGAGTTATAAAAAATGAATCTCAACTGTGTAAATGACGTTTCAGGGAATAAATCTGAATGCACTCATGTGCACACACAACACACACTGAGTGCAAAGTTGGGGGTGGATGAGAGGGTGAGGAATCACACAAAATACAAAGCAAATTAGGCAAAAGAGAAACTGTAAGTGAATCTATGTAAAAGGATATATGGAGTTCTTTGGCTATTTCTAAAAATTCCGTAAGTCTGAAATTACTCAATATAAAAACCCAGGAAGTTTATACAAAGTTTCATAAAGTTGTGTGTGCAAACAGTCTGAGAGCTACAGGAAGCCTTCTGAGCGCCTCGCATTATACTAGGGTGTCAAAACCACCACGCGGCCGCTCCTTCTCTTACCTTTCTAACAGATTGTGGATCGCTTTGAAGAGCAGCGTCCGACATTCATAGGAAAGGCCATTTTCCCAGAGTCCTTCTTCCACAACTGAAAACAAAGCAAAACAAAGCAAAACAAAAAAATGAACCAGTAAGCAGGGCATCCAAATAAAAATAAAAGAAACTTTTAAAATATTTTTCTAAAGCAAAGTTAATGAGTTAATTTAAGTAGATGAACTTACACTGAAACAGAAAATAAGTTCGATCCTTGCCCAAAGTCATAAAATACTATGTACAGAGGGAATAATGTCTCAATTTTAAAGTCACTGAAACATGGGCATGGCACATCCCCCTCACGCAAAGGTCTTACCATCCTGCCTCTGCAAAGTCTGAAACCATCCAAAAATCTCAAATTACTTTTTCTACCTAATAGTGTCACAAAGATTAATCTTATTAAGGTTCTACTTAAAGTAACAAAATGGCACAGATTAATACAAAGGGTAATCATGTGTATTTTCAGAGAGAAAACCAAAAAAGAAAATTTTTAAAAAAGGGACATTACATAAATTTCTCTAAATGTTTTGAAAGCAGTTATCTGAATAGGACTTTAAAAACATGGTTTTAGGGAGAATGTCAGAAAATTAAGTCTTAATATAATATCAGATTCATTTCCTGAACTCATAATTTCATTAATGTTTAACATTTGGTGAAGTTTTAATATTTGTTTAATATCTGCCTTTGAAATATGCTGCAGCATCACTTAAAAGAGCTGCAAGGAACTTTAACACCAGAGAATCCAACAGACCAACAATATACATCATGCAATCCTAACATTCTTTTCATATGTAAAAACTATAAAATGCCTGAAAGAAGATAGCTAATTTTCTTCTAAATTATATTAGCTCATTTCAACACAGCAAAATATTCAAAGGATGCAGACAACATTTGCAGATGAAAATTTTCCTCTCCCTTTTTAACATGCTGTCTTGACAAAAGTACTCACCGGAGAAAATTGTAACAGAGAATTAAAACACATGTTAAACCAAAATGCACTTTTCATGCATTTACCACACCAACTAACTTTCAAATTGCATCTCCTCATTCTCCAATTAGAGAGAATTTGAAAAAGTATACTTACATTTAGGGGTTTTCTCTATAGGACTTTTTTTAACATGATAAAACTGGATAAATATTTCTTTTCTTGGGATGTCAGATAATTTTTTTATCTTCCTATGTGGCTAATCATGACCTACCAAATTTTTCCAAATTAACCTCTGTCAAGAGACCTTTTTTATTATTTGTAACTAGATAAATAGAAATAAAAGTACAGCAAATAAACATTCCTGCTAGCAACAGACTATCTCTGCTCAGGACAAAACATCCAAATGTTTTCTACAGTCCTGTGAAGGCATCATGAATCTCTACTGTCACACATTTATCTTTGGGGTTGAGCTTTTCTGAGAAAGCAAGCTAATATATTTCATTGAAAGGAACATCCCATATTAATTTGCTCTTATTTCCTAACATAAGCTAAAAATTCCTAAACCTTAATAACAAAGCCTAGCTCTTCTGAATTACTCTTCAAAGCAGTCACTGGTTTCAGCTTTTTCTATATATTAGTCTTTTGTGCCATAGAGTGTTGATGATGCCGTATTTATGAAAAAATTATTCCATTTGTCTTTCCAAGATTTTCTTCCAAGTTGGTGGCACCTATCCTGCACATTAAAAACACAGGAACTTTTATAATTAAAACCTTCACAAATACTTTAGTGTAGAATCATAGGCCTCAAATAAATTCCAGCACCAAATTATCAACAGTGTCATTTGCTTCAACCACACTGCTTTCCTTTTTCTCTTTCTTTTTTCCTTGATATATTTTTGAAGCACACCCCACTCCAAAGTACTTCAGTATATATAAAATTTCAATCTAAACAAGGTCTATCAGTTGCCTGTCAAATTGTATCTCTTAAGACTCCTTAATCTCAACATCTCATCTCCGTTTTTCAAACATGGCATTTATTTATTGAAGAAACCAGGTTAGTTGTTTTATAGAATACCTTGCATTCACATCTGATTGTTTCCTCATGATATTCTTTAATGTTGGCACTACTTTGATCTTAACAGAAGATGTCAAAGGAAAGCTCTCAGACAAGTAGAGTTCTTTTTCTTCCTCAAAAGATCCTCAAATACTTTGTTAACTGACATGTGGAAGGGTTATAGCTGTCTGGTCATGCACTGTGGAATACTAAACAAGTTTTAGCATGCACAGGTAATGCCAACTACATCACTGTCCTATGATACCATTATGATCTCGTCCTGACTTCAAGAATTCTTAAAATAAGCCTTAAGAAATTCTTCTTTGAAAAAAATCTTAAAAGAGCAATTACAACACACCTACACCTAACATCATACTGTTAAAACACTGAATATTTCTCCTAATATCAAAAACAAAGCAAGGCTGTTTGCTCTGATCAGTCTTATTCCACTTCACAGTGGAGGTCTCAGCCAGTACAAGAAAGTACCAGGCATACCAACTGGAATAAAAGAAATGATCTTTATACAGATGACATGACTATTAGAAAATCCTAGAGGATCAACAAAGAAGAGCTACTAGAACCAGAACTGAGTTTAAGTTAGTTAAGGTCAACAGACACAAAATAATCATATTTCTATATAATACAATGAATAATTAGAAAATTTTAACAATTTGAGTACGATTTACAATAGCACCAAAGCCCATGAAATTCTTAGGTATAAATCTTATAATTGGGAGACTAACACTACCTAACTTCCAGGTTAACTATAAAGCTAGAATAAACAAGACAATATGGTACTACAGAGAGGACAGATACACAGATCAACAGAACAGAAAAGAAAGTCCAGATACAGACCCACAAATATACAGTCAACTGATTTTCAACACAGCCTGCAAAGGTAGCTCCGTGGAGAAAACCGTCTTCAACAGATGATGCTAGGATTAATGAATATCCCTATGCAAAAAAACTGAGCCTCAAACCCTACCTCACACCATATAGAAAACCTCAAAATGGATCATAAAACAAAATGCAAAACCTAAAACTATAAAACTGTGAAAATATAGGAGAAACCTTTTATAAGTTTAGGTGAACCAAAGACTTCAAAGCTGACACCAAAAGCATGATTCATAAATAAAAATTGTTAAACAGAGCTTCATAATAATAACTTAGCTCTTTAAAAAGCACAGAAAGTTATAGTAAGCTATAGAAAAGATTAGCCACAGATGGAGGGAAAACAATTACAAATCACCTATCTGTCAAGAACACGTACTCAGAAAATGCTGTACTTGAAAAAAAAAAATCTCAAAACAACACAATTTTTAAAAAAAATTTTAGAGAATGGAGAAAAACTTGGACACTTCACCAAAAAGATATACGAATGGCAAATAAAAACATGAAAATATGCTCAAAATATCATTGGTCATTAAGGAAATACAAATTAAAATCACAGTAAGATATCACCCATTAGAATGGCTTCAAAGAAAAACTGAAAATCCTAAGTGCTAGTGAGCATATAGGTAATTGCTGCTAAGTCACTTCAGTCATGTCCGACTCTGTGTGACCCCATAGACGGCAGCCCACCAGGCTCCCCCATCCCTGGGATTCTCCAGGCAAGAACACTGGAATGGGTTGCCATACTGCCCTATACTGCTAAAGTGAAGTCACTCAGTCGTGTCCGACTCTTTGCGACCACATGGACTGTAACCTATCAGGCTCCTCTGTCCATGGGATTTTCCAGGCAACAGCACTGGAGTGGATTGCCATTTCCTTCTCCAGCAGATCTTCCTGACCCAGGGATCAAACCCAGGTCTCCCGCATTGGAGGCAGACACTTTACTGTCTGAGCCACGGAAATGCAATTATTAGTCAAGTCACTTTGGAAAAGCTGACTGGCAATTTTTCAAAAGTTAAACATACACTTTATGTACAGTTAGCAATATCCCTCCTAAGTAGATATTCAAGTGGAATAAGAACTTAGGTTCACATGAAAAACTGTAGCAATTGTTTTTGCCCTCATAGTTGACAAAAACTAGAAACTACCCAAATGTCTCTCAACTGGGGAATGGTCAAACAGTGGAAAATCCATACACCGAGATACCATTCAGAAATAAAATGAACTACTGATACACCTAAAACATGAACGAATGTCATTAAAGTGTTAGTCACTCAGTCGTGTCTGACTCTTTGTGACCCCATGGACTACAGCCCACGAGGCTCTTTTGTCCATGGAATTCTTCAGGCAAGAATACTGGAGTGGGTTGCCATTTCCTACTCCAACTGATACACCTAAAACATGAACGAATGTCATTAGGCTAAATGGAGACAGTCACACTTAAAAGGCTACCTGCCATATGACTTCGCTGTATGGCATTCCTGCAAAGGCAAACCTGAGGTAACGTGAACCGCTCGGTGGTTTCCAGGGATGGGGGTGGTGGGAGGAGGGCTCATAACAGAAGGACATGAGAAAGCGGGGCAAGGGGCATGGAGGTTGGGTTGGGGATGCTTCTGGAATATGCTTATATTGATTTTTTTTAATTTATTGTTTTAATTTTACTTTACAATACTGTATTGGTTTTACCATACATTGACATGAATCCGCCATGGGTGTACATGAGTTGATTTTTAAAATACATTTTTAGTGTTGAAAATGAGAACAGAGTGTGAATTAAAAGAACTCCTACTCTAAATATGTATTCTAAACATAATTTTTATTCAAAGGATTCTGTCTATTTGATTAACCTAAATTATTAAAAGCAAAAAACAGTTGTAAACAAAAAGAGACCACAGATCCAACCACAGTGGTCCTCCCAAAAAACATAATATACTATTATTTATAGTATGTACTCTATGTTAATCACTATAAATAATACAAAGAGTCTATTTCCTGGCTCAGTCCATAAAGACTCTGCCTGTGACGCAGGAGACTTGAGTTTGATTCCTGGGTCGTTAAGATCCCCTGGAGAAGGAAATGGCAATCCACTCCAGTATTCTTGCCTGGAGAATCCCATGGACAGAGGAGCCTGGCTGGCTACAGTCCATGGAGAAGCAAGATATGGACACAACTTAGCAACTAATCCACCATCATACCAAGAGAAGAAAATAATTCAGAAAGATGCTTTGCTTTTTAAATATTAAAANCTGGAGAAGGAAATGGCAATCCACTCCAGTATTCTTGCCTGGAGAATCCCATGGACAGAGGAGCCTGGCTGGCTACAGTCCATGGAGAAGCAAGATATGGACACAACTTAGCAACTAATCCACCATCATACCAAGAGAAGAAAATAATTCAGAAAGATGCTTTGCTTTTTAAATATTAAAAATTTGAAAAAGTATCTTTATTAATATTATTAATTAATTAAATTCTCATGTCTCCCTCATACAGTATAACAAAGTTTAGGAACCAATGTAATAAAACCACAGGGAAAAAAGTAGTAACATGAAGTAAAACAGATCCCTCCACATTAAGCTCTTGTTTAAGAAAAGTATACTAAACCTGAAACAATAATAGAAAATTATGAATTATCCTGTAAGTTAACCAGCAAATTTTTAAATATAAGTCAGCAGAGGTAATTTAAAAGGATATAGTGTTTGAACTTCATATAAACATTTAAGTTTCGTGAGTCATATGATTTATAACAGATTTCAAAGCAGCCAATAATTTACTGGAAGTCAACAACTGTGATCAAAGATTAACCACTGTAATAAAAACCATCAATATAAGCTATGGATTTAAGGATAATGCATTAATATGCTAACTCTTTTAATTTACTATTTATATATACCCAATAAACTTGTAGAAAGGAACATTAAGTCAGAATATACTTTATTTCTATCAATTTCACATACAGAATTTTCAGAAATACAAGGGTGACGTACATTTGATGTATATTTCAATCTCTAAAATTCCAAAAGAAGCAAAATCTAGAATGACATTTTTGGAGTCTGGTAATAGATATTTGGCCAATAATCACTGGCCAACCGTTCTTGGCTATAAATCAGGAATGCTCTCAAAAAATCAAACAGACTTTGAAAACCACTGTGAGGCAAAATTACTTTAAATACTTTTCAAATCTGCTATTGAATGCTGAAAGTCTTTTCTTTTAAAACACTAATAGGAAAGCAAAATAACTTAAACAGTCAAGGTTAGTTTTCTATTCAGAAAACAATCTTTCTCATTTAATGAGGCTTCATGTACCAAGTTTGAACCAAGCACTACATCACTACATACAAATGTAGGGGAAGGGGTTCCTCTTTTCACAACACTTTGAGACAGAGTAAAAGGACACACAGCTTTCATTCTTCTCACTCAATACCTGACTTCTTCCCATCACTGCTTATTTCATGAACTCTGGCTGGGAACAAAGATGGTCAGACACCCCTAACAGGAGATGAAAATGCTGATTCTTCTACAAGTGGGACAAGGATCCATAAGCTAAACGCTAGATGCTTCTACATCATAATTTTGACCCTAGATCTTGGGACACAAAAGGGAGTGGATAGAGAGAACTTCCTGTCAGCACTAAAAACAGAGGCTGCAAGATTAAGTTTCCTGAGGTACTGTAGCAGCAAGGGCTTGGTGGTAATAACACAGTTTTCTCAGACGACGTCTGCAGCGCTGATTCTAAAAGACAGTACTCAGAATTCTCTTATCCAACTCCTCTTCTTAGTTTGCAGCTAAAAGCACCGATCAATACACTTTATTCTAATCTCCATTTGAGAAAACTAAGGCTTAAAAAATAAACTTCCTGATGGTCCCATAATAAATTCAAAAATCTGGAGTTAAATGTTATCTATACTCAACAGGACTTCCCTGGTGGCTCAGATGGTAACGCATCTGCCTACAGTGCAGGAGACCTGGATTCAATCCCTGGGTCGGGAAGACCTCCTGGAGAAGGAAATGGCACCCCACTCCAGTATTCTTGCCTGGAAAATCCCATGGACGGAGAAGCCTGGTAGGCTACAGGCCATAGGGCCACAAAGAATAGGACACGACTGAGCGACTTCACTTTCACACTCAACAGCTAATGGGATCAAATCATTTTGTATCTACTTNGAAATGGCACCCCACTCCAGTATTCTTGCCTGGAAAATCCCATGGACGGAGAAGCCTGGTAGGCTACAGGCCATAGGGCCACAAAGAATAGGACACGACTGAGCGACTTCACTTTCACACTCAACAGCTAATGGGATCAAATCATTTTGTATCTACTTTTATAAACAATAAAGTATACAACTTATTCCATTAATTAAACTCCTGAGGGGAAGCAATTTATTTTCATGACTGCATTGACTAGGACATTTCAGATATTCATAAACCTATTTTAAATTGACTTGTTATTATGTGTGCACACATCTTTCAAATTTCACTGGAATTTGTCTCAATCTAACATCTCCTTATTTCTAACAAAGAGGATTAGCAGCAAAGATGGGATTCAAATCCAAGTTTTCTGACTAATGCCCAGTGCTCTTTCTACTATTACACCACACTTCTCCATAAGTTTTCTTTTGTTAAACTGCCCCACCCCAGCTTTTATTCTCATGCCAAGTAGAAAGGCAAACTTCACACTTAAATTTCCCCTTGGATTCACAATTTGCACCTTAAATTAATGTTTTCTAAATAACTGTAAAGTAACCTTTTCAAAGGTTAAGCAAAACTGAAAGTGCTTCTGCAATCTATTTGTACAGGTCCATGATAAATTCAAAGAAAATCACAGAACAGATTTTTAAAACTAATATATCTGACACACCCTCCGCCCAAGGTAAAATTTAAACCAATACTTCATTTACTTTATATTGTGATTTTCCAAATAGTATTCTTTGGGCGGGGGGAGGGGGGGGAGTGGGCAGACGGAGGAGTTAAAAAGTAGCTAGTCTAGGTTAAGATGCTATAAATGACATGAGGTGCATTTACTACTTAATTCTCTATTTCCCTTCCAATTGGACTGAGAAGAAGAGCCAACTGCCAAGAAGTTTTACAAGAAGGTAGGCAGATGCTAGGCCCTATCCTTAAGAAACCTACAATCTCCCCAGGGCACACTGTCTTCATCTTTAAAAAAAAAAAAGAAAGAAAGCCTTTCTAATTCTTTTGATCTTTCAAGTTTCAACTTAAAATGCTTATTAACTCCTTAAGAATATAAATTATCAAGAAGACTGTCTCTATAGAATACACTTACTCTGTATAATGGAAATTTTTTTCTAAAACTTTGTTAACAGTCTCAGGAAATAAAAGCAACAAAAGAAGTAAAATGAATGCACCAAAAATGACTGGCAAAACTCAGCCAAAATAAATTCCTAAATTAAAACACACTCTTGATGTTTCGTGGTCGATTAAAGCCAGACTGAAACTGAAAAATAAAATTAAGTACAACCATAACTTCCTACTTACAAAGAAAAACAATTTTAGCACTAAAGTTATCTAACTTAAATTGCAAAAGCTATAACCAGAATTTGTTCAAATGGCTGTTATTTAACCTTTTTTAATATAGTAATCCTCATAATCAAATATTTAAACTGTAAAACTATTACTATATAAATGTTTTCTTTTAGTGGAGATACAGTGTTTTAGAAGTGAAATTTTAAATAGCAGTAATTACTGCTTAGCTCACAAATAATTTTTTTAAATCATCACAAGTTGTACTACAAATTCTTTCAACTTTGCTAAACATGGTTCCTTGCAGAATTAATAAGCTTCTTTGAAAGAAAAATCATATAAAACGTTCAGGGGGAAAAAAAAGTCAATATGGCAAAATATCAAAGCAGCATATACTTCAATGATTTTGTGTTTCCCAGCAGAGATCATGGAAAGATATCTCTTCCAATTCGGCAAATGAAACTGACATACTTTACTTGAAGGGGGGGGAAAGGGAGGAGGGAGAATGAAATATGGTAAGGGAGGAGCATAAAAATTGTGAAACCTTCAAGAAATTCAAGCTCATGCTTTTAGAATTCAGGTCATCCTGCCTTACACAGTTTAAAAGTAGAATTACTTTCAAAGAATACATATTTCCTCAGAGCTATGATACATATTTCCTTTTAATGTATCATATTGCAGCAACAGCTGAAATGAACGTCTAGACATCAAAAACACTTCTTACTCCCACCTACTGCTTTTTTACCTCAGGCATCAAAACTAATGAAACCTATTATCCAGAACATTGAGTTCAGTAACCACATTGGCCACTGCAAATACTGGAGGGGGGAGGGGCACTTTCCAGGGATGGCACTCCCGATTCAGCTATTAAAATTACTGAAAATCAAATTGTGCACCAAACTCCAGAAATACAAACAGATTAAAGCAAGGCACATGAAACAAGAAGATTATTTCCCAGTTATATTTCAGAGGCAAAATGATAAAGATAATGCAACTCTGAATCCAGGATTTATAATTTTCCCACCGCCTTTGTGGTCAAACCTTTATCTGCAATATATAAAGCCCACTGGGTTTTCTTTTTTTTTTTAATTAAATCTACTACCTAGGAATTATACCTAGCAAACATAATAACATTTATCAATTTATCATTTATCCATTTAATTATAACGGTTGCAATATTTTCAAGATAAATATATGGAGATTTTTGAAGTATCTGCTGTTTCTTTTCCTAAATTGAGGTATAGCTGATTTACAATGTCTTCTTAAAATTGACTTATAAAAATACTGAGTAACAAAGTAGCATAATGCTACATTAATTCTGAAATATAGCACAATACCCATAAAAAATCCAATTACATACAACAGTATTGATTGATCACAGTTATGCTGCCATCGATTGCCTTGTAAAATCTATATTTGAAGTCATTAATAACTAAATGGACTGACTTATTACTTATATAAAATTCAACCCACCTAGAGGTCTGATTTCCCTGAATTGCTCATGGAGGTCGAATACTTGCTATCACTTAACAAATCTATGTTGAAATGGATTTTAACTTTCCCAATGTCAATTAATCAATCAAATAAGAATTTGAGGTATAAGGTATATATCAAAATTCTCCATTTGTTTCTACCTATTTGCCACTTTACATGATGACGAACACTGACAATATTCATCAGACAGAAGCACAGCTGTAATTCAAAATTTTAACAGTACAACGTCTAACGAAGGAATCTCTTAACAGCATGAGTTCTCTGCCAGTTGCAGGATAACCAGAATTTTAATGACGGTTTCTACACACCACTGAAGCAGTTGAGACATGACCTAAGTTAGCATTTCAATGGATCACAGGACTCCATGTAAAGCCACTAAACTTTAAATTGAAGGAGACCATAAAACTAAATTTCTAGATAAATTGAATAAGACCTTCAAAAGACAACTGCTACAGAAAACAGCCTGCCGTGCTACTTTAATAGCTACACAACGAAAAAAAAATCTTGCACTATGGCTGTTAGTAACTTCGAAGAACTAAACTTGCCCTCATTTTTTTACTCCTTTCAAAGATTTTTAAGTAATTATTAATTTTTATCCTTTCAAGCTATTAATATGCTCTTAATTTTATAATACACATAAACAAACAAAGGCCTAGCGGCACAGCCACTGAAATTGACAATTATCTTTGGTGCTAGATTATTATTTTCTTTTTTACCTCTTTGTGTATGTTAGTGATTTTCTTTAATGAACATGTTACTTTTAAAAAGAGACATCATATCTGAAACAGATTTTTTAAATGTCTACTGTTGTTTATTAAAGAGCCATATATTTTTTTTAAAAAGCTACATGCTCATAAATTACAAGAAAGGTAACATTCTCAGGACAGGAAACACAAGATAAATTTTGAAAAAGGAAAACCAGACATATGATTCAGTTAGAATATACATTTAAATCCATCAATACTGCAAAATGAACATTTTATAAACTTTCTCTAAGACAATGACTTTAATCAAGATGACTCAACTATTGATTTCAACATTGGCAAAACTGAGCAGTTAAAATTAAAAATATTTCCTTCCACTCTTCAGAAACAACCTGATTTGAAACACAAACACACACACACAAACCCCCACTAGACAGCACGAGTGTGCACACACACACCCACATACACACACCAGACTGCTACTAAAATTTTAACAGAGCAAGTCTCCAAATTGCCTTTTACACTAAAGCTCAAACAGTTGTCTGTCACTGCTATTACAGTGAGTAATCCTTGCAGCTGTAAGTGTTTGAAAGGCAGCTGTCTCATTGGCATTCTCTCCCCACCCCCACTCATCCAGCATTTCTGTTCCTGCTACAATAATCTTAAAAGAGCATTTTACAGGAGGCTTAGCCCTGGCTGAGGGCACTCTACGGCGTGACCGAGAGAACATGGAAACACGATTCATTAGACACGCCTGGAGTGATAACAATGGTGCTGCTTCTTGCTGCCTTTCATTTCGTACATCAGGCTGAGACTAATGCATTCTCGTTACACAACAAGCACATTTATAGACAGGAAAAAACTGTAATCACCTTTGATTAAGAGACAGCATATTTTTCCTATATGAGCCGCCAGCCATACTGACAGAGTAATTATTTTTTAACTGACAGGTTAAAATAGCAAATGTAGCAAAAATAACATCTGTCCAAAAGAGACAGAGATGACACTATAAAGACTTCATACACAAAGGCTTCTTAGACCAGGCTCAGTGCCATATCCTTGAGAACCGATTGGTACCTGGGCTTATATTTAAGCTACGCAGTCTATGAGAAATAGAACAGGCCCTTTAAGCAATCTCAATCTATACACCCAATTCTTTATAGGTAAAAATTACAGAATTTCGTTGGTCACTTTATCTGTAATACTGATCTCCTTTCTACTTCTTTCACCACAGTACGACAAAATTCAACAGTACTATTAATCATCTTCTCGTTTTCCATTATACAAAATAATTTATCCTTTTACATAAAATCCTAGCCCAAAACAGAAAATCTGCTTTCTATCCAAACTGTAACAGCAAAGGAAGTGTAATTTTGATTAAAAACAGGGATACAGAATAATTATTTTCTATCACCCAGCTTCCTCAATCACTGCAGCCAATAAAAGTTTGAATTATACATATAAAAGAATATTAAAGACCCAATTTAAACTGAAAAAAGTCATAAACCACATTATATTGACAATATGTAAAGTCAATTTTCTTACAGGATTTCTTCTTCACATACCCATACACTTGCAGTCTTCTGTGGGTTCATGCATATATGTTGCTCACTTATTACTTATGGGGAGCTTGGTATTTAAATATTTATTGGTCAGAAATTAGAAGATAATACATTAAACAAAAATATTGGAAAGTATCTTTTCAAGGTTAGCAGACTGCATAATTATTTTTTAAAAGATATTTAGTCTCTCTTTTAAGCTTTCTATAATACACCTCTATTTTACACCAAGAATGTGCTACATAACTACCAAAACAATTTGTACATGTGAACATTTGCTAAAACATTAAAGAACCAAAAGTGAACAAATAATTGAAAAGGTCTGGTTCACGAAACTTTTGAGTTCTAAAAACAGCTTTAAAAAAAAAAAAGGTTGTGTACAGCAAATGAGTTTTTGTAAAGCAGTAAAATGTTTAAGTAATGTTTAGTTGCTGGATTATAGGTTTGCTGATCTGTGCCTCTACCACACCAAGCTAGAAATTAGGAAATACGCTGTTCATCTTTGATGTGTCTGTAAGAGGACCACTGAACTCTAACATGCATTTAAACACAGTGTGCTCTGAAGAGAAGTCTGATGTGCATCACAGTATATCAGAATTACAAAACTTTAAAAATTTTATCATCTGGAATAAAATAACATCTACTACAGAAGGTAACAATCATACAATTTCTACTCTACAGGTGCCCAAGTCTCATTTCTCTTATTTTGGTCTGTCTTATTTAATTATTTTTTAAAAATCAGTATAAATGAATTCTTACTTTAATAAATAACCTGCTGTTTTACATATAAATTTCCATTATATTAATCTGGCTCTTAGAAGGATTTCACTTTTAAAAGCAGGACCGTGTAAGTCTGCCCTGAAGTCTTCAAAGTTAGTTTATGCATTAAAAGACATTTTTTAAACAACCTATTAGAAAGCATTAAAAGCATCTGAAAACTTTAAATTGAAACATACACAGAAAGATGTTGCCTTTTCCCAAAACTTTTAACAAACTTTTAAACAGTTTCCAACTCATAAACAAAAAATTTATAGATGATCTAAGCACTTCAACAGAGCCAACATTCTACTTCATGTAGGTGTTTCAACACTACAAGATTCCTTTGCAGTAACAAGATTCAATTACAAAAACTAGCAAGCGCATTGGGAAATGAAGATCAGTTATTTACCCAGCGGTGTGAGTGAGTTCAATCCTATTTTCTTTCTAAACTTGACCAGAATGGCATTTTGATTGGAGGGTGGGGCAACCCCGTAATTTTGGATCGGGCACAATCTGGAGCTGGGAAGGGCTGAGTAGGTTCAATAACACACGAGGCAGTGGTTTAGTCCCTGTGATCCTGGGAGGACACCGGCCCATGAAGAGCCCCAACAAGTCTCTAGTCTCTTCCATCTCCACATTAAAAGTAGTTCGGCTAGAGTTTTATACAGATATAAATAATGGAGTTCTGCTATCGAGGATTCATTTGAAAACATAAATAAGTACAAAGAGTTTGCAAAGAGGACAGAACTTGCAAACCACTGGAAAAGGAAACAGAGTAAACAGGACCAGAAGCCCACAGAGGCTACTCTGCAGCACTACACTCCCCGGCACTCAGCTTTCTTCACACTTCTCTGCACTCTTTTTGAGTGTTTCCAGCCCTCCAACTCCATGATTCTAAAGATGAGTGCTAGCATATGAGGAAGCCTGCAAGACTAAGTGTGAGGGCTTCAAATACAGAGCCAAGTCCTACCCAAAATCACAAAACCCAGTATGCAACTCAACACTAAAGGGAGGCATTACTGGTTAACAGACTATACAGGCTAGCCTTACAATTAATCCACCAGTTAGGGGAAAAAGTACGTTTCTTTCAAATTATTAACTTATAGATGGTCTTTCTGCAAAACAGTATTAATATTTACTTTGTCAATTGGTGTTTGTCCATGATGAATTTCCTTTCCAGTTTTTAAAACCTGCTATTAAAAGTACAATTAAAAAGTTACCATAATGAGCATTTATTACTGAAGGGAAAAGAAGAGAGTTTTCATAATGAAAAACAAACTCAAAAAGCTTCTGGAATGCTGGTAAAATTTCTCAGTAGCTATATATTAGATATTTTTGTAGAATAATTCATCTATTTTGAATGTAATTCTCTATCATAGCTCATAATTTTAAAGTATGCATTCAACTATGCTCCTAAAACATAAAAATATATATATGGAATAATGCAAGATTAAAATTTAATTGCATATATACTATAATGACAACTTTTAAGAATGCATGTCCAAATATCTTACAATGGAATAATAAAACATAGTCATTGCAATACATTTTAAATTTAAGTACACGCTTGCAGGCATGCTCAGTTGCGTCTAACTCTTTGTGACCCCAACCAGGCTCCTCTGTTCATGGGCTTTCCCAGGCAAGAAACAGTACTGGAGCGGGTTGCCATTTTGTACTCCAGGGGATCTTCCTAGGCCAGGGATCCAACCCAAGTCTCTTGTGTTTCCTACGCTGGCAGACAGATTCTTTACCACTGCACCACCTGGGAAGCCCAAATACATGGATACGTTCCTTAAAATAAAAGTAAATATCTTAACTAAAATATGCATATATTCAAGTGAAGTGAAGCCGCTCAGTCGTGTCCAACTCTTTGTGACTCCATGGACTATGGCCCACCAAGCTCCTCCATCCATGGGATTCCCCAGGCAAGAATACTGGAATGGGTTGCCATTTCCTTCTCCAGAGGATCTTCCCGACCCAGGGATCAAACCCAGGTCTCCCGCATTGCAGGCAGACACTTTAACCTCTGAGCCACCAGGGAAGCGCATATATTCAAAGGTAAAATTATTCCTAAAGGGCTTAGCAAATCAAATATTTATCAGATAATAAACAAAATAGCCAAAAGATAGAATGCAGTAAACATGAAACAGATATTATCTGGACAAAACATAAACTAACACTTTGTTGGGCTTCCCAGGTTGTGGTAGTGGTAAAGACCCCGAAAGCAGGAGACCTAAGAGAATGGAGTTCCATCCCTGGGTCGCAAAGATCCCCTGGAGGAAGGCATGGCATATACTCTGTAAAGTACATATACTGTTGTTAAATTTCCTTTACAATGCAGCTTCATCAAGAAGCAAAAACTTCTAAACCGCTCTCATTGTTTTCACTCTAGGTATTCTAAGCCCATTTTTTGTGATAAAGCCAAGGTGTTCTTTCCAAAACTTAAATCACACCATTGCATTCTTCTGTTTCAAGCTCTACTCCAATGGCTTCACGTGACATTAATAATCTATTTAAGCTCATTACCACAGCCTACAAAGGTCCATCTGATCTCATCTCTAACTATCTCTTTCATCTCCCATGAGCTTACCAGTTTCAAGAGCACTGACCTTCTGTTTCTGCAACAAGTGAGCTTGGAGGGTTTTGCCCTTACTTTCCCCTGGGACTGCATGTCTGGCTGGGTTCAGATCTCAAATCTCAACCCAAAATGTCATTTCCTCCCAGAAGCTTTTTGCTAAATAATCCCCTTACCTGAAGTATCCCTATCCTTTCCTAGTCACTCACTTTTCCCCTCATTTGCATTGTAACACATGATCATATGAAATTATTCATTCGTTTACTGTCTTTTATTCACACAGAACGATGCCACTTCCAAAATGCACAAGGGGAATGTCAATACTTGTGTACTTAAATGATCTCATACACTGTGATCTCAAAAAAACCAAAACATTCAGAACTTCTCTGGTGGTGCAATGGATAAGAATCCACCTGCCGATGCAGGAACACAGGTTCGATCCCCAGTCCGGGAAGATCCCACATGCTGCTGAGTAACTAAGTCCATAGGCCACAACTATTGAGCCTGTGCTCTACAGCCCACAAGCCCCAACTTTTAAGCCTGCACACCCCAACTACTGAAGCTTGAGCACCGAGAACGTATGCTCTCCAACAAGAAGCCACCACAATGACAAGCCCTCACACTTCAACAAGAGTAGCCCCTGCTCGCTTCAACCAGAAAAAGCCTACGCTAAGCAACAAAGACCCAGCCCAGCCTAAAATAAACAAATAAAAAAAATTATTTAAAAAATAAAAACATTCAAAGCGGAAGAAAAGGCAACCCATCACCCAAAGACAATTTAATGTCACTCAGCTTTTCAGACAAGGGAATTATATACAATATGGTAGCATGGTATAGCGTGAGTCTAAGGTTTTTAACACTGTGCATAACAGACACTTCCATAGAACACTTATCTTTATTTCTACTGATGATTTAAGGCAAGTTGTACACATTCTCAGAGTTGTGATTTTATGCAGTTTCCATGGAAACCAAATAGGGTCATAATTAAAGCACAAAAACATTTCTAAAGAAGCAAGTATAAATGAAAGATGTGATGCAAATAAGATCTTATATGAATCCATGATCATTAACAAGATCAGGATGACTAACGAGAAGGATTCTTGAGGGGAAAAATCAATTAAGTTAAATTAAAATGCTTTAAAATAATGGCAATAAACTATCACAATTTAAAGCAGTTCATGTAAGGACATGAGCCTATATGTTTTTTGTGTTAAAATCAGATAACTCTAAGTTATAAAACTTCTATCGCAATAAGAAACATTTAGAAACAAAATTAACTCATCATCTTTCCTCAGTATAACTGATGCTAGTAATCAACTATAGATGGCTGCTATTAGTATTATTATTATTAATAAGGACTCATCACTATAAATTTATAATGTCCTCTAATTTCTGACAATCAGTCATATTCATCAAATTTAGAAAATACAGTTACACATTTAGCAACCTTAAACTCACATTCTATGTTGTTATAACCATATATAACCATGTCACTTGTTTCAGTCTATAAGGTATGAACCAAAAGTCTCTCTACAGTTATCTGAAACCACATCTGTAAAGGCCAT
>SJYX01015897.1:457772-485053 GCA_006410675.1 Oreotragus oreotragus
ACATCTGGAAAGGCCAAAGGAACTTTTTTTTCGGGGGTGGGGTGGGGTGCAAGAAGGAATGCAAAAATATTTTGGGGGGGTATAAAAATACTGTATAATCCATTTCTATGTAAGTTTTGGCAATATTGTATGGTTTTCTGAAGTTACCTTCAGTAGCATTATTCTCAACTTAACTCTGGCTTATTCATGGACACCATATTTTGTGATTCTCAAACAAAATTCTAACTAAATTTTTAAGTATAACTTAATCACTTTACCAATAGTAAATTCTCAATTTGAGAGATGATATTTAAAAGATTTCTTTTATCTATTTGAAGATAACTCTAATATTATAGTTTGAGCTAGTTATTAAAAATCCCATTTTCCGCAGAGATGTTTACAAATGAAGGTACATACAGAAGAAACTGAAACACAATGGCTCTTTTAAATTGACTAGACAACTATTCACTGTTCACATTCATTTTGTATCTTGCAGTCTGGAAAAACTTTTAACTTTCAATTAGTCATATGCTGTCCTGTTTAATTTTTTTCTTTGACCATTTTGCCATTTTGAAGGTGAACTCAAATTAAGTCAAAAACACATAATACACGACAGTAATTTGGAAGTGGATTTCTGCCTCCCAAAACCAGACATTATGCCTTGCCAAGGGAAAAACTGTATAAATAAGACTATTCACAAGATAGGAAGCATAAGCACATGCCCATTTACCTTCAGGGTAGTCACTGAAACTTCAAAGCACCATGAAAGGCAGCATCAATGCTTTTGTCTAAAAGATCTCAGAAAATGTAAGTGATCTTGGTTTCATAAATATCTAAGACTTTCCAGGAAACAAACAGGTTTCTTAAATTCACAAGAAACTGCCTAAACACCTCTTATTAGCAATGAAAGTCACAAACCTCTTTCCTTGAAGGTGATCATACTTACATAAGTTTAAGAAAAAAAATTTTTTTGGCCACAATGGAATAACATAAAAATGTTTTACACTTGCTTCAGGTTAAAAACAACTATTTTAAAAATAAAACTCCAGATTGTGCAGTTTCAATTTTCCACTGCTCATTTTCTATGACAATCTGACCAAGAATTTCCCTGGTGAGGAAAGAAGATGATATCTGAAACCTTATTTTCAGAAAAATATCTGATTACATATCCAGTTTTTTCTGAAAACACTAATGAAAAGGTAATGATACAATAAACTGAAAGCTGGTTTTAGAAATGAGCAAGTGAAGCTCATCTAAAGGCCAGAAAGGACTTTCTGGAAAGAATGATAAGCATCTTGGAATCTCACTACTCTCACACACTGAGCTCCAATCTGCAGCCATTTCCCTCTGAGCCAATGCACTTGATGGGTGTGATAACAGATGGATCACTGTATCTGCCAACTTCCTGTGATGTACTGTATGGGGACTGATAATTTAGTGACTACAGAAGTCCTACAACAGACAATGCATGTAATCCTGGCATTCGGTAAGTAGCTGCATGCAGTCCTTTGACAGTCTGTAGGTGTTGAATATATGCAGATCGTTGTACAATGTAAGCTCTCTACAAGTATCTATGCCATCTTGAAAAAAGGAAGAAATTAAACACTGGGCAAGCTAAGAACTAAACAGAACAAACAGGAAAGAACAAATATATTTAAAGTAACAGTTTTTACTTAAAAAATATGAAAACCATATATTGCTCAAAAAGCTATGACAGCCTCATGACCAGGTTAACCAGAAATATATGTACACACATTGTGGGCCTGATTTTCAGGTTTCACAACCAGAGTGATACTGAAGTTTGTGTGAAATTATTCCTTGCTGTAGGGGGCTGTCTTGTGCATTATCCCTGGTTAATGGATGGTTAGCATCATCCCTGGCCTCTACCCAGTAGATGGCAACAGCACCCTATCCCCCAGTGGTGACAACCAAAAATGTATCCAAACACCACTAAATGTCCCCTGGGGGACAACACCACCACCTCATCGAGAAGACAGTCCAGAACTGCACTCTTTCAATTCTAACGTTTACTTTAGAGTGGAGGCAGAGAATATAAGGAAAGCGGAGTGTTTATTCATGGAAAGCATACCCAAAATACTCAAACAAAATCTATATAGTGTGGATCAGCTAAGCATATATTACTATGAAGAGGAAAGGCCATCTAGAGATTTGGTGGCTAAACTGTTCACCAGGTTACGGATGGAAATGAAAAGGCAACTTCCATTAACAAGCATGAGAAATGTATTCTCTCTGCAAAACAGGAAGAAAATCATAGCTCTGCTACAACACTAGATACAAATGATACTGACAGTACTTTTGTCACAAATCCTCCTCAAATAAATTCTTCGTTTTGTCAGGCACCGATCTACAGAGTTGTCAACTTTAACAGATGCTCAGAGATGAAACTCTCCAGGTTTCACGTTCTGGTTAAAAAAGTCATATCTGTGCATACACATATAAATGTGTGTGCATGTATATAGTCAAAATCCAAGTGTAGACACATTTGAAAAACATGGGTATTGAATTCAGTATGGCCATTTTATTTCACTTGCACATCTCTGGAACCTGCCAAACGTACTCAAGTTATTTGGGAGAGGATTAGTTTGTCATTTTTGCAGCACCTCTAATGTAATGCTATTCTCTAAATCTATAGCACAAAATCTCTTTTAAAATATTATTTTACGATACTACACAATATTAGCACTTGGAGTAAAGTCCTATAATCAAATTAAGGATGCTATTTGGACAAGGAAATGCAGTTTTCTTTCTCCTCATTTTCTGTCTGCCTACTCTTTCTGCAATTTCACTACTGAGCAAAAAAGGAGTACTAAAAGCGGGGGTGGGGTGGAGGGATGATGAGAGGAACAGACTAACCAGGGGAAATGAACTCAACATTACTTTCTACACAGTTGCAATTCTTTGATTAGGAATGAATTTTTGAAACTAGAGATTTTTGAAAAGGATGACTAAACTGGATTTACTAATGATAATATTGTCACAAAAGGAAAACTCCTTGGTAATCTGAAAGGAGGACATGAGTGAAGAGGCAACTTTTCCCTCAACCAGCAGAGGCCATTAACAATAATGGACAAAACCAGAATTGATTTCTGGCAGGTCACTACACAAGCAGTCTTTAGTTTCAAATTCTTGATAGGGCATCCATAAAACATAGCACTTTACCCTGGAACACTCACCCTGCCAGTCAGCACTGCCTGAAGGTCCAACCCTCGGCTTTCCTCTACAAATGCAAAGGCTCAATCTAAGAGTAGAAACAGGAACTCCTAACAATGTGGGAAATGCATAAGCATGGAGAAGCGCTTGATCCAGGATGACTACAGACCAAGCTGGTAGTGCAACTCACGCTCCGCTCAAAACTGGCTCCAAGACCATGTGACCCTCATATACAGACAGACAGGCCCTCATCACCACAGCTCACCCAGCCAGATACATCTGTTTTCCAAAGATGACTGACACAACATATTCCATCCTGCGCTGTGCTTAGTCACTCAGCCATGTCCAGCTCTTTGCAACCCATGGACTGGTAGCCCACCAGGCTCCTCTGTCCATGGGGATGCTCCAGGCAAGAATTCTGGAGTGGGTTGCCATGCCCTCCTCCAGGGGGATCTTCCCAACCCAGGGATCGAACCCAGGTCTCCCACATTGTAGGTGGATTCTTTACCAGTTGAGCTGTTCTTTTTACATTGTGACACTGTCACTCTTCTCATCAAGTAATAGAGAGTATGTCACCTCCCCGAAATCTAGATGGCTCTCTGTGAGTGCCTCAACACACAAAATTTGGCCAGAGTGACACTATGCTAGTCTCTGGGTTCAAAGCTTCAAAAACTGGCAGTCTCTATGTCCTACCTCTTGGAATGCTCATTTTTAGAATCCAACCACCTTGCTGTGCGTGGAAACCCAGTTCACACGGAGAAGCCACAGGTAGTTGTTCTGGCTATCTTGGCTGAAGTTCTGGCCAACAGCCAGCACCAGCCACCAGCTATGTGAGTAAAGATATCCCCAGAGACTATCAGGTCCTTGCCACAGAGTCACTTTTAGTCTTGGAGTCATACCAGGAGTCCTCAGACATCCTGGAGCACAAACTAGTAGCCCCTATTATGCCTGGAGTTCTGACCCATAGAGTCAATAGCTATAAAAAAAATAGCTGGGTTGGTGTGTGTGTGTGTGCCACTAAATAATTTATCCAGTGCAATCAGTATCCTAGGCAGAGTAGATTCAGTACTTCATTCACAAAAACAAAGCTCTTACAGTACTCACCCTAGTCTTGCCATATAACATGAACTGGATGATTTATTGCTGGGTGACACATCATTAAGGTAGCATACTGACAGTGAAAATATTAAATTTTAAAGGTATTGATTTCATTACCAAGTACAATATAAACAAAGATGTAGAGATTCAATGAGACAAAATAGGAAATTTGTAATCTACAGCATTACATATTAATATAGGATATTTTTATGAGAAATATTATGATGTAATGGAACACTGGGATGGTATTCAGACAGATGAGTAAAGACACAGAGGGGCAATTCTAGCATCCAGCCATTCAGGTGTTCCAATTCTCCCAGCTGAGGCCCCAGACACCATGACTCAGAGGTAAAACAGATTTACTATATGCCCTGCCCAAATTATTGATCTAAAGTATGTGAGCATTTTAAAATTAAAAAAAAAAAAAAGGTTATCGTTTACACCACCAAGTAGAGGGTGGTTTGTTATGCAGCAGCAGATAACTGGAACAAATGATAAGGGGAAGCCCACCACAAGGAGGCAGCAAGGTAGCATTTGTTATGAGAAACAAATGCTACCAGGCAGTCAGGCTAATGAGGATGTTAAGAAACAGCTGTCCCAAAAGGGAGAACGAGTATTAAGTCCTAAAGCAGGAAGGAACCTGGAGGCATGAGAGACGTCAAGCACGTGGCAAAGGCCAGATGACGCAGGGCTTTGTATGCCTTGATGAGTTACTCAGAAATTATCTTCAGTGTAAAAGGAAGTCACTAATGCTTTAGGTAGGACATTCTTTCAAAGATCCCTTTGGCTGCTGTGTTTCCTGATGTTAAATATGGAAACTAAACACTATTCTGAAGGAGATCAGCCCTGGGATTTCTTTGGAAGGAATGATGCTAAAGCTGAAACTCCAATACTTTGGCCACCTCGTGGGAAGAGCTAACTCATTGGAAAAGACTCTGATGCTGGGAGGGACTGGGGGCAGGAGGAGAAGGGGACGACCGAGGATGAGATGGCTGGATGGCATCACGGACTCGATGGACGTGAGTCTGAGTGAACTCTGGGAGTTGGTGATGGACAGGGAGGCCTCGCGTGCTGCGATTCACAGGGTCGCAAAGAGTCGGACACGACTGTGCGACTGAACTGAACTGAAACACTATGATTCCTTTAGGTCTACCATGCATACACTCAGTGTGTCTCAAAACTGGGTCTCTAGAAAGCCCTTAACTCTCTACAAAATTAAATAATCTTTTAAAATCAATGTTTATTTCGGTCAACTGAATGCCACCACACAATTTCTGTGTGCATGCATTTACACCTGTAATTCCTCCATTGAGGTCTAATGAGAAAAGTACAAGACTTAGTCTATGTGTGTGTATATACATTCACATACAAATGTGCTAGATGTAGTCACACCACATGAGGGCCTAATGAAGCTCCAGTAAACTGCGCAAAGGAAAGTTTTACACGAGTTCCAACAGGAGGAAATGGTGGAAGAACCGTGTCATCACACCATTCACAAAGTAGGCAAGCCAAAATTAACAGACCTCTTTCAAAACAGACAGCACCGCACTCTTACAGAAAGTTATATTTAAGTAAACATCAGTAGCATAAAATGCTATGTTGTTACTCTGTATTTTTACTGGTCATATAGTTTTGATGGTTACATTTAACCCGTAAAGTTTTTACAGTTAAAGTTTTATAATTATATATGCTATAAGTATAAGGCATTTATTTTTGAATTAGTCACATTTTCTCGAAAATCATAATAAAATGCTGCCATACATAATATATGAATATATTATACATCTGTGACTTCCACATCATTCAGTAGACACATATGTTCATTTTCATCAACATTTTATTTTCCTGAGTAAACTGAAGATCCCAGCTGACCTATGTCAATTATTTTAAGTCAGCATAAATAGAAGGCAACTGAGGTAAATCACTGGCAAATAACCAATAGTTATTTTGAAATAATTCTGTGTTTTAAGAAAATAGTCTTCTCCTTCCAATTTGTCTTTACTTGACTAAATACTCTTCATTCTTCAAAGTCAGATTCAAGCACCACCTCTCTGTATAAACATCCCAGACCACTCCAGCACAAGTACTTTTCAGTGCCTCTAAACTCCCACACAATGTCCACACCATACCTGGGCATGCTTCCTAACACTGTTAGCTATTCCATGCATTTCTGTCGCTAAGATGGCTGATGAGATGACAATGTTGCTATGGGTGCTATGATGATGATGACAATGGCAGCAGCTATCATTCACTAAGTGATAATTTACATTCCAGGCACAAAATTCACTCCGTGGTAATCTCCACCTTACAGATAAGGAAGCTGAGGTAACAGTAATTATGCAATTTTCTCAAGGCCACAAGAACTAATGAAGGAACCAGAATTCAAAAATTCTGACTTGATTAACCAGGCTTAATCAAAGCATGGGCCTTTGAAATGTCAGTCACAGGAGTGTGTGTGTTAGAAATTCTCAGGTACCCCAAATTACACTAACGTCTCAGGGAAATGGTCTTGAGAATCAAGTAGCAAGCTTCCAAGTACCTTCTTACATATGTCGAAGATTAAGAAACACAATGCACCCAAATAGCACTGGGTGCCTCCATTTAGACTATTTTTTGACGCTACCAACAATCTGAAATAGCTCTCCTTTGAGTAAAGAATATAGACAAGAGTAAGCCATTAAATTTTATAGCTGTTAAAATCTAAAAAGATCTAATTACAAAAGACACAATTGCAATTATTAAATTTTATAAAACATAATCCCCATTCTATAGGTATGTATAGCCTTCACTTAGAAAACTAATAATTTTCATGGTCTTCAAGTATTTTTTTTTTTAAACATAAAGGAGGTTGCTCATGTTATTCGTATAAAGCCTGGTAGAGTTGAGTTCAGGATAGAGAATGGATGGCAATGACATAGAAGGCTGACAGGGAAAAGACTATAAAGAAAGGGAAAGAACCAAAGATTCCTGAGTGGTTCCTGTTGTCTGTCAACCCCCTATTCTGCAGGAAAAGCAAAGGCCAAGCTAGAATGCTCCCATAGCTACAGTGTCTTTTCAGAATTTTATGATTCAGTGAGGTGGTTGCTGAGTTAAACTACTGTCTTCCTATACCAGAGATCTGTCTTTGTCCATCAAGATGGATCTGGGGAAGGTCAGCTTACACATGTCTGACCTTGGTCAAGTCGTATGTCTTCAAAATACATCTGCAGTATTGTGACCTATCAGAAAGATGTAAAAGGTCTGAAAATTTTATTCTATAGTATTTCCTTCATTCTGTTTTGTTTAACTAATGATCTAAGGCACTACAGTTCAAGGTGTCTTAAGACAACTAAAATCTCTGCCTTATGATGTTTTATTACACAAGAAAAGAGGAAAGAACCAATATTTTCAAATCAAACTACCCTTCAGTTCAGTTGCTCAGTCGTGTTCGACTCTTTGCAACCCCATGAATAGCAGCACGCCAGGCCTCCCTGTCCATCGCCAACTCCCGGAGTTCACTCAGATTCACGTCCATCGAGTCAGTGATGCCATAAATGCCCACTTTATTAGTAACTACTGAAAATCAGAGCAATTAGTACATTTGATGAATGGAGGACACNAGGCCTCCCTGTCCATCGCCAACTCCCGGAGTTCACTCAGATTCACGTCCATCGAGTCAGTGATGCCATAAATGCCCACTTTATTAGTAACTACTGAAAATCAGAGCAATTAGTACATTTGATGAATGGAGGACACCACAAAACCATAATATAGTTGAAAAATAATTCTGATTCTCTGAATCTACCATTGCCACCTTAGTGTTAACAAAGAAGTCGAGAAATGAGTGGGCTACAGATGATAAACTGAGCTTTCGATATGCCAATCTCTCACGCTGTTTAACCAAGGGCCTTTGAACCAAGAAGATCATAGAGTATATTTCTCAAATTTTAACCCAGCCAACATTTCAAAGTTTGAAAACCAGAACTTTATATAGTATCCTATGTTTTACCTATTTTATCTATTACATAAACTAAAAGATAAATCACAAGGTGAGAAAACTAGGTAGGTTTTCCAAACTACACTCAGCAGGAAACAATGAATCAAAATGCAGATTCTTTTTTCAAAAAAAGACATCACAATATCTAGAGAAAACACTGATTTTCAGCAGTCAATATTATAATTCCACCAAGGGGTCCCAGTCCATAAGTGAAATAATTTGTCATATAAAGTCAAACCTAGAATTGTTATACCTATCCATTTTTTTTAAAAGATAAATGACTGTCCTACAAGTTACCATAATGTGTGTGCCTTTTTTTTAAATATCTTTCCAATCTGGTTTTAAACTCCTTAAGGGTAGAGATGTGTCTTTTATCTCCTTTGTTTCTTAGAGTAGGTAGGACAAGGTAATATGTGCTTGCTGAGTATTTACTAGATGAATAGACAGATGTGAACTGTTTCAGTTTCCAAGGCAGATAGGACATTTATAACAATTTTAAGTGTACTTTCTTTTAATAACTTGCCTAGGAACAAAATTATCTGAAAAGGAAGATTTGCATAAAGTGAGCAAAAAGCATATCCTCCTCCCCCACCCCCCGCATACTCTATCTTCCTCATCTCGCTTCATCTTCCTCCAGAGCATTTACCACCATCTGACATGCTATATATTTATGTGTGTATATTGTCTGATTCCTATCCCATCTCCCACTAGAATGTAAGCTTAATGAAAGCAAAGATTTCTATGTTTCAAAGCTATATCCCCAGGGCTCAGAACATTCCCTGGTTTACTGTAAACATTCAATAAGTATCTGTCAAATCCGTCTTCTTCAGAGTTCCTTAATGGTGAATGAACTCTTTTTGTTTCTTCCACCAGCATCTTTAGAACTCTGATTTGATACTAACAAATGAGTAAGTCTTATGGATATGCTATATGCATGTAAACAAAAATTATTTCATCCCTTATGAAATACTGCTATCTAGCAGGTACCTGAAGAAAGGCATATTTAAGATAGCAAGCCATCACATACTCGTTTAAACACAAAAAAGGATCCAGAAAAGCAGACAATTACTAAAATTGGTGTCAGACCATAGCCTTCAGTAACAATTGGTCACCCCTCATGTTAAACATCTCTCATGCAGCAGCAAAAGCCAGATTCAGCCCTGACTTGAAGAGTATCACAGAACCAATACTATTCCTGTAACTTCTTAAATTATTTCAGTGGGCCCCCCCCCACCGCGGGGGGGACAGTTCTAAATAACATTATTCCTAAGCAGCAAGAAAAATGGCTAAAATGACATAATAAAATTTTATCTAATTACATTTTAAATGTCTACTCACTTTGCTTGACTGTTAAGGTACTACAGATACTACAAGGTCTGTCTCCTTCAATCATTTCATTATTTGCTTACTCAAAAGAACAAAAAACAAAGTCTGTTCCCTGTCCAACAGAACATAATAATCATGAGTACAGAGAGATGACAGGGCTGCGCACAACAAATAAATATTTGTTCAACCGAATTCAGTACAGAGATCAAGATGCCAATAAAACTAATCTTCAATCTACAACCTTATTTCTAGAGAATTTAATTATCATATTAAAGATCCATACCAGGAACTTAATAGGAAAGCAATTAAGTAAGCCTCAATTAATCTGTTAACATTCTGTTTCAAACCAATATTAAAGCTATGCATAACCAGTTATTGTAATTACATAAATGAAGGGCTATAAACATTAGGTGGCAGCAGCAGTACACTGTACCTAATCCTGAACTGATCTTTTTATACCCTCATATATCGAAACCTGATCCATAAATGGGGCTACACAAATAGACTCACAGATGAAATGTGCAAAAGGAACTGAAAACACAATAACAAAACATAGTATCTCTTAGTATCTAGATTCCTCAAATTATTCTTTGATAAAACAATTGAGCAATTTCAAAAAGCACTGGCAATTTCCTATAAGCATACTTAAATTTTTGTTTTATATTGGTTCTCTCAAAATCTATATCCAAGCAGCCAACTCCTACCTTCAAAACTGCATGTACAATATGACCACTTATCACCATACCAATCAAATCCAAGCCACCATCAGCATTCACCTAGATCATTACAACCACTTCCCTGCCTCCGCGCTGTCCCTCCCCACCCCAGCCCCAACCAATCTGCTCTCCACAGGGTAGCTAGAGAGATCCTTTAAAGGTCACCTCAGGCCTCTGCTCAGAACCCTTCAATGGCTTCCCAACTCAGAGGAAAGCTCTACTTGGTCTCCAATACTCTTTGTGAATGCATCCCACCCCCATGCACACCCTACCCCAACTTCATTCCCACTACTCTTCAGGCTCACTCCGCTCCAGCCACACCCATCCTTCATCAGGTCAACAAGCACTCTCCTCCACCTCAAGAGCCTTTGCATTTACTCTTCTCTCTTCCTGGTATGCTCTTCTGACAGTCATCCCCAGTTTTTCCCACACGTCTCCGTCAGAGGTCACTGTAATCAGTGAGACTTTCTATTGATCACTCTCTTTAAAATAGCAACTATGTTTCTTACTGCTTCACTTTTCTCCCTGACACTAATCATAATCTGACACACTTTATATTTTGTGTTCCTTTACTATCTCCTCTAGAAATTGAAAGCCACAACAATCAACATTTCAGTATGTTTTCTTCTCTGTTTGGTCCAGAGTTGTAAACAGTACCAGGTAAGTAAGTAGTGGCAGTCAACTATTTTCAGTAATGACTCCTGTTGTCAAACAAGCTTATGGCAATAATTTTACAGCTGGTTCTTACTTAAGACATAAAACTGCCTGAAAAGTTCAAGAGTACTATTCGTTTATTTACTATTTTTAAGTTCAAGTATGCATAATTCGAGCATGTGTATGTATAAAAATGAAGTGATACTTTTTAAATACATACATTTTTAAAGCAATAAGAACTTGAGTCAAATGTGCTGCAGTGACCTAATATTGGAATTATATTTTTATGTTAATATTTTCTTTAAAATACAATATACTGATAAGTTCAATTAATATATATTTTTAAATAACTATTTTTAGTGTCTTCAAATAATCAAACAGGTGAATTCAAAATTGCCTGTTACATTTTTAATCTTATCTACTGACAAGCTTTGTGGCTTTAGGCTCTGCCGGTTTCAGAGAGAGAGAGAATTACAGGTTTGCTCTCCACTAAATGACTCTATAATCGGTGCTGATTGCTTAATTCTGAACTACATCAGTAGCTAACCACTGATTATGAAATGCCTGGATATAGTTTATTTTCTTTACTGTTTACATTCTGTAGAATAAACATTTGAGCAAGAGATGTAAATACTAAAGAACCTCAAGGAATTTTCTCTATACGTATAATATACCTTTAAAATTCTCACAGGCCCTTTGTTAGGATGATCAGTATTATAACTAACCTCGTAAAAAGTGACTTTGAAAGCATCTCAACACATACGTGAAAGAGTCTCCATTGTCACTTATTAATTGTAATACGTGGCAAGGGCTTTTTTCACATAGCATACTTGTACATGTTCCAAAGAAAAGGTTACAAAATTGCCCAGAAAAGGTTCTTGTTTTCGTTTTGCTTTGTTGCTGTGCAGAGCAGGGAAGCAGGAGAGGAATGGTAACACAGTATGAAAAGAAATCAGAAATTTAACAAATGTGGAATACTTTCTTTCTGTGTCAAACTAAAGGAGGTTACATGC
The DNA here is from genome assembly GCA_006410675.1 of Oreotragus oreotragus. Classification (NCBI taxonomy): domain Eukaryota; kingdom Metazoa; phylum Chordata; class Mammalia; order Artiodactyla; family Bovidae; genus Oreotragus; species Oreotragus oreotragus. The sequence goes on from SJYX01015897.1 coordinate 469,706, forward strand.
TCCTATGCCATAACAATGTATGCAGAAAATTATCCTGCCACAGTTTATGCACATAAATAAAATACAACACAAAATTATTTCTTGGTCATAAATTAGCTAAAAAGAAACAAAGATAACCAGAGCCATGGGAATTTAGGTATACCCATGACTGCTTGAAAGTTGGCTTAGAAAGATCTCAATTAATTACAAATAGGTTGTGTTCCAAAATTTAATTTGTAAATTCACTAACCTGGAATTCGAAACTTTGTTCTCTCATTAGAACAGTGTTAAATATAGCAGTTAGGTTTCCAGTTTGTCCATAACAGCTGACACTACCTTAATTTACACTTCCTCTAAAGAGTTAATTCACCTCCATTACTCTTATCTGGGATCCCTTTCTTCTAAAAGGTTTTAATTGTGTATTAAGTGACTTTTGTAGTCTAAGCTAGACATCACCACTTTATATGCTTTCTATATATTCCTATGAAAACAAGAAAACTACAGACCAAGGCAAAAAAAAAAAAAGAGTGACAGAATACTTTCCGTCCTTCATTTCTCTGGAAAGGGCTAGACCCTGATAAGTTTGTTCGCCTTCATCAACAGGATAGATTAATGTTACAAATCCTAAACCATGTAAAATGAGCATACACAACCTGTTTTCAAGCAAAAAGAAAATCACAGTAATTTCTACTTTTACAAAATCAGGTTGCTGCTGCTGCTGCTAAGTCAGGTTATTGATTGGCTAAAAGAGACCACACACACATATACTTCCTTAAAATTCCCAATTATTTAGCCAATGCTATAGAACTTAATAAAAGCCAGGTGGTTAGACAGAACCACAGAAGAGGCACATATGCAGCTTATCTTTGCTTTGGCTTTTCCTCTACCCCTGGGTTCCACATGCCACACACTAGCAAGAATCTTAACTGAACTGAGAAATTCTTGCTATTCCACTGTCCCAAAGGCTTAACTTATCATTTAGAAGTACTCACACCATGATTCCATGTAAAGTAATGCTTGAAAATCAGTGTTCTTCATTCCTAAATCAAACTTAGCAGCAACAGGGCCACATCCTCATCTAGGGCAAGGAAGCAAAGTTGCTGCCCAAGCATTCCCCCAAATTCCCCTATCTCCTGCTGTCCTGAAGGGCTTCCCTGTTGGCTCGGGTGGTAAAGAATCTGCCTGCAATGCAGGAGACCTGGGTTCTATCCCTGGGTCAGGAAGATCCACTGGAGAAGGGATGGCAAACCATGGCAGCATTCTTGCCTGGAAAATTCCATGGATAGATGAGCCTGGTGGGCTACAATCCGTGCTGTCACAAAGAGTTGGACGCGACTGAGTGACTTTCACTCGCTCCATTGTCCTGAGGAGCTTGGCTCCCCTACTGTCCACCTCTAAGAAAGGCAGATTTCAGATGCCTTTTCTGAAATTCTGGCTGATTCTGACTTAGATCTGAGGATCTCTGTCCCAAATCTATTCTTCAATTAAAACAGAAAAAAAAAGTTTGTTTTTTTCCTTTAATGAGAGAGCCTACCCCAAAACATGGAACTCTGGCTCAAAGCAGTCTCAATATAACTTCTTTATACTAAAAATCAATTTGGCTAATATAACTAATAGCTCACCTACTAAACTTTTCATTATGAATTCATAGCCTCTATGAATGGATGTTCTCTAAAACTCCAACTACTTCATGGAGAGACTTTTTAAGGATTCAGTTCAGTTCAGTTCAGTCACTCAGTCGTGTCCGACTCTTTGAAACCCCATGAAGCACAGCACGCCAGGCCTCCCTGTCTGTCTATCACCAACTCCTGGAGTTCACCCAAACCCATGTCCATCCAGTCAGTGATGCCATTGAGCCATCTCATCCTCTGTCGTCCACTTCTGCCCTCAATCTTTTCCAGCATCAGGGTCTTACTGAGATAATATCTAAAAGTACCTAAAACTGTCTCCAGCAGAGGGGAAATGTTCCATAAAAGATTATGGGAGTCCCTGCACGTAAGCAGTCTGACTGCTAGAGCTAATACAATCAACAGATTTAATTATTTGCTACCTAATAATCAACATTTATGCTACACTGCTTTCAAGCGGCAATTCATGGCATTGCCATAGCGTTTCTGCTGTATGGTTGCTCCACTTAACTCACCCCATACCACTTACAAAGGTAATTCCATGTATCTATGTGCCTAACAAAATAGCAGTGCAGGGCACAAGATTGTTGTCAGTATACTAACTTCATATTATGATCCCATTACCCTCACATGGCCATTTAAATAAAACTAGCTTATCGAAATTATCTTCTTCAGATCAATAGATTATTGGTGTGGGTTTTTTTCTTTCCATAAGATGGCTTTAGTAGTGCTTAGCTCTCTAAAATCATTCGAAACAATTGCTGGATTGTATTGTGACAGCTGTCATATATAAGTGTGTGTTAAAAAAAAAAACTTTTCAAAACGGGAATTTTTGTGTTGAAAATTTTGTGAATTTTCATATGAAAGATGAAAAAAACAATATTTTGGCATATTATGCTTTATTACTCCAAGGAAGGTAAAAAGGCAACTGAAATGCAAAAAAGATTCAGGCAGTGTTTGGAGAAGGTGTTGTGACTGACTGAATGTGTCAAATGTAGTTTGCAAAGTTTCATGCTGGAGGTTTCTCATTGGACAATGCTCCCTGAACATGTAGATCAGCTGACATTAATAGTGACCAAATCAAGACATTAATTGAGAACAATTAATGTTATACCATGTGGGAGACAGCCAACATACTCAAAATATCCAAATAAAGCACTGAAAATCATTTGTCCCAGTTCGGTCATGCTATTCATTTTCATATTTGGGTTCCAAATAAGTTGAGCAAAAACATCTTGACTGTATTTCCACATGTGATTCTTTATTGAAACATAACAAAAATGTTTCATTTTAAAAATAAATTGTGATGGGCAACGAAAAGGGGATACTGTACAATAATGTGGAATGGAAGAGACTGTGGGGCAAGCAAAATGAACCACCACCAACCACACCAAAAGCTGGTCTTCATCCAAAGAAGGTGAAGTTGTGCAGATGGTGGGATTGGAAGGGAGTCCTCTACTATGAGCTCCTTCCGGAAAACCAAACAACTAATTCCAACAAATATTGCTCCCAATGAGACCAACTGAAAGATGCACTCGACAAAAAATGTCCAGAATTAGTCAACAGAAAATGCATAATCTTCCATCAGTATAATGCAAGACTGCATGTTTCTTTGTTGTCAGGCCAAAAACTGTTACTGTCTGGCTGGGAAATTCTGATTCATCCACTATATTCAGCAGACATTGCACCACTGGATATCCATTTATTTTGGTCTTTACAAAACTCTCTTAATGGAAAAAGTTTTAATTCTTTCCAAGACTGTATAATGCCCTTGGAGCAATTTTTTGCTCAAAAAGACTAAAAGTTTTGGCAAGATAGAATTATGAAGTTGCCTAAAACATGGCAGAAAGTATTAGAACAAAATGGTGAATACCTTGTTCAGTAAAGTTCTTGGTGAAAATTTAAGTTTCTTTTATTTTTACTTAAAAAACCAACCCAAGACTATTCATTTTGGCCAACCTCATACAATCCACCTCATACCAAATAGGGGAGCCAAATTTCTGAAAGACAAAGTGCTCTTTAGAGGAGACAGAAGGAAGTTTAATTATTCTGTGTCTCCTGGTATACTGTTTGATATGGCAGTGCTAACGTCAACCAAATCAATGGTCTAAATGGCAGATGAAAACTGTCAAACGGAATCCTGACATTTAACCTCTGTGGACATCAGTATGCTTCCTTTAAGAGTTCCTTATCATAGGCTGACAAACCACCACGATGGATTTCTTGGAACAGAGTCTCAGGGTAGCTGGATCTTTAAAGGCCCCTTCCAGTCCTGAGGTTCTATGTTCTTTCCTATTACTATATGGTTTTCAGAGTAAATAGCATATAGTCGGGGGAGGCAATGGCACCCCACCCCAGTACTCTTGCCTGGAAAACCCAATGGACAGAGTAGCCTGGTGGGCTGCAGTCCATGGGTCGCTAACAGTCGGACAGAATGAGCGACTTCACTTTCACTTTTCTCTTTCATGCACTGGAGAAGGAAATGGCAACCCACTCCAGTATTCTTGCCTGGAGAATCCCAGGGATGGGGGAGCCTGGTGGGCTGCCGTCTATGGGGTCACACAGAGTGGGACACGACTGAAGTGACCTAGCAGCAGCAGCAGCAGCATAGTTTCTGAGTGACTGTTGCAACTTTACCAATTAGCCTAAGCCTAGTGAGGGAAAATTTTTTAAATTCCCCATATAATAATATTTTAATATCATGCTCCAGGTTATCTGCAATATCTAAACAAATCAACAAGCAAGAAAAATTGAATCCCTTCCTATCTGTGACAGGAAATGTTTAAAAACTGTGCTAACGACAATTCAGCAGTCCCTTGGAACATCCAGGTTAGCACCACCAACCCTTGATGCAGTGGAAAATCTGCACCCAGGGTTCCACATCCCTGAACTCCACCAAGAGTGCACTGCGTAGAACTGCTGTCTCTACCCTGGTACCTATGGAGTTCACACCCACATTCAAGTCACTTGCACTTTAAATTTTTAAGAAATCTTCTAAGTAGCCCCAACTCAAGAAGAGTGGCAAAGGCACAGACCAAAATATCAAATGTACATCTGTGACATCAAAGACATTCACCTCTCAAGTATCTGTGGTATGCAGTTTACGTGCAAGAAGGAACTCCTGGAGCTGTAACAATAATTATACCCCTGGGCTCATGCCCGCAAAAATGACAAGAGACATATATTCACTTAACTAACATTCAACAAATATTTGTATCTTTGTTGACTATTATGTACCTTTGGCTGCGCAGCATGCAGGGACTTCTCCGACCTCAGAGACAGAACTTGTGCCCCCTGAAGTGAAAGCAGAGCCCTAACCACTGGACTGCCAGGGAACTCCCACACCAATATTCAGTATGCAAAAATCTGTGTTTAGTTAGAAATGCTGGGGGCGGGGCAGGGCTGCTAACCCACTGTATTAGTTTTTGCCAGGTTTTGCAAAGGAGAAAAAAAAGGAAAGGAATGGAGGGAGGGAGGGGAGGAGGGAGGGAGGAAGAAAAGAAAAAAAAAGCAGGGAGCCAAATCAAAAACTTATCAGAAACTGTTTTGCTTTTCCTCTTAAAATTTTAAGGACCAGCCATATTTCTGAAGCCCTGATCTCTCTTACTATTCCACATTCAAACCGCACCTCACTTCAGTATGTGCTAAGCTGCTTCAGTTGTGTCCAACTCTTTGTGACCCCAAGGACTGCAGCCTGCCAGGCTCCTCTGTCCATGGGACTGTCCAGGCAAGAACACTGGAGTGGGCTGCCACGTCCTCCTCCAGGGGATCTTCCCCATCCAGGGATGAAACCCACGTTCTTGTGTCTCTTGCACTAACAGGTGGGTTCTTTACCACTAGCGCCACTATATTGTCCAATTTGACATATCGGATCAAAGCATCTAGTTTTCCTCACGGCCTGCGTAAACTGCTGATCGTGAAACTTAGAGAACCGCCAAAGAGCTCCATCTTATCAGACTCTTCACATCATGAGTAATTGTTACCAGTATCAATAAAATATAAAACAGAGTTCTTTTCCTGTGACTACTATCCTGGCTGAACACAATCCCTGTAAAAGGTATGGGGAAACAAGTCCACACCTGGAAATCTTCACCAGACAACAGAGCCCTTTCTGATTGAAGAAGGCAATCTTGCACTGAAGAATCTGCCTCAGAAGTCTTATTAGCAAGTTATTATTAATACCATAATGATGGTGACATACCTGACCACTGGAAAAACCACAGCCTTGACTAGATGGACCTTGGTTGGCAAAGTTAATGTCTCTGCTTTTCAATATGCTATCTAGGTTGGTCATAACTTTCCTTCCGAGGAGTAAGCGTCTTTTAATTTCATGGCTGCAGTCACCATCTGCAGTGATTTTGGAGCCCCAAAAAATAAAGTCTGATACTATCTCCACTGTTTCCCCATCTATTTCCCATGAAGTGATGGGACCAGATGCCATGATCTTCGTTTCCTGAATGTTGAGCTTTAAGCCAACTTTTTCACTATCCTCTTTCACTGTCATCAAGAGGCTCTTTTGTTCCTCTTCACTTTCTGCCATAAGGGTGATGTCATCTGCATATCTGAGAGCCGAAGAATTGATGCTTTTGAACTGTGGTGTTGGAGAAGACTCTTGAGAGTCCCTTGGACTGCAAGGAGATCCAACCAGTCCATTCTGAAGGAGATCAGTGCTGAGTGTTCTTTGGAAGGAACGATGCTAAAGCTGAAACTCCAGTACTTTGGCCACCTCATGCGAAGAGTTGACTCATTGGAAAAGACTCTGATGCTGGGAGGGATTGGGGGCAGGAGGAGAAGGGGACAACAGGAAAAGGGGATGAGATGGCTGGATGGCATCACCGACTCGATGGATGTGACTTTGAGTGAACTCCAGAGTTGGTGATGGACAGGGAGGCCTGGAGTGCTGAGATTCATGGGGTCGCAAAGAGTCGGACATGACTGAGTAACTGAACTGAACTGAATAATAGTGACAAGTATCAAAATCACAGAATGTCAGTGGGGAGAGTAATTAAGATAAGCACAGATACATACAAAGATTTAGTATTCTCCCACAGATTGGGAGAACAGGGGTTATAGGATAGCTTTTATAGGATGAAAAAGGATAATAAAATTGTCTTTTTTCCAGGGGGGTGGGGGTGGGGAAGTAACTCAGAGAGGTATGACATTTCCTTCATTTTGGTTTTTAACATTTCCATAGTGACATAAAAAGATGCCCATATCTCCCTTGAATTGTATCATATACCAATTAAGTATATACATTAAGTATATACATTTAATAAATGCACATATGGAGATATTTAAGGTGGGGGTGGGGAAGTAACTCAGAGAGGTATGACATTTCCTTCATTTTGGTTTTTAACATTTCCATAGTGACATAAAAAGATGCCCATATCTCCCTTGAATTGTATCATATACCAATTAAGTATATACATTAAGTATATACATTTAATAAATGCACATATGGAGATATTTAGCTGTCAAAAGAATGGCTCAAACTGCAAAAATCTTTCAAAGACCTAATTGGAATCAGAGCTAATGCTGAGATTGCGGCTATACCAGTACGGCCCTAAGCTAAACCTCTTGTTCTGGCTGACCATGCAGACTGTGTCACTGGACATTAACTTCACACAACACGCAACAACCACCAAGTGCAGTCCTCTTGTGTCTGCCTAAGGCCAGATCCTACCTTTCCTCACAGGAGAGCAGATTATCAACATACTCAAACTACTACAACAAAGTCTTGGAAAGAAACCAGGACAAAAAGTCACTTCTGTTCTTCTTAAAGTCTAGATGTTGTCATCATTCAGTAAATCAAAGCTCTATAATGAGGTCAGAAAGCCTTAATTCACCAGGCCAGCATTCCAAATTTCCTAACCATCGATCTTGGTCTTGTCTTCCGCTTCCTGAATACACCTCTGTTCTCCAGCTTTTAAATTCCCCTACCTGCTCCCTAAGGGCGCTCCACTGACACGCAGAGTTATCTATTACTTCTCGAGTCTCCCACTGTACTCAAACACACTGCATTTCCTAACTTTTACTGTTATCTGTGTAGGATTCTAAAGCTGGTAAGATAGTGAAAACTTACCTTATTAATGGGTACTTTAGAATAATGGAAAAAATATAAGCTTTGGAATTAGACAGGGCTTGATTTGAAACCTAGATCTGCTGCTTCTTGGTTGTATAGTCTTGGGCAGATCATTTATTTCTCTCAGTAAGTTTCCTCTTCTGTAAATACAATCTATATCATTACCAGTTATGCAAAGAATTAGAGCTAGTAAAGCATACGGCATTATACTACATAGTAAGGACCTAATACATGGCAGTTATTGTCATTCAATTTTGTATGCTCTTTCACTCCATTCCCAAAGGTCCATCACATCGCCTTAGAATTTTTTTTTAAAAATGAGAAAATTAAAATGACAGAATATACTGGACCCAAAATTTCATCTTAACCAGGCTTGATGCAACCAAAATCATGAGGGGGGGGGTACTGTTTAATTTTAACATTGTTATTCAAAAGAAATGTGTCTAAGAGGTCTCCATGAAGATGCCAATTTTCATATAATTGTTTAAGAGATCAGACATGTCTTAAGCTGCTATAGAAATGTCAGAAATGTTAAATGCTTTAAGTGAAAATGTTTCTTTACGATCTATCTTTAAATTGCTTCTTTGATGAAAAAGAAAATTATTTTAAAAGGTATCATGAAGAGACCACATTAAGCAGGGGGTGAGCACAGAGATTTAACAATATACATATACAATGGAACTCCTCTGTTGCACTGCCTGTAGGAAAATATGGGAGTGTTGTATGTATTCCATGGAAAGGCCTGAACCTGAGCAACAGGAAGCCACGTTGCAACAGACCTCACTGCAGAAACAAACCGGGAGCAAGTTTTGGAAAACTAGAATTAACCATAATGTCAGTAAAATGATGCCTTCTGTCACCAGTGGCCATGGAAATGGAACAAATCAAGGGGTGTTGATTGTTAAGATCCCCAAAGCTGATGGTAAGTACAAAAACACAGGACAGCAGAGGATAATGTAGCTCTCTAAGAAAGATATATCCTAAATCTAAAAATTAGGTATTTCCTAAATTTGAAAGATATTCAATTCAAATATACCAATGCTCAACTTCTATTCCCTATGCTTTCTCACTTCGATACTTCCATTTATTTTCTTCAGTTTGTCCAAGATGTCTGAAAGATAAATTCTGCTTCTTTGGGTCACTCAAATACCATTTCTTCCCTCTCCCCTACACATTCAATTAGAAGTGCCCCCTTCCCCCCGCCCCCCTGCCAACCACAATCTCTTCAGCATTTTCACTTACCTTGATTTGTAGGACTTTCTTGCTGCCTATGACATGGAAATGTCTTTTGTTTCACAGATTCTCTCTTCCCTACTAGATTATAAACTCACTGGGGTCAGAATGTTTTTATAAAGCCTCAAAGAGTTGTAAAAGAATAAATATTTTCAGAAAATGTTTGTTGAATGAAAGGTATTAAAAGGTAATTTTTTCAAAGTCTGGAATTATTTTTAGCATAATCACGTTCTAGCAGATTTGCATTACTGTTTCCATATCTAAGCAAACTTTAATAATAATAATGGTTCCTATCATGCTAATATAAAGTGAAAAAGTGAAAGTCACTCAGTCTGTCCCACTCTTTGGGACCCCATGGATATATACAGCCCATGGAATTCTCCAGGAAAGAATACTGGAGTGGGTAGCCTTTCCTGTCTTCAGGAGATCCTCCCAACCCAGGTCGAACCCAAGTCTCTTGCATTGTGAGCAGATTCTTTACCAGCTGAGCCACCAGGGAAGCCCAAGAACACTGGAGTGAGTAGCCTATCTCTTTTCCAGAGGATCTTCCTGACCCAGGAATCGAACCAGGATCTCCTGCTTTGCAGGCGGATTCTTTACCAACTGAGCTACCAGGAAAGCCCAAGGAGCTAATAAAAAGCTATTATTTTGTGGATTTGGCAGAGGGGTGAAAACAGATGATTAAAGGGTCAAATTCTGTCTTCAGAAGTTGCTCTAACTTTTGGCATATGTCTACTACTCAAAGAATGCAAGACACAATTTAATAACATTTTATACAACACCTTGGAGGCTTCCTATACACTTGCCCTCTCTGCTTCCCACTTCCTTTGCATTGGGGCCTCGGAAAGCAAAAGAGATCCTGAGTAAGAACTTGGAGTCACAGGATCTAGTCTTTGCAAAACCCAAACAAATAGAGAAACAGGAGCAGAGGATAAAGATTGAGAACTGTTCAACAACCAAAAACAAAGGTAAGAAAAATACTAAATGAAACGTGTGAATATTGCAGTGTGATTATAAGAAAATAATTTTTTAAAAATCATAATGAAATAATATATAGAACTTGTTTTAAATTTTTCAACAAAAAAATGATGAAGCAAATATGGCAAAACACTCTTTTGAGGTGTTCAGTATAATATTCTATCTAGCTTTTCATATATTACAAATTCTTCATAATAAAAACTAAAAAGAATTTTTAAAACTTGAAAAAAATATCGGGTTGTGAAGTGTGGATTCCGGTCTCAGCTAGGTCATGTACTGATGGACAAAGATAAGTAAAGTAAACCTCTTTGAGTCTTAGTTCTTCATCTGTCAATACTACTAAGCTTAAGAGTTACTTCAGGATTAAATCAGTATGTAATATAATGACAGCAGTGCCATCACACAGTAATTACACCATATAGGTTAGCTACTATTACTGTTAGTATTCCTACTGGAAGGTGCAATAACCTAGTTAAACAGTTTTATTTTCCCACTGTATACAGAACTTACTGCTGATGGCAGCGGGGGTACTGGGAGTAAAAGATCAACTGTCTTTCTCTGGTCCAATATTTGTAAAGAAACTAGACTGGCAGCTAAAAGCCACAAAATTACACAAAGAAAGGAGGAAGCTAAAGCACCACCTCCCTCAGCAAGAGAAGACCTAGAGCGTACTACAGTGACTGTCAGCTGCCACAAGTCCCCACTGCCACGACCTCCACCGCCACAAACACAGACCTGGGAGCAATCAAGCTTTGTGAAGCAGCAGTAATCTGACATGTCATTAACAATAAAAATCAGTTGCTATTCATACAATAAAAAATTAAAGGTAAGAGTTACGTACGCTTAAAAGGCCAAGAGCACGTTAAACTCACTCTCCTAGAGAAATGATGGTCAAGATTCCAATGGCACATGCACATGGGAAGCAAATGATTTCTCTTCTCTCAAAAGAAAAGACACATCAGCTTCTACTTCAACCCATTCCCCCTACTGCAAAAAAATTTTGTAAGCAAACAGAAAAACCTTCTAACTTAAATATGCAAAGGTTATATTCAGCTTAAGCCTTCCTTTTGTGATTAGAATATACTTGCCCATGATGACACTGAAGACTTACACCAGGGCCTCACAGGTTCCTTTCTTCCCCAAACTGACAACATTCAGATAAAAAGAAACAACCCCTTCATTAAAAATAGAAAACAGAAAAGACCGTAATACATATCAATATCAGTGAAAGGAAATTCAATGAAGAGTAGACCTAACAGCAACAAGAAAAGTCACTGCTGCCCAGAGCACTGTTCTCATAGCAATCAACGGCACAGACAGTGATGATGTTCACACTGACAGCTTCTATTCAGTCTTCTAAGCTAAGTGCTGTGCTAAGTGCTTTCCTTGCATTAACTCATATAATCCTCAAATTCAATGAACTATTGTGGCTTTAATTCCCCACTTTGCAAATGAAGAGGAAATTTAGTGGTTTTGAAAAAGGTCATACAGCCAGCATCAACAAGAGATGGGGTTTGAACCTGGGTCTAACCCCAAAGCCCATGCTGTTAATTAGTGAGACACAGGCTCTCTTGAATGTGGATTCCTACAGCTGCCATAAGCCTGGAGCTATGACTCTGGTATTGCCAAGGCCAGTTAGAGGCACTGACAATGATAAACCACAGTCATCGTGCCACCTTCCAATTAAAAAAGAAGAAAAAAAAAAAAAAGAATAAGTACCCAAATTTTTAAAGTCACATTTTTTTAAAATTACTTTTTCAGGCTCTGAATACTTCCAAATCCCAAATGTATTTTAAATTAATAAAATGTAATGAAGGAAGCCCAATGGGGTAGATAAAGCAAACATACCGCAGTTAAGTCACAATATGTATAACTCATGTTTGTTCATGAAAAATGTTCACAGCTGAAATACTGTGATCTTTTGATCACAGCCTATTAGTACTATCGACAGTGCTAGGGTTCATTTCCCCACTGGGAAAACATTTTGCCAAACAATGTGTTAAACAAGTATCTGGTTCATACTTATCTATGACCACAATTTTAAAAACTAACTTGAAACTGCTGACATATTAAGTATTCTTTATTGGTTCTATCCATAGAATTTTTTTTGTTCTTCAAAACACAAAAACATAAAACATAGATATATTGCTTCTTGGTTCCAAGTATTCATTCTTTCATTTTAACAAAATAAAGATATACAACTATATGTATCAATTGGAGAAGGAAATGGCAACCCACTCCAGTATTCTTGCCTGGAGAATCCCAGGGATGGGGGAGCCTGGTGGGCTGCCGTCTATGGGGTCACACAGAGTCGGACACGACTGAAGTGACTTAGCAGTAGCATCAATTGTATGAATATACAGTATATATTTAAATGATTAAAATAACAAGTTAACAAGCAAATTTAACCATTTCCACTACTGTATATATAAATTTATACTCCAATTAATTTTTTACTCAATAGAGGAAAAATATCTGCATGTCAATTATTTCCATGTTTCTATAGACAATTCATTCTAGAATGCTTATTTTCTTAAGTCTTTTATTCAGTATAAGAACTTTTCTTCATTCTGTTACTGTAAAACTGTCATGATCTCATTTCTCAAAAAAAAACAAAAAAAAGTAAAATCCGTTAAGTCTGTATTACTATTAGCCACATTAAGGTTTAAGTTCACTGACTTTAGTTGTGTTTTTGCAATGGTCCTAAATCTCTCTCCAACTATATGATAAACGTCCTGTAGCAAAAATAACTTATAACTTTTCACTAAAGCATGTATTATACCTAACATATGAGTACATTTGTTAAGATGCCATTTTTTTACTCCAAATTAACTAATGAAAGAATACTGAATTAGTTAGTCACTCAACCATTCCGACTCTTTGCAGCCCCACGAACTATAGCCTGCCAGGATCCCCTGTTCATGGGATTCTCCAGGCAAGAATACTGGAGTGGGTTGCCATTCCCTTCTCCAGAATTAAACGCAGTAGAGAATAAACGTGAAGTGTATCCAATGCCTAAGAAAAAGCTTTAATAGTCCAAAATTAAATTCAATACACCTGAGGGGAGAAAAGTGATGCTCACTGCAAATCAAACAACACTGGTAAGTACACTGCAGGCCAGGTTTCCAAGCACCAGGCACCCCCTTATACACCAATACCAAAGGATCAAAAGTATAAACAACAAATATACGTGTATGTATGCAGAAGCAGTAAGGAGAGGTAAGTCCGATTTAGTTACTTAAACCAATGCATGTTATTAACTCCAAGAATCTGAAAGAAAGAGAAATAGAGAATATATATGACTCACTGTAAGAGAGAACGTTCATAAAAAATTTCGCATTTGCAAATACAAAGGAATACTTAAAACCAACAAAATGACAGACATAAATTAGAGCTGAAATGGAGTAAGGAGAAAAAGAAGAGATAAGAAACCAAATTATTGCTTATGTAATTAGCATCTTGAGGATGTTGATAATGGCTAAAAGATACTGGACATTATCTCATTTATTAATTTCCATAATCCTCAAGTTAATACTATTAATATCCCCATATTACAGATGGGGATACTGAGGCACATAAAGCTAAAGTAACATTTCCAAGATCACATGGTTAACAAGTGGTTCATCTGGATATAAATGTTTTCCTGTATTGTATGGTTCATGTCAATCACCAAACAATAGTCTTTAACATCTCATTTCTCTTTGGAAACCCAAAAAAAAAAAATTAAGTTTCACCTTCCTCTAACACAACTTTCTAGGAAATAATTTTCTTTACTGAGTTTTCTCTAAGTTTTAAAAGAAGGGCAACGTTAAGAGTTGAAGTTCTATAGTGCTAAGCTTCTTAAAATAAATAAATGAATTCTCTTTCCTTCATCACTGAATACAACAGGGTCAAAATAGGGGCTCTGAGATTTTTTATGTCCAACAAATGAAGGTCCCAATCTCAAAGCTTAAAGAGACATTACAAAAGATGTTTCAATGGTAAATGTTTATTTTAGTATTGGCTGTCTGCCCAGAGAATACCAGAGTACATTTTAACCAAGTAGACAGAAAACAAGTGGGACAGATTTAAATCTCTACTTTAAATCTACTAAGATCTATGTAACACCACAATATAATTTCCTCTCATTACTTTTAATACATAGTTAGACTTGGGAAGTGACCAGGTAATTTTTCTAAGTTCAATAATTCATATTTGATCATTTTACCTTACAGTCCATGTTCTTACATAAAGTTATATTTTAATTGAATTTCAGAGATTTTAGGGGAAAAAAGCACTAAACCAAAATGCTATCTTATTTTGTAAGGTAACATCTGTGAAAAGGATATAACATTAAAAGAGCACACAGGTTTATTTAACTGTCTGGAAAGAATTAGAAAGGTTGCATTGTGTTTGTGAATACATACAAATATGTAAAGTTATCTATAGATCTTATGTGCAGCATGTATACATTTAATTCCATAATACCAGCTTTTCTTGCTTTTTAAACTAAATCTTGAACTTTATGCTAACCAGTTCTCAAGAGGAAAGAATTATAAATGTGCCACATCCTGTTCTGTATTTCAAAGTGTCAGCATGAAATAATAAAGAGCTAATGTGGTCCTAACGATTACTGTACATTTCATTAAAATTTCATCTTTGTCCCTTTAAGGACTCATGACATGCTTCTGGCCATATGGAGTCAGTTACACAGACTCTGATTTCGTCTCCATAAACATTACTTCACTACTTGCACAGGAACAAAAATAACATAAACTAAGAAAAAATTTATACCATTTTTATAGCCAAGTTTTCCAATGATTCCATTACAATTCAAATAATCAATGTATCATGAGATCAAATTTCATTACAATGAAATCAACGGAAATTTCAAATTTTTCACAAAGGAATATAGAAATCCGAAATTATTCATTAGCTTACTTTTAAGTAACAACTAATTTTTAAACAACAGCTTTTTTAAAAGCGTTATGACATATGTGAACGTACATTTTAATGCTATTGAATGAAACAAACTTAGTCAATACAAACAGTGAATTCAGTTCAGTTCAGTTGCTCAGTCGTGTCTGACTCTTTGCGACCCCATGAATCGCAGCACGCCAGGCCTCCCTATCCATCACCATCTCCCGGAGTTCATTCAGACTCACGTCCATCGAGTCCGTGATGCCATCCAGCCATCTCATCCTCGGTCGTCCCCTTCTCCTCCTGCCCCCAATCCCTCCCAGCATCAGAGTCTTTTCCAATGAGTCAACTCTTCGCATGAGGTGGCCAAAGTACTGGAGTTTCAGCTTTAGCATCATTCCCTCCAAAGAAATCCCACGGCTGATCTCCTTCAGAATGGACTGGTTGGATCTCCTTGCAGTCCAAGGGACTCTCAAGAGTCTTCTCCAACACCACAGTTCAAAAGCATCAATTCTTCGGCGCTCAGCTTTCTTCACAGTCCAACTTTCA
>SJYX01015899.1:0-63871 GCA_006410675.1 Oreotragus oreotragus
TTCTTTTTGGTTCCAGCATCTTCCTCTCCCAGGAAGGGCATGGATCCAAGGGCTGTGGGCAGCTCCTGTCGCTTCAGTTTGGAGATGACTTACTGCCCATGTTTGCTTTTTCCTGGGTCTCAAGGAGAGTGTGGGTAGGATTTAGTGATGATAAAGCAGCCAATTATTGACTGCTGCTGTTAGTGGGGATTCTTTGGGTTTCAAGTGATAGGAACTCAACTTGAATGAGCTTAAGCAAAATGGAATACACTGGAAGGTTCTAGCAGAGGTACAGAAACTCAAAGGAGACACTGCAGAATCCAACCCCAGAGAGAGAACAGGTGATGTCCAGCATCCCCTACTTGGTCTATGTCAGCAGGCAGCTTCCAGCTGACCCCACACAGCCCTGCATGTGATCCAAGAGGATCAGGCTTTCCCTGGGACTTTTTAGATTGGATTGACCCAGTGTGGAGTGCCTGCACACACTTTATACCTAAGAATGTGGCCAAGAAAGAAAGATACTCTGATGAATCTATCCCGAGTCCCATGCTTTCCTTTTAGGTTGCTGAGTGAGGGATGGAGTGGAATCTATTATTGGAGCAAAGTGAGAAGGGTGCTAGAAATATTAATAATTAAGTATAAGATGAACTTTTATTGAGTGCTTACTTTGAACCAAAAGTTATTCTAAGCTCTTTACGTATGCCGCTGCTGCTGCTAATGCTGCTAAGTTGCTTCAGTCGTGTCCAACTCTGTGCGACCCCATAGATGGCAGCCCACCAGGCTCCCCCGTCCCTGGGATTCTCCAGGCAAGAACACTGGAATGGGTTGCCATTTCCTTCTCTAATGCATGAAAGTGCAAAGTGAAAGTGAAGTCGCTCAGTCGTGTCTGACCCTCAATGGCCCCATGGACTGCAGTCTACCAGGCTCCTCCATCCATGGGATTTTATAGAACTCATTTAACCTTTACAATCAACCCTATTTTATCCACCGGGAAGCTGAGGCACAGAGAGTTAAAGCAATTTGCTAAGGTCACATAGCTAGCTAGTAGGAGAGCCTGGATTGAACCCAAGCAGAGAACGCCAGAGGTGCTCCTAACTGCCACCTCTGATGCAGAAAATACAACAAGATGCAGATGCCATCTCCAAGCATTTACTGTTGTTGTTCAGTTGCAGACTTTGAACTAAACACCAGACTGTGTCCTTTATGGAATAATCTCATCTACTGAACAGCCTTTGGAGTAGGTGCAAACATTATCCCCACTTTCAGATAAGAAACAAGCTCACAGAGATGATGTGACTCGCCTAGGGCCACCTGACCAAAGTGACAGAGGCAGGATGGGAATTCAGGTTCACCTGGTGCCAGGGCCTGAGCTGTGCCCACTTTGCTGGGCAGCCTTTGTGTTCAGACACTTTTCTTGCTCTGTCGGGTGTTCTCCCGGTACTTGGGGTGAAGAGCAGTTCTGACTCCGCACCTGGGCCTTTGTCCTTTGGCCCCAGAAGTTGGGGTGCGGAGACCTCTGCTTGGCACACACTGTGGAGGGGCTGGTTTTGTGGTTCTGAGCTGATTTTGGTGTGTCTCACACTAATTCACACCGAAGGGATCTTGAACAAGCCCTCAGTGCATCTAAGCTCTGGATGTCTTCATTCCTCCATTCAGCAAACACTCATGGATTGCCTAGGGGGTGCCAAGCCCTGTCCCCAAGTTCTTGAGGTTCCTCAGTGGGACTCTGATTCTACGGAAGTAGGACTCCCCTGAGTCCCTCTCACATCTTTCGGGATCCATGAGGCTACTCAAGCTCGCCGAAAACCGTTCCTGCACCACCTAAATCAGGCCTACCCAGGGGCCTGGGGACTTCATATTTCTTTGTTTGGGATTGGCATGATGGCAAATATGAGAGCAGAGATTGTTTTCTCACTCTGATTGATGACAAAGGGAAATGTGTCAGGGAGCAAGTGTGGGCCTGGGCTCCAGCCAGCTCCACCATGAGTCCCAAGCTGCCGTGGTTGGTGCAGACTGAGACAAGGCCATCCCTCAGTTCTGCCGTCTGTGATGTGTCTGTATTACCTGCCTCACTGGGTTGCTGGGAGGATTATCTGAAATAGCACATGCTAACCATCTGTTGTAATGCCTTCCTGTAGGTTAATCCTGCTCCCTCCTCCTAACAATCAGCTAGTTTCGTAGGTCTCTCTAACAATCAGGGCCTCTGGATGAGGGCAGTTATAAGGGATCCTTGATGAGGAAATCACCAATTACATCAAGTTCTTCCTTTTGCCGATGAGAAAACTGAGGTCCCTCAAGGGGAAAAAAATGGCCTTCTGATTTAGTGGTGCTAAAGGGAGCTTGAAGTGTGTTTGACTGTTGGTCATATATGGAGGGTACGAGGTGGCCCTTGGAGTGACTGGATCAAAGCGTGTGCCCAGGCCCGTGTGCCCAGGCCAGTGTGCCCAGGCCTGACTGGTGGTTAGCCCTTGTGGACTGGTCCCCAAATGCCCACCTCCATCCAACCATATAGACAGTCCAAGTAAAACCTCAACGAGGCCCTGTTTCCTACTGTTGGTCTCAGCAACATCCCACAAGGGAGGGGCTTCCATTCCTGGCATCGGGGGAGTTCCCTGGTTCTCAAACCTGATTTTGAGAATAGTGGAATTCTGCACCAGGGTGTCCAGCTCCACCACCCACTGTACCCAGAAACTGCAGGGGAATAGAGGAATGGAGGCCTCCTCCCCCTGACTTCTGGCTAGAAGCGGCAGCACAGAACCTATAGCTCAGGCTGATAGAATGTGGCCAAGGCAGGCCAGCCTGTTTGTCAGCTGCCAGGGGCTGGAGAGGTGTGGCTTGATAATGTAGATGAGGACAAGGATGATTGCAACTTCTGCCCAGGTGGCTGCTGTTGGGTGTGCGGGCCCATCACAGCTGTGCTGGGACATCTCTCACCTCAGCGTGGTGGGAGAGAGACTGAGTACCTGGTCTGCCAGGCCTGGGCTTGACAAGTGCCTTCTGCTTTCCAAGCCTCTACTGACTGTGAGGAGCCACTGAGATAAAGCATGTCTGGTCTCGAACAGTCCTCCTTCCACACATGGCCAGCGCTCAGTAAATGGTAGCTTTTCTCTCATTGATAGTCTGAGGATTTTGAACAGTGTGTCCCAAATCCCAGGCTCTAAATACAGTCCTTGTGTACTAGAGAGAATACGTATGTGTTTCTGTGGGCATTAGGCCTGCCACCTTGCTGAGCAAAGAGTGCCTATGTCCATGGAGTGTGGGGATTGCCTCTTGTTGGTCTCAACTTTTACATATTTTTTGCCCTTTTGAGGTAACCTCTTAAAAACTTGGAAATTGTAAATCTTTAGAATTTTTGTAACACTAGGCTTCATTTTCCAAACAGGTGTAGAAGCATTTTCTGCAGAAGAAAGGGGATGTAACCAAATCACTTGGAAGCCAAAATCAGTGTTTAGGAAACTCAGCCATGATCAGATGGTCCACTTTTATGATTTTTTAGTTTATTCAGCATTTTGGACCCTTCCACCTTGGGAAATATGGCAAATTTTACATTGTTGACTTGTTACCAAGTTTTTACACCATTTTGATTCCTTTCTTCATGTCTTAATCTTAGAAATTCTGACATTTTCTATTTCTACTGAAGCAACTAATAAAGCATTCTTGGGAGTTTCCTGGTGGTCCAGTGGTTAAGAATCTGCCTTCCAATGCAGGAGATATGGATTCCATTCCTAGTTGAGGAGCTAAGATCCTACATGCTGTGGGGCAACTAAACCCAAGTACCACAACTAGAGAGTCTGTGCAACCAAGGACCAGCCCAGCCAAAATTTAAAAGAAGAAGAAAAAAAAAAGGCATGCNGGAGTTTCCTGGTGGTCCAGTGGTTAAGAATCTGCCTTCCAATGCAGGAGATATGGATTCCATTCCTAGTTGAGGAGCTAAGATCCTACATGCTGTGGGGCAACTAAACCCAAGTACCACAACTAGAGAGTCTGTGCAACCAAGGACCAGCCCAGCCAAAATTTAAAAGAAGAAGAAAAAAAAAAGGCATGCTTTTCCAGATCCATCTATTTTCTCTGCAAACCTTTGTGTAGAGATGTGATGAACTTTAGGAGGCCCAGAGAGTGACAGACAAAAGATGATCACAAAAGTGACTTAATTCCTTTCTTCACATGAAAAACTTGGAGCGCAAAGAGATATTCACTGTCCATTTGGGACGTTCTCTGTCCCAACTCTTGGGTAAAGTGTTACTACAGTACATAATATACAGCATGGAGGACCTTTTGGCAGGAAGAAGATTGGAAGTTGTAATGTAAGATAATCTACTTGACATTCATTGTTGCACTTTGTTTTTAAAGGAAGATGGCAACCTGTGCATGGCTCGTCCTGGGAGGAGCTGACTTCAGTCATCACGATGCCTAAGAATCGAGTAAGTCATAGCAGTCAGTCCTTTTCTGCCATTGAGTCACTCCTGGGGGTCTGGCTTTAGAAAGGATAGGGATGCTTGCACTCTTCTTTGAAGCCCAAGTGAATGTGACCTCCTCTGAAGAGACAAATAATGCCTGTCTTTGCCTACCATGTCCAAGGATGCACAGCCCTCTTATGCTGTCGGAGAAGGGACGGTGGCAGGTATCGAGACTGAGTTGTGTTTGGGGACATGAAAACCCTGTGTGACTCAGTGGACTTCAGGTGGATGGAATCTCTGGCCCTCTTTCCCTAAGTGATAGCAGCAGCTCAGCTATCCTGACTCCACTCCCAGCTCTGATGCTGTTTACACCCCTATTGGGCCAGGTCTGTGCCAAGAAAAGAATCTGGCCTGGCAGCTTCTACAAGGAGTGACTTCAGAGCTGGATAGACCATTTGTCCAAGAGGTGGAAATGTGATCACAGCATCATCTTCCTCTGCTTGGGTTCCATTCTAAGGAGAGAAAATCTGTTCACAGCTTTCTGTAGATTCAGCAGGTGCCTGGAGGCTTAATGTCCAGAAGGCTCGCTGTAGGTGAATATCAGTAATGACTTGTTTGGCATCGTTACCCTCGTGAACTGCGTAAGAGCCTCCACACTATTCTCCTGGCTCCACTCTCTGTCCCCCTGCTCTGTCCTCTTTAAGGCTGCCTGTGACCTTCTTCGGGGATGTGTCTGCCCATCCCTCTCTCGATGGCCTTCGAGGCCACCTCTGGTCACTCTCCACACTCATTATCTGCCTCTNTGGGTCTGGGTGTGTGTTCTAGCTCTGATTCTTATGAACTGTGTCATTTGGGGTAGAAGCTGTGATTTCTCTAAGTTCCCTCATCTGAACTTGAGGATGTGCCTGTCACAGGCAAGTTGTAAGGATCTGGTGCAATAATCCACACAAAGGACTTAGTACACGATTCCTGGCTCATAGTAAACAGCTGATACACGGCAGCCTTTGTTAACTATTTGACATGTATTATTTTATTTAATCTACACCCTAGCTCTGTAAGGTAGACATCATTGCCCCAAGGTCTCAGGATATGCGTGCAGTGAGGCTCACTTCCAAGCCCAAGTGCCAGCTGTCCCTGGGGTAGCACTCTTTCTTCTGCTGCCTCTGCTTCCCAAGTTCAGACCCCTAGTCCCCATGCTTTTTCACAGTCTTAGCCAGAAAACTTAGCAAATGTTTATTAAATGATTCTTCCTGGCTGATTTGATGGGAACCAGGAGGGCAGGAAAGGGGACCCACTCAAGCGTTCCATCCCCTTTCAGATGTCTGGCTGATCCAGCTTGTCTACAGGTCCCTGCCAGTATACTGCATACCATTCCAATACCAGGCTGGGCATGGTGCCTTATTGCACCCAGTCAGGGAGGAGGGAAACCAATTCATCCCTTGAGGGCAAATCAGTCCACTCCTTTTAATTAATGTATTTATTTTTAAATGGCAGAAAATAAACTTTGAAAAGAATGAGAAAAGTAAGGGAAATACATGCCTGGATAATCCCCCATGACTGGGCAGCCACTGCCTAAACCCAGCTGCTGGAAAGCAAACAGAAAAGCCGGTAGCTGGCAAGCAAGCTCGGGGTGGCCTGTGGCGTTGTGAAGCGTGTGTCCTGTGAGGGTCAGTGGGTGAGGGCCCGCAGGAATGGCTTATTGAACTACCCAGTACCCGTGGGTACAACTGGGGCCCTGACAAGGCTGCTGCTCTTGACATTAGTGTAGTCAGGATGGTTTTCACATCATCTTAGATCATGGTTTTCAGTTTTTCTCCAGCAAACTTTGGAAGCTGCCACTTCCTTCTCTTTTGGTACCAGCTGATGTTTGTGTCTGCATAGTCCTCATGCCAACTGGTTATTTAGTTTATGTCTGTGTAGACCTTGGCATTGAGCTCCCAGGGACCTGTGGAAGAAGATTGCTGTGCGTGCTGGTTTATGTGTTCACTCCACGGCTAATGCTGCAGGAGGTGAAGGAGGTGACCTGTGCGTTTTGATTCTTTGTTTTTGCTACCAGGCCGGGGTTTGGTTTTTGGTTTGGTTTCTCTAAAACTCTTTAAAACACATGTGGAGGTGGAGCATCTTTCCCTGGAGGGAGCTAAGAGGGTGCTGTTAGAAGGCCTGGAGGTACAGAAATAGATTCCCTTTGGGTGCTGCCCCAGGAGGTAGCAAGAACATGAGACAAAGTCTTTACTAATAGTGTTCAGCCCATGCTGTGTGTCAGGCACTGTAGCTGTACCTGTGGAGTCAGAAGCTCTTGAGAAAAATGACAGAAAAAAGCAACTCCCCCCCCCAGANTTGGGTGCTGCCCCAGGAGGTAGCAAGAACATGAGACAAAGTCTTTACTAATAGTGTTCAGCCCATGCTGTGTGTCAGGCACTGTAGCTGTACCTGTGGAGTCAGAAGCTCTTGAGAAAAATGACAGAAAAAAGCAACTCCCCCCCCCCAGAAAAAAATCTCCATGGGATTCTGACATGCATATCCTGTTTAAAGCCCATGGATACATGCCGTCTTGTTACCATCACTCTGGAGCCCTTGGAGACTGAAATAACTGGTGCTCAGAGAAGGAAAGACCCAATATACTGCCTGTCCTGTCAGTGCCTGGAGGTCTGTCGCTGGGTGGAGTGGAGGCTGGTTGTAGGTGGAGGGGTTGCAGTGTATCCTGTATCCCTTCGCTGGGTCTGAACACAGGTGTAAATGGCAGCAGATGAGCCTGGAGGAAGAGGAGGCCTCAGGCTCAGGGATCAAAGAGTGCTGAGGAGGCAGCATGAGGGGTACCCCATGCAGCAGGTGCTAGCAGTGTGACCTCAGCCAGTTAGTTACTGATCTCTCTAAGCCTCAGCTTCCTCACCTGGAAAATGGATTGGATGAGCATCCAGATCCTAGGGCTGTGTGAAGTTTAGATGCAATCATATCAGCAAAAGTCATTTAAGGGCTCAGATAAGCTAATTTTTCTTCCCTCACTTGCCCTCTAAAGGGATTGTTTCAAGTAGCTGCCCGGATATTTTCCTGTATCACTGTGAAGCCAGTAGAAACAAGCTGTCTCCTTTCTCTTCTTTCCTTTTCCTATTGCTCACGGCAAATGGGACCCACATCTGAGGCTGGGTTCCCAGCCCGGGCTGTAGGGCTGGGCTATTCTTCTTTTTGGTTCCAGCATCTTCCTCTCCCAGGAAGGGCATGGATCCAAGGGCTGTGGGCAGCTCCTGTCGCTTCAGTTTGGAGATGACTTACTGCCCATGTTTGCTTTTTCCTGGGTCTCAAGGAGAGTGTGGGTAGGATTTAGTGATGATAAAGCAGCCAATTATTGACTGCTGCTGTTAGTGGGGATTCTTTGGGTTTCAAGTGATAGGAACTCAACTTGAATGAGCTTAAGCAAAATGGAATACACTGGAAGGTTCTAGCAGAGGTACAGAAACTCAAAGGAGACACTGCAGAATCCAACCCCAGAGAGAGAACAGGTGATGTCCAGCATCCCCTACTTGGTCTATGTCAGCAGGCAGCTTCCAGCTGACCCCACACAGCCCTGCATGTGATCCAAGAGGATCAGGCTTTCCCTGGGACTTTTTAGATTGGATTGACCCAGTGTGGAGTGCCTGCTCACACTTTATACCTAAGAATGTGGCCAAGAAAGAAAGATACTCTGATGAATCTATCCCGAGTCCCATGCTTTCCTTTTAGGTTGCTGAGTGAGGGATGGAGTGGAATCTATTATTGGAGCAAAGTGAGAAGGGTGCTAGAAATATTAATAATTAAGTATAAGATGAACTTTTATTGAGTGCTTACTTTGAACCAAAAGTTATTCTAAGCTCTTTACGTATGCTGCTGCTGCTGCTAATGCTGCTAAGTTGCTTCAGTCGTGTCCAACTCTGTGCGACCCCATAGATGGCAGCCCACCAGGCTCCCCCGTCCCTGGGATTCTCCAGGCAAGAACACTGGAATGGGTTGCCATTTCCTTCTCTAATGCATGAAAGTGCAAAGTGAAAGTGAAGTCGCTCAGTCGTGTCTGACCCTCAATGGCCCCATGGACTGCAGTCTACCAGGCTCCTCCATCCATGGGATTTTATAGAACTCATTTAACCTTTACAATCAACCCTATTTTATCCACCGGGAAGCTGAGGCACAGAGAGTTAAAGCAATTTGCTAAGGTCACATAGCTAGCTAGTAGGAGAGCCTGGATTGAACCCAAGCAGAGAACTCCAGAGGTGCTCCTAACTGCCACCTCTGATGCAGAAAATACAACAAGATGCAGATGCCATCTCCAAGCATTTACTGTTGTTGTTCAGTTGCAGACTTTGAACTAAACACCAGACTGTGTCCTTTATGGAATAATCTCATCTACTGAACAGCCTTTGGAGTAGGTGCAAACATTATCCCCACTTTCAGATAAGAAACAAGCTCACAGAGATGATGTGACTCGCCTAGGGCCACCTGACCAAAGTGACAGAGGCAGGATGGGAATTCAGGTTCACCTGGTGCCAGGGCCTGAGCTGTGCCCACTTTGCTGGGCAGCCTTTGTGTTCAGACACTTTTCTTGCTCTGTCGAGTGCTCTCCCGGTACTTGGGGTGAAGAGCAGTTCTGACTCCGCATCTGGGCCTTTGTCCTTTGGCCCCAGAAGTTGGGGTGCGGAGACCTCTGCTTGGCACACACTGCGGAGGGGCTGGTTTTGTGGTTCTGAGCTGATTTTGGTGTGTCTCACACTAACTCACACCGAAGGGATCTTGAACAAGCCCTCAGTGCATCTAAGCTCTGGATGTCTTCATTCCTCCATTCAGCAAACACTCATGGATTGCCTAGGGGGTGCCAAGCCCTGTCCCCAAGTTCTTGAGGTTCCTCAGTGGGACTCTGATTCTACGGAAGTAGGACTCCCCTGAGTCCCTCTCACATCTTTCGGGATCCATGAGGCTACTCAAGCTCGCCGAAAACCTTTCCTGCACCACCTAAATCAGGCCTACCCAGGGGCCTGGGGACTTCATATTTCTTTGTTTGGGATTGGCATGATGGCAAATATGAGAGCAGAGATTGTTTTCTCACTCTGATTGATGACAAAGGGAAATGTGTCAGGGAGCAATGTGGGCCTGGGCTCCAGCCAGCTCCACCATGAGTCCCAAGCTGCCGTGGTTGGTGCAGACTGAGACAAGGCCATCCCTCAGTTCTGCCGTCTGTGATGTGTCTGTATTACCTGCCTCACTGGGTTGCTGGGAGGATTATCTGAAATAGCACATGCTAACCATCTGTTGTAATGCCTTCCTGTAGGTTAATCCTGCTCCCTCCTCCTAACAATCAGCTAGTTTCGTAGGTCTCTCTAACAATCAGGGCCTCTGGATGAGGGCAGTTATAAGGGATCCTTGATGAGGAAATCACCAATTACATCAAGTTCTTCCTTTTGCCGATGAGAAAACTGAGGTCCCTCAAGGGGAAAAAAATGGCCTTCTGATTTAGTGGTGCTAAAGGGAGCTTGAAGTGTGTTTGACTGTTGGTCATATATGGAGGGTACGAGGTGGCCCTTGGAGTGACTGGATCAAAGCGTGTGCCCAGGCCCGTGTGCCCAGGCCCGTGTGCCCAGGCCTGACTGGTGGTTAGCCCTTGTGGACTGGTCCCCAAATGCCCACCTCCATCCAACCATATAGACAGTCCAAGTAAAACCTCAACGAGGCCCTGTTTCCTACTGTTGGTCTCAGCAACATCCCACAAGGGAGGGGCTTCCATTCCTGGCATCGGGGGAGTTCCCTGGTTCTCAAACCTGATTTTGAGAATAGTGGAATTCTGCACCAGGGTGTCCAGCTCCACCACCCACTGTACCCAGAAACTGCAGGGGAATAGAGGAATGGAGGCCTCCTCCCCCTGACTTCTGGCTAGAAGCGGCAGCACAGAACCTATAGCTCAGGCTGATAGAATGTGGCCAAGGCAGGCCAGCCTGTTTGTCAGCTGCCAGGGGCTGGAGAGGTGTGGCTTGATAATGTAGATGAGGACAAGGATGATTGCAACTTCTGCCCAGGTGGCTGCTGTTGGGTGTGCGGGCCCATCACAGCTGTGCTGGGACATCTCTCACCTCAGCGTGGTGGGAGAGAGACTGAGTACCTGGTCTGCCAGGCCTGGGCTTGACAAGTGCCTTCTGCTTTCCAAGCCTCTACTGACTGTGAGGAGCCACTGAGATAAAGCATGTCTGGTCTCGAACAGTCCTCCTTCCACACATGGCCAGCGCTCAGTAAATGGTAGCTTTTCTCTCATTGATAGTCTGAGGATTTTGAACAGTGTGTCCCAAATCCCAGGCTCTAAATACAGTCCTTGTGTACTAGAGAGAATACGTATGTGTTTCTGTGGGCATTAGGCCTGCCACCTTGCTGAGCAAAGAGTGCCTATGTCCATGGAGTGTGGGGATTGCCTCTTGTTGGTCTCAACTTTTACATATTTTTTGCCCTTTTGAGGTAACCTCTTAAAAACTTGGAAATTGTAAATCTTTAGAATTTTTGTAACACTAGGCTTCATTTTCCAAACAGGTGTAGAAGCATTTTCTGCAGAAGAAAGGGGATGTAACCAAATCACTTGGAAGCCAAAATCAGTGTTTAGGAAACTCAGCCATGATCAGATGGTCCACTTTTATGATTTTTTAGTTTATTCAGCATTTTGGACCCTTCCACCTTGGGAAATATGGCAAATTTTACATTGTTGACTTGTTACCAAGTTTTTACACCATTTTGATTCCTTTCTTCATGTCTTAATCTTAGAAATTCTGACATTTTCTATTTCTACTGAAGCAACTAATAAAGCATTCTTGGGAGTTTCCTGGTGGTCCAGTGGTTAAGAATCTGCCTTCCAATGCAGGAGATATGGATTCCATTCCTAGTTGAGGAGCTAAGATCCTACATGCTGTGGGGCAACTAAACCCAAGTACCACAACTAGAGAGTCTGTGCAACCAAGGACCAGCCCAGCCAAAATTTAAAAGAAGAAGAAAAAAAAAAGGCATGCTTTTCCAGATCCATCTATTTTCTCTGCAAACCTTTGTGTAGAGATGTGATGAACTTTAGGAGGCCCAGAGAGTGACAGACAAAAGATGATCACAAAAGTGACATAATTCCTTTCTTCACATGAAAAACTTGGAGCGCAAAGAGATATTCACTGTCCATTTGGGACGTTCTCTGTCCCAACTCTTGGGTAAAGTGTTACTACAGTACATAATATACAGCATGGAGGACCTTTTGGCAGGAAGAAGATTGGAAGTTGTAATGTAAGATAATCTACTTGACATTCATTGTTGCACTTTGTTTTTAAAGGAAGATGGCAACCTGTGCATGGCTCGTCCTGGGAGGAGCTGACTTCAGTCATCACGATGCCTAAGAATCGAGTAAGTCATAGCAGTCAGTCCTTTTCTGCCATTGAGTCACTCCTGGGGGTCTGGCTTTAGAAAGGATAGGGATGCTTGCACTCTTCTTTGAAGCCCAAGTGAATGTGACCTCCTCTGAAGAGACAAATAATGCCTGTCTTTGCCTACCATGTCCAAGGATGCACAGCCCTCTTATGCTGTCGGAGAAGGGACGGTGGCAGGTATCGAGACTGAGTTGTGTTTGGGGACATGAAAACCCTGTGTGACTCAGTGGACTTCAGGTGGATGGAATCTCTGGCCCTCTTTCCCTAAGTGATAGCAGCAGCTCAGCTATCCTGACTCCACTCCCAGCTCTGATGCTGTTTACACCCCTATTGGGCCAGGTCTGTGCCAAGAAAAGAATCTGGCCTGGCAGCTTCTACAAGGAGTGACTTCAGAGCTGGATAGACCATTTGTCCAAGAGGTGGAAATGTGATCACAGCATCATCTTCCTCTGCTTGGGTTCCATTCTAAGGAGAGAAAATCTGTTCACAGCTTTCTGTAGATTCAGCAGGTGCCTGGAGGCTTAATGTCCAGAAGGCTCGCTGTAGGTGAATATCAGTAATGACTTGTTTGGCATCGTTACCCTCGTGAACTGCGTAAGAGCCTCCACACTATTCTCCTGGCTCCACTCTCTGTCCCCCTGCTCTGTCCTCTTTAAGGCTGCCTGTGACCTTCTTCGGGGATGTGTCTGCCCATCCCTCTCTCGATGGCCTTCGAGGCCACCTCTGGTCACTCTCCACACTCATTATCTGCCTCTTGTCTCTGCCCTGGCTCCTGTCCCACCATTCCTGGAACAGGTCTACACATCAGGGACACACCTTCCCTCTGAGAAGCATCCCTCACTCTCCCGAACAAAGCTGGGGCCTCCTCCTCCTCGCCACTCCTGCAGTACTTTGCTCAGACCTCAGGTGTGTCACCAGCTGAGTTGAGTTTTGTCCAGCTGTCCACCTTCCCCATCAGCTGTAGGAGCTTTGACAGCAAGGACCTGTCCTCCAACATTCCCGTCTGAGCTGGGCAGCACCAGGGCTGGGCACGTGGCAAGGGGGTGATACTGTTGACTCAAGTTCAGGTCCTGCGATTTCTTCAGGGCTTGATGGCTCGCAAAGCCCTATCTTCTGTCTCGTGGGGGCTTTGTAACCTGGGAGGGGTTTATTTTACAGACGTGGAGATTGAGGACTGAGCCGTCAGACTGTAGGCTGTTAAGGTCCAGGACCCACATCACCTGTGAACTGGGCTAGTCTGATTTCTGCAAGCAAAGTTTATAATTAGAGAGAACCCAAGAGGTTATTTAGAGCAAACCCCTCATTACCTGATAGGGAAACTGAGGCCTGGTCTGAGGATATAGGGACACACCTTCCCTCTGAGAAGCATCCCTCACTCTCCCGAACAAAGCTGGGGCCTCCTCCTCCTCGCCACTCCTGCAGTACTTTGCTCAGACCTCAGGTGTGTCACCAGCTGAGTTGAGTTTTGTCCAGCTGTCCACCTTCCCCATCAGCTGTAGGAGCTTTGACAGCAAGGACCTGTCCTCCAACATTCCCGTCTGAGCTGGGCAGCACCAGGGCTGGGCACGTGGCAAGGGGGTGATACTGTTGACTCAAGTTCAGGTCCTGCGATTTCTTCAGGGCTTGATGGCTCGCAAAGCCCTATCTTCTGTCTCGTGGGGGCTTTGTAACCTGGGAGGGGTTTATTTTACAGACGTGGAGATTGAGGACTGAGCCGTCAGACTGTAGGCTGTTAAGGTCCAGGACCCACATCACCTGTGAACTGGGCTAGTCTGATTTCTGCAAGCAAAGTTTATAATTAGAGAGAACCCAAGAGGTTATTTAGAGCAAACCCCTCATTACCTGATAGGGAAACTGAGGCCTGGTCTGAGGATATTTTCTCAAGATTACATAACCAACTGCTGTCCAATGGAGAATTGGGAGGCAGGCCCTAGATTTCCAGTCTAGCTTTCTCTCTACACTCCCTCCTTCCTCCTCTGCCTCCCTTCTGTGTATAGCCATTGGAGAATGTTTGGGGACCATCAATCTATATTTCAGTTCAGTTCAGTCACTCAGTCATGTCCGACTCTTTGCAACCCCATGAACTGCAACACACCAGGCCTCCCTGTCCATCACCGACTCCCGGAGTTTACCCAAACTCGTGTCCATTGAGTCGGTGATGCCATCTAACCATCTCATCCAGGAGGGTAAAGAACTTACAGATTACCCAGAGTTAGAGGGAAGGTGGTGGTGATGGTGAAGTCGCTCAGTCCAACTCTTTGCGACCCCATGAACTGTAGCCTACCAGGCTTCTCCGTCCATGGGATTTTCAGGCAAGGGTACTGGAGTGGCTTGCTATTTTCTTCAGAAGATCTTCCCGACCCAGGAATCGAACCCAGATTTCCTGCGTTGCAGGCAGACGCTTTACCCTCTGAGAGGGAAGGTAGACATGAGTGAAACTGGCCCTGCCTCTAGGAGTTTCACTGGGGTTGTGAGACCAGGGGCAGAGACAGGGGACTGAAGAACCCAGTGGAGAGAGGATGGAGGACAGGTGAGACTGGAGCAGGGTGGAGGCCTCGTGGAAGTGCAGCTGGAAGGCACTGAGGACCCATGGGAGTGGATGGGGATGGTTAGGTTAGGGTTATTGCAGGGGAGTCCACATTGACATCCTAAGCAGCCCCATGAGGAGGGCACCGAGGGGAAAGCTGCGTTAAGTTGTTCTGGTTCTTAGCGTCTGGGCAGAGAGGTCCTCATTAGCCAGCCTGCTGTGACTTGAGAATCCCTCCTGTTTGCTGGAGAAACACAGAATGTAGAGGGGGCACACAGAGGAGGGTCAAATGAACAGTGGAGAGAGAATCCCATCATTGTCTGAGATGTATATGGGAGGGAAGCATGTGAATATCTGGCTGGCTTACTCCTACTGTGCTCAAATGAATTTTTGGTTTGTTTCTGACTGACCACACTTCCAGTTGGTCTTCACCCCCATCTCAGTTTTAGGGCTCTCCTGAAACATTCATTTGGTTCAGGCATGATACAGGGCCAGGTAGGTCCTGCTCTTTCCAGTTTTACCCTGCCCCTTCTTGCAACTTCCTAGGCATGCAGACTGGAAGCCTGGGACTGACTGCAGGCTCCATCTCCACTGGCAGGTTGAAACATACACTTTGCCCAGATTACAGAGAATATGGTGTTTGCCAAATAGGTACCTTGGGTTATTTTCCAAAACATGACTAGGTTATAAACTTCCACAGGGAAAGGGTGCAGTGTTGCATCATTATTGTTTACACCCTAGGTTTACATTATACTCCATTTCATCAGGACCATTTCATCTTTATAAAAAGGCAGGTGGATTTACTCCCACTTTGCAGATGAGAAATTTGACTTAGACAAGCTGTGACGTGCCCTGCATTAATGTAGCTGCCTATGGGCTGAACTGGGCCATAGTCCAGGCCTCCTGTTTATAAATTCCCTCATTTTTCTGCTCTACTAAGCTTCAACCATATGCAAATTTCTGAAGGACCAAGGACATAAGAGGAACTCAATAAATATTTGTTGAATGAGTGAACTTTGGTTATTTCCTTTTTTAGGGGGTAGGTCACTCTTAACCGTAAATGGATCCTCTTTGGCAGCAAAGGAAACACTACCCTGTGAAGTATTTGAATTTCTTACCATGATAAGAAACCAGTGAGTTCTCTTCTCAACCAGCCTCACCTCCAGGAACTGGGTCACACACACTGAATAATTAATGCCTTGAGTCTTTCACTCGGAGCTTCCTCCTCCTGATGCCAAGATGATCTGACCAGCACTGATCTGACCACCAGAGGCAGATCTTACTGTTTGTCGTCATCAACCCTCAGATGACCCATCTAATTGCTTATGGGGAATACTCTTGGCCTAATCAGGTCAGACTTCCAGTGGTTTAATTTGATTTCCTCCTGCTTTTCTTCCCCATTAACCTCCCCTAGATGGAAAGAGAGATCTCTGTGGGTTATCTTAGGTATTTAGGCTCACCTCTCCTGTCTCACTCTCCCTCTGGACTCCCCAGAGTTTTCTGGTGAGGGCTGGAGAAAGAACAGCAACCCATGTCAGGGATGAGAAGGAACACATGGGGTGGGGTAGGGGGCAGTTATCAAAATATCTGCTGGGCCTGCTCTTTCCCTGAGTGACACTTGGGTCATGTTGCTTGGCGTCTGCAGAGGATCCAGCTGGCCTCATTAGAGCAACCTAATTAGATCTCGAGGTCAACAGAGTCGAGTGGAAAAAAAGAGCGGGCTGAGGCCCAGAGACCCACGACCTGGTGCTGGTTGTTCGCGGCTTAGCCACGTGGCCATGGGCCAGCCACAGAACTTCACCTGCCCTCAGATTTCTTATTAAGGAAGAGAGGGAGGCGCAGAGGGTGGTGGCATCTTACAGGAGCCTTCTGGCCTCCTGTGTCCCCAGTGGCCACCCTACTTGTCCTCATGATCAGCACTGACTTCTACAGGTTGCCACCTCCTCTGTTTCTGTAGGCTTTTTTTTTCCTGGACTTTGAAGCTTTGCCACCTCTCCCCTGCCCCACCCTGAGATACGCCTGAGCGCAGATAAGAACTGCCTGCTGTTGCCCTAAACAACCAAGCAACCTGGAAGAAATGTCTGATCTTTCAAAAGCGCGTTGGGACCTAGGGTATACAGGTTGGTGTAGGAGATGAGTGGGATTAACCTTCAGTGGAGCAAGCCAGGTCAGGTGATTTGGGCTTTTTGGGATACAAGAGATCTTGATGCCCCAAGGCATCTGTCCAGTTGTTTGACCAAAGGGAAGTAGATGTGTTCGTAAAAACATGGCTCCAAGCTTATCATCATCTTCCCTGGTCAGGGTCTGTGGTCAGAGGGGACCAGACACTCTGGAAGAGTAAAGGTGATGATGTTGGTGGAAGGCTGCTCAGAAGGAGCTAAGAGACGTCTCAGACAAACAACTAACACACAAAAAAGGCCAGTGTTGGGAGGGTGGATGTGTCTCTAAGGTTGATGATCTTTGGGCATGAAAGCTGGAAAGAACCTACAGGTCATCTGATCTATTTCTCTGATTTTATGGGTGAAGAAACTGAAGCAGAGAGACATGACTTAACCAGACCCAGAAAGCAAGCTAAAGATGGATCCGAGATGCAAGCCAAGTGTCTTGATTCCTAGCCTTGGAATCATAAACCTGATACAAAAGTGGCTCTTTCCCCAGCCCCATGTTGCCTCCTCTCTGTGGGTTTAGCCACCACCCTTCCCACTCCCTTCCTTGGCCCTGAGCTTGATTGTCTAAGGTGTCAGCAGGGCCCCACTGCTCCCACCTCCTTGTTTATTGAGGCCTAGTAAAACCTGGGTGTGACATCACAGCGCAGCTGAGACTTCTCTCATGTGTGGGCTGTTTGACTTGTACTTAAGGACTTAACACTGTTGGGTCATCAGTATTCTGTTTTATGTGGCTCTTGGGGTGAAAGATTAATGCAAGACAGGAGACGAAGGACCTGATGGCCCAGCCTCAACAATAGTGGATTTGCGTGGGTTTACCATTCAGATAAACTCAGCATTGTTGCTAAGCATGCCTCGCTCTGAGACTCTAAAGCTGAGGGCATGGATCAGTGAGGCCTGTGCTCTCCCTTGCTCTTGACAGAGTGCACTTTGGGTTAGAGGCTGTCTGCCCGGTCGCTGTGTTGCTGGCATGTGAACCAGAACGGAAGTCATTCACTTTTTTCTAGAGGGCTTCGTTTGTCTCAGCACTTCCTGCTGAGCTCAAGGAAATGTATCATGAACTCTTTGCAGTGAGCAGGCACTGGNAGGCTGTCTGCCCGGTCGCTGTGTTGCTGGCATGTGAACCAGAACGGAAGTCATTCACTTTTTTCTAGAGGGCTTCGTTTGTCTCAGCACTTCCTGCTGAGCTCAAGGAAATGTATCATGAACTCTTTGCAGTGAGCAGGCACTGGGTTTACAGACTTTACCTTGTTTTTCCTCCATGGTTCTCTGAGAGAAGTGAGCATGGCTGTTTGTTGTATTGAGGAGAAATCAGGCAGATAACAGGCTAAGTAACTTGCCCACGTCCCATAGGGGCCAGGGTTCAGATGCAGGGGATCTGGTCTTAAAGCCTTTTTTCACTCCACGTTTCACATGGCCTCTCTCTGCATGGAGAAAAGAGAGCTGGGCCAAGTGGACCGGGCATTGGTGGTGGGACTTCTGAATGCTGAGTGTGAGGCTCTGGTCTTGGCTGTGAGGATGCAAAGGTGAGTAAGACCTGGTCCCTTTATTCCCAGAAGCTCATGGCCTGACCTGGAGGCAGGACTGATGTGTATAGAGTCACAGCCATCACTCTAAGCTCTGTCATAACAAGTCACAGACCAAGTGCCCTGAAAGAACTGAGGAGAGAGTGACACACAGGGAGCATGGCGCCAGGCATGTGCTCTGGGACTCGGGTATTGAGGGATGAGCAGGAGATCTCCAGGCAGAGAGTTTGCCGAGTGAACCGTGTGGTGTATGAAGGCTTGATTCGGTACCTGGCAGTGAGGAGTCATGGCATGTTTTCTTCCCAACTGACATAGAAGGAGTGGAACTTTCAGTTGGGAGAAAGCTGGGGGAGGAGGGGTTTAGAACTAGACCGTTAAGGGCTAATTGTGTGAGAGCTGCTGAAAGAAACATCAATCAGAACCAGCAAAGATTCTCCAGATATGAATTATCCAGGTAGCTGAAGCACCCTTCCCTGCAGAAATGTGCATGGGACTCGTGTTCAGACAGTTTATGCCCATTTTCCACATTTTGTGTCTCATGCCCCAGTGGTGGTGTTTATTGATGGTGCTAAGGCATCGGAGCCGGCTGGGCCATGCTGACGGTTCATATTTAAAATGTCTCGGATTCCTCTTGCCAAATAAGCTGATAGCAGACACCCTTATGAATTCATGTGCAGACTTCTCTCCAGGGACTGTTCTGCATTCCAAACCCAGCCACACAATCATTCTGTAGGAGCTGGGGGTGTGGGGTGAGAAGGCTACTTAAAGATCAACGAAAATATATAGTTGTTTTTAAGGACAATATTTACAGGGCAAGAGTATCTAGGAAATGGATCATTTGCCATGAGGGTGAGCCATATGCTTTTAAAAATTCCAACCCTTTCGAGTGGGAAGGGTCGTGGGGAAGAGAGAGAGCCTTCCAGGAACTCTTATCTGTCTTCTCTCTGATGAGGCCCTTGCTGATGTCTGCCCCTAGCAAATCCATTCCGGAAGCAGATCTTTGAGCCTGATGTTCCCTTCTGGGAGGGGAGGAAAGCAAAAACCCAGACAGCAATCTGGGGTCCTCAGCTTCCTGGTCTCAGATCACAGTCCGTCTTTTGTGACCTCCTGTGTTTCACTTCTTTATAAGAAAAGAGAAAATCCTTTCTGGGACGATGGCTGCTTTAGTGAATGTGTTTTTCTGAACATAAGCCCAAACACCAAGAGAAGAGTCCAGCATCTTCATTCAGCCAACCCAAGTTTATTACATCAAAATGGTGGGAGACTGTCTCTTGAACGTTGACAGAAAATTCACCAGCTCAGTCACACCTTCTGCTGTCCTTTCTGGGGCAGCTCTCTGGTGGAGTGTGAGTCAGAGAGGGGTGTTTTGACTCACTGAGTGGAGAATGACCAAGCTGGCAGTCACTGGTCCTGGAGTGCTTATCCCAGCATCTCTGAGCGCACAGAAATGTGGCCTCCGAGTGTCACCTGGAGAACCGGCTGACCTTCCCTCAGAGCTCCGCGGCCCCTCACACAGGCCCTGGTCGCCTCCACATCAGCCTCTTGGCAGCTACCGACAGTGCAGCACAACTTATCAAGCTAATCGTCTCCTCAGAAGTGGGGTCAGCAGTTGAGTGTATTTTAGGGACTGGTTCCACCCTGTCTTATCAGAGAGGCCTTTCTGCATTTGCTGTCTGAAACCCTGAATGGTTTTAAAGAGCTTTTGTAAAAATAGTTCATAGGCGACTTCAGTTCCTCTGCACAATAAGCACGTGGCCCAAACTTTCTCTCTCTCTTCTGCTCAGAGGTCTGAACCACCCCCTGGTAAGGGCACATTGGATGTGGGCACAGAGCCCCTTGGGCAGGTCTGGAGAAGGGGAGACAGCATCGCTCGGGGCTATTTCGACCTGTCATTCTCTGACCTGCTCACTTCCCAGAGGCTGCATCTGAGGACTGTGAAGCTGTGTTCATTTAGCACATTGCCTGGCACAGGGTAGCCAGTGTCTGTGGGATGAATACGGAAACAAATACCCTACCAGCAAGAAAATCCTCCAGGTTTCCAGAAGCCAAAAGAAGTGAGCAGCTCTCAGGCTGAGTTGCCCGAGTGCTCTCCACAGCTCGGCACACACGCTGGGAAAGATCCCTTTGGTCCTGGGTACAAAGGGATTTACAGATCTCCTATCTCCCGGGTTGGGTCTGGAGGGAGGGTCTGAAGAACTTTGATCCACATCCAGAAATTCCCCCACTCAAAATGGTGAGTCCTATTTTCAGGGATTCAGATAAGCACAACGCACCAACAGAGAGTGACAGCAGCAAGGCATGGGAGCGAGGGCCCAGCAAAAGCAGCGCAGAGCCCGTCCTGCTGGCTTCCCCGGCCTGCCCAGCCCACTGCCCTCCCCCCGGCAACTGCTCCCTTGGCTGGGCATCCCATGCTCGGATGCGTCTTCCAGGAGCCTCCCGTTGGGCATCTGTGTTTGGTCAGCCTGCTTCTCTACAGCACAGGGCTTTTCACCTTTACATCTCAGATCCCAGCTTTCCAAGTATGTTGACAGGTTGGTAGGTTTTGAACAACCCATTAGGCCTTTCTGACTCAGGCAGGGCTCACCTGCCCTGGCAGGTGCACACACCTGCTCGTAAAGGCTGACTGTAGTTCACAGGCCCCGTGTGGAGACTGAGGTGATGGGCGTGGCCAGCTGAACTGCCAGCTAGGCGGACGCCTCAGTGGAAGAAACAGGCAAGCACCCCCCTCCCCTGCCCTAGGCACACCTACTCGGAGGCCGCCCGACCGTCAAGAGCTAAGGAGGCATTATTTATATTGCTAATAACATTAATGACTATAAACAACAAAGCATGTGTAATGGCAGATCAGGAAATTAATCCTGAAATTAAAGGTCTGTAACTCAAATGGAAATGTAGGAAGCCCTTTGAGTGAACTCTAAAGATGGTGGGTACAGTGTGAGCTGTTCCACTCCTCCCAAAATAAATTTTTACTAGTAAATATTCATTCAACAAAATGTACTAATTATCTACTAGGAGCAGACACCAGACTGGCACCAAAGTTAAAAA
Organism: Oreotragus oreotragus; assembly: GCA_006410675.1. Lineage (NCBI taxonomy): Eukaryota > Metazoa > Chordata > Mammalia > Artiodactyla > Bovidae > Oreotragus > Oreotragus oreotragus. The sequence goes on from SJYX01015899.1 coordinate 21,046, forward strand.
GATAAAAATCAGTGGACAATTCGTTAATGGATGAATTAGTCCAAAGGGACATAACACAAAAAGTTGAATTATTTGCTTAAATATTGATTGAATGCCAGTGGCACGCTTAGAACTGAGCTGAATACTCTGGGAAATAGAAAAGAAACAAAAGACGTTGGCCTTTTCCTATATAATGTAAAAACTATAACGTTAAGTTTATACATTAATTGTCTAGACAAGATTAATGCACAAAGCTGTTGGGTTCAAGGTTGTAACTGTCTTTCTCTAGAAATTACTAAATGGTAGTTGCCCAGAAGCTAGGGAGACAGAACTTGTTCCCCTGATGTCCCGAGTACCTAGCAGGTTTCCCCTTGGACCTCAGACTGTATGGGAGTGGGCCTAGGAAGCTGTATTTTGGGATGCTTCCTGATAAATCTTCTGGTATGCAACTAGTTTTGGTGACCTCTGGCAAAGAGTCTGGAAATTCAAGAATGCATGGGTAAGAGAAGGCAATGGCAGCCCACTCCAGTACTCTTGCCTGGAAAAATCCCATGGATGGAGGAGCCTGGTAGGCTGTAGCCCATGGGGTCACTAAGAGTTGGACATGACCAAGTGACTTCACTTTCACTTTTCACTTGCATTGGAAAAGGAAATGGCAACCCACTCCAGTGTTCTTGCCTGGAGAATCCCAGGGACGGGGGAGCCTGGTGGGCTGCCATCTATGGGGTCGCACAGAGTCGGACAGGACTGAAGTGACTTAGCAGCATGGGAAAGAAAGCTATGGCAAACCTAGACAGTGTGTTAAAAAGCAAAGACATCACTTTGCTGGCAAAGGTCCATATAGTCAAAGCTATGTGGTCTTTCTAGTAGTCATGTACGAATGTGAGATCCAGACAATAAAGAAGGCAGAGTATCAAAGAATTGATGCTTTTGAACTGTGGTGTTGGAGAAGACTCTTAAGAGACTTTCCCTTGGAAAGCAAGGAAATCAAACCAATCAATCTTAAAGGTAATCAACCCCTAATGCTCTTTGGAAAGACTGAAGCTGAAGCTCCAGTACTTTGGCCATGCAATGAGCTGACTCATTGGAAAAGACCCTGATGCTGGGAAAGATAGAAGGCAGAAGGAGAAGAGGATGAGATGATTGGATGGCATCACCGATGCAATGGTCATGAATTTGGGCAAACTCTGGGAGATGGTGAGGGACAGGGAAGTCTGGCGTGCTGCAGTCGCAAAGAGCCAGACACAACTTGGCGACTGAACAACAACTTGGGAAAGAAAAGTCAGTACAGGGTGGGGAAGCTTTTGTTCCTGAAAGCTCCAGCTCACCCCTCAAGATCCAGCTCTGGTCCCACTTCTACTGTGGGCCTCATTCCAGGCCACACATGGGTCATTCCATCTCCCATCTCTGTGTCCACACATCTTGCTACCCATCTCTGTGTAACTCTTACCTATAATCATTATTTAAAATTGATTCCCTGAATGGACTGTGATGATAGCATTCTATTAGTACTATGGGGCCTGACTTTGCTTCAGATTTGAGCAGGGGTGGGAGGAAGAAGACTGAGACTGGATGTGAAGCATCAAATAGCCCAGTCTGTCTGATGCAGCCACAGCGGAGCCCCAATACCTTTGGGAACTGAGCCTAATGAGGAAATGGGGCTGCATGGAGTAGGCTGATGAGACCGTCAGGGAAGTTGGGACTTACACAATGGGGTGTAGGGAGCCCTGAGAGCTTTATGAACAGAGCAGGCTGGTGCTGGTCAGATGGGAAGGGGAAGATGGGGAGTGCAGGCTAGTTAGGAGGCTTCCATGATAATTCTGGTGGTGGTTAGAGAGAAAGGGCGGTCACAGTTCATGTCACCATGTTACCTAAATGTTGTGGCTGCTCTTGATTGGGTTTTCCCAACAAGCAGTGGTTACTGAGAGTCTACTATTGCCAGAGGCACAGGTGCCTGGCCCTAGGTGTGCAATCTGGCATCAGACAGTTCACAGTCCATTGAGGCAGGCAGACCCAAAAGCAGTTCACGCAATAGTCGTTTGCAATGATCACTGGAAACTCCATGGAGTACAGCGTGGGAAAAGAAGGTGTAGGGAAGCCAAGGGAAGACTTCAAAGAACAGTGCAGCCAAGGGTACTGCCTAGCCTGGCGTCACTGAGTTTCATCCTCATGTAACGCGGTGGGATCAGGACTGTTATTATCTCCATTTTATGGATGAGGAAACTGAGGTTCAAAGAAGCTAGGTGACTCATCCAGGCTCACACACCTAGTAAGTGATGGGGCAGGTTTGTAATAAGTCTGCTTGACTCCAGAATCCACCCTGGGACCCCTCCGACGTTTTGCTGCCTTTAATGTTTCAGTCCTAAAGCCAACTGGGTTTTTACCAAGTGAACAGAGTCTGGATAAACTTTCTGGATGGAGCAACCAGCATAAGCAAAGGTGCAGGGAGGGTAGCCTGAAAGATTTCAGTTTGTCGGGGAGCTGCAGATGGCTCAGTAAGTCTGGACTCGGAGGGGATGGGGACATGGTGAGGAGACAGGCTGGAGAGCAGGCAAGGGGCAAATCATGAAGAGGGCTTCTGTCTTGCTCTGCTAAGAGGTTTGGTTCTCACCCTGAAGACAGTCACGGAGCTGATGAAGGATTTGAAATAGGAACAGGACCTGACCAAGTGTGCATTTCTGGTGGAACAATCTCTCTGGCAGCAGCTCAAGACAGAGGCTGGTGGATTGGAGGGAGCAAGCAGGAAAAGTGCTTATGAGGAATTTGAGAGTTCAGGTGACTGGCTGGCTCCTCGAGATGAGGGAAAGGGGACAGAGAAAGTGACTCCAAGGGTTTGGTGTGAGTCTGAGTGCAGATGATGCCATTCACTGAAGATGGAGATGCAGGGAGGTGAGGGCAGAAGGAAAACTGACCACATGTGAGGTCTCTGTAAGATAGTCCGAGGGAGTGTGTAACTGGCAGTTGAATACAGCCCTGGAAAGCAGCTCGAGGTTCACAGTGGGTCATCAGGGTGTAAAGTGTGGTGGATCTGTGGGAGTGTTGAGAATGAGAGGGGTGGTGAAGATCAGAACCTTGGGAGATTTCAGGAACATTCAGAGAGAGATGTGTCTACAATAGACTGAAGATGGGAGAGACCATGAGCAAGATAAGGTCCGATAAGTGACAGCTGGATTTAGTGACAGAGTTGATGTTGACCTTGGGCGTGATGCCTGGAGTGGGCTATGTGTATGAGTGGGAATGAGATTCTGGAAGATTAGAGGGTGAATGAGGTGAGGAAGTGGATATTACCAGGCTAGACTCTACTACAGAAGGAACCTAGGCTGTGAAGGGAACGGGGGAGGGTACCATTTTGTTTTGTCCAATAAGAGCAAGTATAGATCAAATTTGCATTGAATTTGTGGACATTTTGGAGACTGACTTCACACGGATAATTCACACCTCAAAATAAGAACAAAAAAACTTTTGTCAGGTGATGAATTCTTTTTTCTCTATTTGGTTTGAAAAATACAGTCACTCGGCACAGTTCTTCACAGTGAGGGGCCTTTGGAAGATAGACTTCATGAGACATGGCTGGGCTTTGAGCTTCCGGAGCTGGGACTGCTCTGCGGTTGTCCTGGGCTCCTGGGTACGGTGTGTGTAGAGCGAGCAGGTGTTGTTGAGAAATCCTTTTCAAGTTCACTTTTCCGTGACTTCTGTGCCTCCTCCCCAGCATTCTTCTCTATCCTCCAGACTAATTACTAGGGTTGCAGTTCCCAAAGTCTGAACTCAGCTGTCCAGACACAGAGGCTCACCTGGGAAGTGACTTTAATGGCGTGCTAGGCAAAGACTTGGTGGAAAATATGCTTTAACTGTCCCATCGCAGCTTAAGGTAGATTAAGGGGAGATGATCGCCCTTACCATCTATGTGAACATGCCCCAGTTTCTGCCGTGGTTTGGCTTGGGCTCCTTCGGGGTGGTGGGAGTTATCCCTGGGCAGTGGGCTGGAGTGACATTAGACAAGCACACCCAAGCCCACCCTGTGAGAGGCACCTTCATCCGGTTCTCACAGATGTTTGTGACTTGCTCAAGGGAGTGCTGGAGGACTCGTCCACATTCTTTTGACCGCACCACATGGGCTCCTAGGCACTCAGGACCTGAGGGCTCAGGATTGTTGGAACCAATGAAATAACTAGCCTGTCCATCCCAATCTCGAGTCTTATTACAGGGAAGGATGTGGATTTTCACCATAGGGTATATATGTGTGGGGAGAGGTGCTTCAGTGAGGGGCGGTCAGCCATATTTCTGGGGTGGATCAAGTGACTTTTCCAGGGTATAGAGAGCCTAATGGAAAGGAAGATAGAAAATGCCAGAAATAGTTGTTTGGAAGTCAGCCTACAATAGTGTTGGTGACAAGAGGGAGGTTAACGCCCATGTGATCAACCTTCTTACTGGGAGCGGGTGCTTCTAACCCAGGCTAAATTTGACATACCCACTGTACCCTAGTTTACCTACTGGATTCGCTGATACTTCCTGCCTAACAGATATCGCCTTGATTCTCAGTGTCTTCATATGCTTCAGGTTTATTTCTCACTTATGTGAGGTCCCAATGTTCTTGGTGTAGGGGGCCTAGCTCCTCCTCCTTGTGGTCTTGCTGTCTTGAATATGTGATTTCCAAGGCTGCTGCACTCTGACAGTGGGGGAAAGAGCCTGGAGGATCGCCCTGAGAGGTTCTCATGGGTTGGCCCTAGAAGTTGTGCGCATCACTTCTGCTCACATTCCGTCACCTTGAACTGGTCATGTGGGCTCACACAGCTGCAAGGAAGGGCCCAGGAGGAAGGAGAAATATACCTGGAAATCAGCTGGCCTATCTCTGCCACACTCACCCAGGGTAGAAAGTCACCCCTCAGCTGACATTTTATTGTATTCATCACTGTTGTCCGAAACTGCATCGAGATCTCATGATGACAGATCCTGGCATTTGGAGTTTGATGGAAGAAGGGGAGTATCATGAACCAAAGGGTCTAGACCAGAGACCGTGTCCCTGATGTGGGTGTGAGGCAGAACTCAGATCCCTCCATCCATTTTGTGTGGGAGCAGTATGGGAAGGTGGTCATGGATGTGGGCTCTGAACTCGAGCTGTTGGACTTCAAGGCATAGCTTCCATGCTTCTGGCTATGTGACTTTGCCAAGTTGCAAACTTTTCTAATTCTTTGAAAAGTGGGGATAACGAATAGTGTCTCATGATGCCTTGGCTTCTTACAATGGTTAACTTCTTTAACACATAGAAAGCTTTACTGTATTGCCTAAAACTTTATAGATGATCATTAAATGTCAACAATGATTATGTTCCCAAGGATTGAACATTGTTCATTCATTTTGCACATACTATATAGAAAGGGTCTTGTGCTGGAAACTGGGAGTAGGGAAGTGAAAAATTAAGTTCAGCACAGAAAGACTTACTGTGACTGAGCCAAGTACAGGTGCTATGGAAGGGTTCCATTCTATTTGGGGAAGGGGTCAGGGTTAGGGAGGTGGGGAGTGTCCAGAGGAAAAGAGCCTTGAAGGAAGATTAGGAGTTAGTGGGGTAGAGATTGGTTCACATCCATGTCCTTTGCTTAAGAACAGTAAGGATGGTATATGATATGTCAGACGTACTTTTTTTTTCTTCAAACTGGCAAGCTTCTTTGCCTTGCAGCAAGATTCTGCTAACATGACAAGGATTCATACCCAGTGTCCCTGAAATTGATGTTAGTCAATGAGAAATGTGTAAAGCTCTGATTTTGAGAGACAGAAGTCTCATCTAGTTACATACCCATTGTCTCCCCTCATTTGAGCCCGATGGCATGTCCACCAGATCTGAGCTGATCTAAATGGGCCCTCAGGGAGTCTTTAGGGAATCTGTGTGCTGCAGGGAAGAATGCTCCCTACTTTCAAGGAACGAAGTCTGCTGACTTCTGTCCAGGTCCTGTTAGAACACAGGAGTGTTCTCCCCAGGCAAGGCATGGTGGGCTTTGGGAGCTAAGACCAGGGAGCCCCTACCCAGCCTTCTTTGTGATGTTGATGCAGATTTTACAGGTGCTGAGGGGGAAGGGGGTGACAGTGGTGATGGTGTCCCAGGGAAGACAGAATAAGAGATAAAAATTTGGAATTTGGCAGGGCTGAACTTCCAAAGGCTTCCTGGAGTCAAATGAGGTTTGGAAGGAAGACTGAAAGATGCCTACATGACTTACAAAAACAACAACAACAATAAGAAATTATGCCACTGAGCCAAATAAAAAAACAACAGGATTCTTTCACTGTTTATTACATTTTAGCTCAAAAATATTTTTTAAAAAATAGGTTCGTCGTCAATTAGGCCACAGATTCTGTACTCTGGCCTTGGGCAGCTCCTACTAGAAGGTGCTGATAGTTGTTTGTTTTTTAATGGATTTTATTTTTTTTACTGTGGGAGAATATATACGACAAAATTTGCCATTGTGGCCATTTTTAAATGTTAGAATTCAGTGGCTTCACATGGTTGTGCAACGATCACCAGCTTCTACCTCTAGAACTTTTTCATCATCTCAAATTGGAGCGCTGTCCCCATTAAACAATAACTCCCATTTCCCTCTTTCCCCAGCCCGTCTACCTTCTGTGTCTGTGAATTTGCTTATCCTAGGCGCCTCCCACCATCAGTTTTGAGAAAGGCTAGACTCCTGGAAACTGGAATTTGCCCTTCGCAGCCCTCCCAGGCAGCCAGTGTGCGACGAAGGTGACTCAGAGCATATGCAGAACAGGCTGCCGGGTTCTTGTTGGTGAAATGGACTTGCTGTATGTGCTGAGATGTGTGTTGTTTTGTCAGCTCCTGGACTGCAACCTAAGGCTTCTCAGGTGCACTAATGGTAAAGAACCCACCTGCTAATGCAGGAGACCTAACAGACACCAGTTTGATCCCTGGGTCGAGAAGTTCTCCTGGAGAAGGAAATGGCAGCCCACTCCAGTATTCTTGCCTGGAGAATCCCATGGATAAAGGAGCCTGGTGGACTACAGTCCATAGGGTCGCAAAGAGTCAGACACGACTGGGTGACTGAGCACGCGGACTGNGTCGAGAAGTTCTCCTGGAGAAGGAAATGGCAGCCCACTCCAGTATTCTTGCCTGGAGAATCCCATGGATAAAGGAGCCTGGTGGACTACAGTCCATAGGGTCGCAAAGAGTCAGACACGACTGGGTGACTGAGCACGCGGACTGTAAGCAGGGAAGCAGGTGTCTGTCTTGTGGAGTTTGGCTGGTCAGGGGTCTGTGGACACAGCTGAGAATGTGTCAGAGGTACTGTTTTCCCTCTGTCCCAGGGTGGCTCTTTGGAAAGGGCCTGCCTCACTGGACTTGAAGGTCTGTGATCCAGAGAGCAGATGTGTGAGAATGCAGAATGCAGCCTCGGGGACCTTGTCTCTCAGCCGTTGGAATATAAGCCCCTTCATTAAATTCGCAGTGTCAGGACTTCTTACAGGAAGGCCCTTTCTTTTCTGGAGAAAAATGGCGCTGCTAGTATGACTGGAGTTGGATTGGCCAGAGGAAGGGAAGATACATGAGATGAAGATAGTCTAGCCAGGGAGAGAAGACTCCAGGACTTGGGATGCATATATAGGAGGGAGTTATAAAAAGCTGTATGTGCTGAAACACAGAAAAGTATAGAGCTACAAATAAATCAATGGAAATACCATCACACACACATACAGCATGGCCAGGGACCATGTTTGGCTTGATTCCTTTCTCCTCTGGATTTTACGCTGAGTTGGAATCGTTGAGGACCTCAATCTGTATCCTGCTCTTTTCACCATGATTTACAGCATAAGCATTTTCCCCAAGGATTAAATGTCTTCATAAATATTATTTTTAAAGGACTGCCTAATACATTATTATTTGGTTGCACCATAACTTAAGAAGCCACACCCCATGTGACCTTTGCAGCCTCTCAGAGCCTGAAAGAACTTCAGAGACTACAGAACTCACCCCGTTTAATTTACACAGTGACTTCAGAAAAGGCAGGTTGTATTATTAACATTTCCATCATCATGGCTCATGTCAGTTGGTGACTAAGAGCGTGGATTTGGAAGTGAGGTAGAACTGAGCTCCTTTAGAGCATGCCCATTCAGTACTTGGCCTATGAAGGGGGTTGCTTGCCCCTCGGAATCTCCTTCTCTTTTGTCAAACAGGGATGGTTAAATGAGATCATGGATGTAAAAGATCTGGGACAGAGTCCAGCGCCCGCTGAGCAGCTGAGCAGTGCCGTTGTTGCTGTTCTGATGAGGCTCAGTCTCTGCATGCCCAGGCCCAAGTTTTGCCTGCCTCAAAGGCTTTGCTTCTCCTAGAGGTTCATACAGATGGGCTTAGCAGTACAAGCAGAGACGTGGGGCACTGGCCAGAAATCATTATGGAAAAAATTTTAAATTTGTATGTGTTTGTGTGCACACATGTATACACACACATGTATACACAATACACATACGTGCATATATAAACATTTATGCACATACTGATATATATGCATATATTAGCATGAACACATGCATATACATACAGTAACCACACATGGCACACTTATACTTGCCTTGCAGGAAAGTGAGATGATCAAGTTCTGGAATTACCCACTACCCTCAAAGTCCTTGCTTCTTATAGAGTAGATACAGAGAGAGAGCAAGAGAATCACCATACCCTCTAGACTTCCTGACACTTTGACTGGTCAGCATATAGGTGTCTGATTCATGGGGGTGGGGTTGGGGGGTTGACCTAGGTCATCCTGGGATCTGTTAGTGTGAGTGATTCCACAAGGAAATGGACTGAGGTGAGAAAGTGGGAATGTGTGAGGTCATTTCAAGCCAGAGCAGTGGAGTCAGCTCACTATTGAAAGACAGTGAGGAGAGGGCTGGGGATGGATGGGCAAGACCACATGGCCTTGGACTCTCAGCAGAGGAGCAGCACAGAAGACCAGGGCCTGTGATGGGCCTGGGGTCTCTTTCCTGAGCTCCCCACCTGGGCCAGTGTACACAGAGGGCAGTGTCCAGGCCCTGCTGCAGGCTAGGCACTTGGGTGGGCTTTCAACTACCTCTCTTGGATGTGTCTTCATTAGCCTCTCCAGTAGAGGCTCTAGAGGGCATGTGTAAGAAGACTGCACGTGTGGAAAGGGCATGGAAACCCGCATGGAAAGGGCTTTGACTTCCTGTGGGTGATCTCAAGGGCTAAGACCAACCGCGGGGAGAAGCCGTTGGAGAGACAGCATTGATCTTGCTGGAGAGGGACCAAGAGAAATCATCTCACTGAGGCTGTCTTCCTGTCAGCGGAGAAAAGGGTGGGGCAGGCTGCCCCAGGAAGTGGTGCGTGCTCAACCTGGGAAGGTGATGGAGGGAAGGCTGGGGACCCCTGGCTGGAAGGAGATTACAAGGGGGCCCTTTCAGCCCCTTTCCAACCTTGGGAGTTGCCCCAGGGTTAGGTTCAAGTTGGTGTCACATGCCCTGGTAGATGGAAAGCTGGGCCTCCCTGGGCCGGGTGAGAAGATGACATCTGCAGACGCCACCTGTAAAGCAGGTGTTCTGCCTGTGCTGGGCTCTGCAGAGATGCAGTGTGTGAGGATTTCCCACTGTTTGGCCCAGCTGCCTCCTGCCTTGTCTCAGATGTCGGATCCAAGTAGCCATGCCTGAGGGTCTTCTGTGTGTGAGGTGCAGAGCTGGGGGCTTTAAGTCTTTCCAGCAGCTCTGTGAGTGGATGGGGTGAAGACCTCCCCATCTCTCACTGCTGAGGAAACTGGGCCCTGCCCCCATGGCCCCTTGGGGTGGTTAACCTGAGAGATGGTGAGTCTGAATAGGGGTCTGGCAGTGGAGATGACAAGAGGCTCTGGTTTTTAGGTTGCGTTTGCCTTGAAACGTGTCTGTGAGCCTCGAGGGTGGGGTTGAGCGCTGCCATTTCCTCACTCTGCTTTGAGAGAGGGTTTTGCTCATTGTCTCTTCCAGCTTTCCTTCAGTTTTTCCAGAACTCCCTCTTTTATTTATTTATTCGCCTGGGCCATGTCTTAGTTACACCATGAAGGTTCTTCAGTTGTGACATGCGAACTCTTAGTTACAGCATGTGGAATCTAGTTCCCTGACGAGGGATTGCACTCGGGCCGCCTGTACTGGAAGCGTGCAGTCTTAGCCACTGGACCACCAGTGAGGTCCCATCTTTTATACACTGCCTGGTCACACTGTTTGATGCCATTTCACAGGTGATGAGGCCAAGGAACAACAGAGGTGTGGAAGTCCCACACGAGAGTATACTGGTAACTGTCAGGCCAGGAGCTCATCTCTTATTTTGAGGACTACTCAGGGGCTCTACATAAACCTTGAACTTGTCTCCCAGATGTTATGGGCCCGAGACCCCATTACCAGTGCTGGCAATCTGAGACTCTGAGCTTTAATTTGTAACAGCCAGAGTCAGGGAGAGGGAATTGCTTTGTGACTCATGAAGTCACATAGGCAGAACCACAAATAAGGGACTCATTGGCAAAGACCAAATTGCTTCAAGGCTATTCTTAGAAACTAAAGCATCATGTCTTGTTTCTTCCCGGAAAATGCAGAAACCTTTCATATTTCTGAGTAGTTCATTTATTTATATTTCATACCAAACTCCAGAAAGGCAACAACTGGGTAGTGGTTGACAAGGAAGGCTAACAAGGGCTATTACCCAGGATCCTCTGGCTTAACTAATCCTGACTTTCTTCTTTGGCGGAAAGAGAAGGGTATCCAGCAAAATACTACACTCCAGTTTCTGGAAACTCAGACTCAAACTTATGGGAGTCCTTCTAAATCAGCCTCTCTAGTTCATTCACAAAACTACCTTGTACCATGGATGTTTTCAGTTCATCATCCAAATTTCTTCATATGAGGATCCCCACATTTCATATGGGAACTTAAAACTTAGAAATGGAGTTAGTTGTCCAAGGCTACACAGCTAGGAAGTGGATTTGAAACCAGATCTTCTGTATTGAAAGCCCATGGCCTCTAATTGTAAAGTGTATATAGTTTGACTTGGGAAGCTAGTACTGCTGCTGCTGCTACTAAGTCACTTCAGTCGTGTCCGACTCTGTGCGACCCCATAGATGGCAGCCCACCAGGCTCCTCCATCCCTGGGATTCTCCAGGCAAGAACACTGGAGTGGGTTGCCATTTCCTTCTCCAATGCATGAAAGTGAAAAGTGAAAGTGAAGTCACTCAGTAGTGTCTGACTCTTCACAACCCCATGGACTGCAGCCTACCAGGCTCCTCCATCCATGTGATTTTCCAGGCAAGAGTAGTGGAGTGGGTTGCCACTGCCCTCTCCGAGAAGCTAGTGGTCTTCAATTATATTCTCTTCATTTTGGTCTGATGGTGTTTGAGTCATTTGATGAATAGTAATGAGTGGTGGTCATCAGGGAGTCACAGGTGCTAAATATATCACACATGATTGAATTTATTCCTTACCACCCTATGACTTAAGTATCAGTATCCCCATTGAGCAGATGAGAAAGCAGGCTGAGAGGCTAGATAACCTTCCAAGGGTCCCGTGGCTAGTGAGTGCCTGACACCAGACCCACATCTGGGTTTGCCAGACTCCATATATCCAGATGCTCTTCTGTGAGGAGACCTACTCCTAGGGGCTGTCAGTCATTCCTAAGGTGTCTGACTTAAACTAGAAAATGATTTTAAAGGCTGAGATCAGACTCTTTAGATTCAGGGCAGCAGGGCTGAGGCTGGCACGGGCTGCAGGGGCACAGCCCCAGGCAGGGCTTATCTCCTCCTGTCCATTTATCTCCCTTCACCTCCTCGTATCTCCCTCCAGATGGGAGCTAGTTCCTACAGCTCTCATGCCCACCCACAGCCCTCAATGCCACTCTGGCTCTTTCCCTTGGAGCTGTAAAATTAAGTTGTTCGTTCTTCTTCTGGGGGAGGAGAGGAGGCAGCTGGCATTGGGAGGAGGCAGGTTCTTCCAGTTTATAAATTATTCTCTGGGAGTTGGATCTAGCTTGGTAACTCAGAACAGTTCACCATTTTAGACAGGGAGGAGTTGGTGACTTGGAGAACTGATTTTCAAAGCTCTTTTTTCAACCTGGGGCATTCCCCAGATTCAGATCAGCTGCCGGTGATGGCTTCAGCATACATCTTCACATCTACCCCGTGCCTCCTTGGGCCAGGCTCTGCCATCTCTCCTGTATCTCACCCTCCACAGCAGCTCTGCAGGCTCTCGTACAAAAGAAACAGCTGGGGCTCAGAGTTTATGTGGCTTGTGTGAGGCCAGGTGGGCAGCGAGGGGCCAAGCTGAGCTTTGGACGTGGCTTTAAGAGCCCCAAAGCCTGTGGTTTTCCTCTGCACCACCTGCCCATCCCATACTACAGGATTCGGGTGGAATTCAAGTAGCTTTGCAGCTGTCAATTAGCTACTCCAGCCCTTCTTCAATCCCTGGCATAGAAGTGATTCCAAAGATAGATAAAGACTGAGGATGTTAATATGCTCCGAAAAGCAGATAAGTCTTGTTCTCTGTTTATGCTCTCTGGGTGGTGGGTCCTGCACAGGGGAAATGTTGAGACACAGGAGGAGGCGAAGTTTATATGAGTGATACCAATGTGAGCAGTGCAGACACTGAAGTTTCTGACTGATCCACGTGGGAGGGAATCTATGTCTTCCCAGTCCCGGGTAGAGCACAAAGCCAGCTTTCGAAGTTGGTTGAATTTGTTGAGTTGAGGGGACCAGAGGACAGAGGGCTGGCTGCAGAGTAGAGTTTGGCTGGGTCTGAAGCAGGGAATGTACTATTCTCCCTTCTGTTGAGTCTGGTGCCCAGCCTGTTGGAAGCGTTTGGAGAAAGAGGGACGGGAGGGAGGTGTTCTGTGCTGTAGCCCTAGCCACTTCACCCGTCAAGATCTGGGTGTCTGGAGAGCTTGTCTGCCCCCAGCGAGGGGCCCCTCACAGGTGGCGCCCAGCCAGGCTGTGCATAACCTACACGTGTGTGCCCTCCTTCCACCTGCCCTGCCAGTTTCTTTCCTCACTGTACCTGGGCAATCCTCAGCTGCCTCCTTCTCCAGTCCACCCCTGCCATCTCATTCCCCCAAAGACTTGTCTCACCCCGCTGCTCTGTCTCCTGTACCCCACGGCCCCCCTGGAGAAGGCAGGTCCCCTCTGCAGTCTGCCCCAGACACCTTGTCACGAGTCGTGAATTCCCAGTGCCTTGAACTTGCTGTCCTTCTGCAGCCATGCTGGGTCTTTCCAGATCCGTGCCTTTGTATGGTCCATTCCCAAGTTGTCGAGCAAAATCCACCTCATTCCTAAAGTCACAGCATTTAGGCACTTCCCTGTTGCGGCTCCTCTGGGCTTCTCCAGGCTCTGTTGAACATCTCCTCCTCTGGGCTTCCGTGTGCTGTGTTCAGTTTTACAAGCGCTGGCCTGTTGTCTTGTAAACACCTATTTACAGGTCTGCCCTCCTCGCTAGGCCCTATCTCTCTATCCTCTAGCATCTAGGGTGATGTGTGGCCCTTGCTAAGGCACCAGTCAGTCAGTCAGTCGCTCAGTCGTGTCCGACTCTTTGTGACCCCATGAATTGCAGCACGCCAGGCCTCCCTGTCCACCGTCAACTCCCGGAGTTCACTCAGACCCACATCCATCGAGTCAGTGATGCCATCCATCCATCTCATCCTCTGTCGTCCCCTTCTCCTTCTGCCCCCAATCCTTCCCAGCATCAGAGTCAGTAGTTGTTGCTTAATGGATGAGTCAAGGATTAAGGAAGAAGACAAACACCANACTCAGACCCACATCCATCGAGTCAGTGATGCCATCCATCCATCTCATCCTCTGTCGTCCCCTTCTCCTTCTGCCCCCAATCCTTCCCAGCATCAGAGTCAGTAGTTGTTGCTTAATGGATGAGTCAAGGATTAAGGAAGAAGACAAACACCATCCTCTGCTTTCAGTTTCATAAGGCCAGCCTGCAATCCAAGCGCACCCACAATGGCGCTTCCTTCTGGGGAGTGGGAAGCTACCCAGCCCGAGGGCTGTCTCTGTTCGCTGACCCCCTCCTGCCAGGCTTCTGTCTGGGGGGGTGTGGTGCACTCTGTCCTCTGTTTCCAGACCCCCTCAAGCCCTCCTGGCAGTGGGGCCAGCCCCAGCTCCGCCATGCTCATTTTCTTGCACCGGCTTCGGATTCTGGAAAAATAGCTAGTGCTTTGGAAAAGCAGTCTAATTTATTTTTGTTCCTTTGAAACGTAAATGACTTTCCTAAGAAAATGCCTGAGGTTAGAGTGGTGCAGAGAAGAAAGGATGATGGCCAAAACCCCGGCAAGCTATTTTTGTGATGTGAATGAGCCTCCATCAGATTTTTCTTTCCTGTAGCACTTGTTCCAAATAGCTCCCAGCTTGGGCTTACAAAGCACAGACTCGTTCTGTGCATCAGGAGGAGACCCACATGTCTCTCTGTCTTTCCGTATGTCTCACTGAAGTGGATGCTGTCCTTCCAGCAGAGTTGAGAAGTTGCCATTTGTTGTCTGTATAAAGAGAAGATGTGCCCTCTGATAACTAATGAAGGAAGATGTAAATGTGTGATGTCCAAAGATAGGTGGAACGGTGGTCATGAAATCTAGAGAGCTTTACTTTTTGGGAACTGTGCATTCATGTCATGTGGTTAGGTTATATCAATATTAGTCAATCAGTTTATGGTACCAAGAATTACAGGTTTTCAACAGTGTGAAATCTGGGTTTCTGGGTTTGCTTGTTTTCCTTTTGCTAGTTGCTACTTCCAGAACCATCTGGCTTATGGCAAGACTGACCAGCTAATGTTGACATCAGCCAGGGTATGTCTTTGGCAATCTGTAGTTCTTTGCAGCCGGCCAGGGGAGTGGAGTGCTGGGGAGAGAGATTGCCAGCAAGGCAGCGTTTCCAGGTTAGATGGTATGATTATACCTCTCCTGTAGAGTATGTATGGTAGGTATTGTGTTTAGTATGTTAGTATCTTAAAGGAATTGTGTTTTTACCTCTCTGCTCCCTCCCCCCAGCCTACCCTCGTCCGCGGAGCTCACCTCTGCCTCCATCTGCCTTTGCAGGTGTGACATTTCTCTTCATGGTGTTCTCCTCCATCCTCTCCACATCGCTGCTCTGCGTGGCTCCTGAAACATGGGGGAAAATGAGGATGAGAAGCAGACCCAAGCCGGGCAGATATTCGAGAACTTTGTCCAAGCTTCCACATGCAAAGGTACCCTTCAGGCCTTCAACATCCTCACCCGACACCTGGACCTAGACCCGCTGGACCACAGAAACTTTTATTCCAAGCTCAAGTCCAAAGTGACCACCTGGAAGGCCAAGGCCCTGTGGTACAAACTTGACAAGCGTGGGTCCCACAAGGAGTATAAGCGAGGAAAATCTTGTATGAACACCAAGGTAAGGGAACGCCTGCATAGACGCTTCTTACCCTGTGGGGCATGTGGGTTGGCTTGTTGGGAGGTTAGGAAGCTGTTGCCATTTTGCCATTGTAAGGTTCTTAGCAAGTGTGGTTGTGTTTTATTGTTTGACTCAGCTGAAGGTTACCTTTGTCTGTATATGCACAGCTTATCTTGGTCAGGGGCTTCTGTCCTATCGCAGTGGTCTCAGCAATTCTTCTGTGTGCTCTCTGAGGCACAGAATATAAAGGTGTCAACTTGAAAAATATTCATAACCTAAAGGCTGAGAGCTAGGCTTTATTTGGTAGGGACTTTTAGGGTTTTTCAGGAAACAGCATCTCAAGTAGGAGAGAACTGCTCCAGGGAGGGGAAGAGAGGAGCCAGATTATATGGAAGTTTTGCAACAAAGGGCAGATAGTCTGAACCTCAAGACTATCTAGCTAAAAAAAGCCAGATACCCCAAGTTAAGGAAATCAGTGCTTTTCTTTGCATGGGAAGATGCAAGAGTCTGGGCTCACAGAAATCATTCCTTTGATACGCCCCTCAGCTGTCTGAGGCCAGTGTCCTGTTTTTATATCCTGAGTTCCTCAGGGCTCACTGTAGGGCGTGGCTGCAGTCCTGTAGCTGCTACATGGCAGGTATTCTCCTTTCTGAGTGCCCTTAAGGCTTACCAGCTGGCATTGGAGGGCTGCAGTTGGGGATGACTCGTCACATCCTTGTTTATTGATATGGCAGGAAATGGCCCACTCATCCAAGGTATGCTTGATGTTATCCTGTTTCTGCTATTACTACTACCATTACTTCTAGGAGCCATTATTTACCAAGTGGCTTCTCTGGGCCAGGCCCGTTCTGTATGAGGTCTCATTGAACAGTACGGTAGTCCTTTGGGTCACTTAAGAGATATGGAACCTGCAAAGTCAGTCTCACTTAAGGCCACACAACAAAAAGGCAACCTCAATCTCTCTGATTTTAGGGCCTATGCCCTGAAGTCCCTGGAGAGACATTTGTGCTCCTTTTGGGAACAAACATTTGAGAGAGATTCCCTGACTTTAACTGGCTAAGAAATAGGTCTTTGGTATTTATTACCGTTTCCTCCCTCTCTTTCTCTTCCTCTTCACGTCTCTGCCTTCTCCACCACCCCGTCCCCTTCCTCTGCTCAGAATCCCGTGTCAGTGACATCGGAGAGCCTGTGCCTAGCACATCATGTCTCTGATAGCTCTGCATCGCCCATCCCCGAATGCGCAGCCAGAAGTCAAGACTTCCCTGGGGGCTGTCAGCCCTGGGCACTGGTCCAGGCTGTATGTTTGGGTTAAAAGCAAGCGTGCTGTATTTAGACCTCACAGGAGGTAGCCCAGCCAGATCCCTTGGAATTCTAGCTGGTGCCAATCCTAGACAAGAGGATTGAACTCTCCATAGAGATCAGAACTGTTGTGTTTTTGTTTTGGTGATGTGGAGCTGTTGAGTCCACCGTGGGATACAGCCACTTTCCCTTGCCCTGGGGAGGGCAGCTGCCAAGCTCCTCTGAGCCTGGGACACACAGACTGTACAGGGTATAGGAGAGCATTTTGTCAAGCGAAGCAGGAGGCATTTTAGCCCAGAGCATACTAGCCATCCAGGAAGGGCTTGACCATAACCTGCTAAGCTCCAGCCTGACCCAAGAAGATGAAAGCTTTAAAGAAAGAAGAGGGGGGACCAGTATCCTAAGTGCCATCCCCGCCCAGTACCTCCTTTCTGGGTGTTGTAGCTTTATGGTTCCTGGCTCACTGGGCAGCTCTTCATAGTTCTAGGAGTGGGAAGCTTTTAACTTACAAAGCATCACCCTTTTCAGTAACCATATATAGTAGTGTCCTTTTTCAAAGCTCCTGTGGAAGTGAGGTGGCTAGAGTGCAATATGTTTTCTCAAGGAAGATTTTCAGAGCTCTTACTGTATCAGAAAATGCATCTCCCCATATACCTAAGAGTTCCTAGCTGTTGGGGACTCTCTCGGGGATCGGAGGACAGACCTTCAGAGGGAGTCAGCCAGCAGAGGGAGGGAATGAAGGGGTGACCACCAGGAAGATGTCCTTCCAAAAACCACTGGCTGGTTGCCTAGCTTGCCTGGCCAGCCCCTGTTTTACAAGCTTTGATGGCTTGAAGTGGAGGAGTCCGTACATCTGGTGGTTGGCAGGTCATCAGTGATGTCTAAGATATTAAAACAAAGGGAAAGGACTCATGTCTTTCCTTAGTGATGCTGAGTAAGAGTGGTTCTTGTGCAGGAATTTTTACACCTTTCTCAAGAGGAGGAACAAATGTGGTGGCCCATCTCATAAAAACTACCTGTTTCCTGAATTGTAGAAGACCTATTGGAAAATGCACTCAGTGTACAGAAAAAAGAATTCAAACAAAATATTGCTGTTCTTCAGTTTTGTTTGTGAAATTTGAAATTACTCAAATTTAAAATCAATTACTGGACTGTGGAAATAAAGAAAAATTGTTGTGACTCTTAGGCGAATTTATTCGCACATTTCAGAAACTCAAACTAACCTAAACAAAACAGGGAGATGATTAACTCACATGAACAGGAAGGTCCAGACACTCAAAGTCTTTCCTACCCTCTCCTTCCATCTAACTATCTCTTAGATATTTTGCTCTGTCTTGGCTCCATTCTTCCCTCCTGCAAACATGTTTTCTCCGTGTTGCTGCTGCTTCTGCTAAGCCGCTTCAGTCGTGTCCGACTCTGTGCGACCCCATAGACGGAAGCCCACCAGGCTCTTGATAGCTCTGTGGCTCAAAAGACCTTTGTCTTCCTGCTAAATATGGAAAATAAAATCTCAGGCAAGGATTTCAGTTAGCTCACTTTTGGGCCAGTTATTGAGGCCAAAACCAAGGGAGCTGACCGCTGTCTTTGGCAGCCCTTTTAAGCATCACATGATACACATGAGGGGAGGAACAGGTCCCCAGGGATGGGGGGTGGGAGACAGACAAACACTAGGTGTCCTCCTCGTGATGAGCAACTGCTTGTTTGCATCCTAGGTGTGTATTGTCCAGGCCTCTTCACGCTGGATTCACGTGGGTAATGTTCATGATGGGTAATGTTCACTCTAAGAGCCTGGGTCTCCTGGTTGTGAGTCAAGCAGAACACAGAACATGGTCTTCCCTCTCTTCCAACATGAACAGACACTGTCTTGCTCACACATCTCACTTAGGTTTATCCCTTGGTGTAGTAGCTGATGCTGAGCATTAACAAAACAATGAGTGACAGGCATTAGCATGCTTGTGGCTCATCATTAATGCTCAGCCACGTAACACACATGTGTCAGGTACCAGGCATGTAGCCAAGCTCCTGCTTAGTCACAGGCAGAGTGGGAATGAATGAACTGCAGCCAGAACTCCACTTTTGCCCTGATGTGGATGCATCTCAGCACCATATGGAGTGGATCTAGGCCTCGGTGATTCACAAGCATTAATCAGCCCCTACCAGGTGCTGTAAGCTCTTCATGCCAGCAGGAGTGTGTGTGCATGTGAGTGTGTGCACATGCATGTATGAGTGGTGATGGCAGGGGAAGATTGGTGACCAGGTTCTGTTTGGAGAAGATGACCTCTGGTTCATATGCCAGGGACAGGGAGGAGGACCTGCAGGGTCCATAGAGCAGTAGTTTAGGTGCCAGTTGCATAATCTAACTTGGGGTTATTGCTCATTATTGATTATTATTTATGAGGGTTTAGCCAAGCACTTAGTAATTCTTTCCCTGGGTGTGATCTGTTTGGATAAGAAATGAGCGAACCAAGGAGCAGGCCAAAGAAACTCTTTCAGGGCTGATTTTGGCTGTGAATTAGGGTAGTACCCAGATCAAATGCCATATCTGATTGTGCTGTTTCTGGGGAAGACAGTTCCCAAGAAAGTAAAATACATAATTTGGCCTGGGAGTTACTGTTGCCACAAAGTCATTGAGTCTGATCGTTTATTTTATATATACTTTTAATGCTAGAAGGAAGTTGAAAGAATGTTGTATACAATCTCTGCATTTGACAGATGACAAACCAGGAGGCCCAGGAAGCTGAAGCTGTTTGGTTGAAGCTAGTGGGTGGCATTGCCAGGGTTTGGATTCTATTTATTGGATCGCTTGTGTAGTGTTTTGTTTATTCATTCGTTAGGTATTTCCTATACCCTATACCTTAGTAGGTGTTTGACAGAGGAGATGGTTTGAAAGAGTAGTAAGAAATGGTTCTCACTTGAGCTTTCTATAGAGGGGACAGAAATGTTACCATTTCTGTATCTACTCACTTATTTAATCATTTTTAAGGTAAATGATTATTAAGCAGCTGCTATGTGCCAGGTACTTATCTAGGCACCAGTTGGTCACTTTAGAGCTCTTTGTCTTTGGGCAACTTACCTAATTCCTTATTCTCAATAGCAGCCTCTGTAAAATGTGGACAATGATGCTTCTTCCTTCTTGGAATTATTAAATAAGGTAATCTTTGAAAAGTGTTTAGAACTCTGCCTAGTACCTGGTAAGTGATCCGCTAATGTTTAGCCATTAATATTATTATTAATATCAATATCCTAAGTGATATGAGAGAGTTGTGTACACTGTCCTGCAGGACTATAGAAGAGCAAGTGACTGGAGTAGTCTGAGAATGCTTCCTGGAAGAAGAGAAATGATTTGGGGTTTGACAGATGAGTAGGAGTTTGCCTGGCTTTACTGAAGGAAGAGCTCAAGGGGACATAAGGCAGAGAAACATATTCTGGGAAGAGTGGGTTGCTCATGTAATGGGAATGAAGTTGCCCATGGGGAGAGGGGAGAGGGAAGAGGAAGGGGAGAGCATGAGAGCAGGATGGATGAATGGCAGACCAGAAGGCCTCCTGGGGCCAGGCTCAGACAGAGGACCTGGAGGATCATTGAGGATGTGTCCCTGATCCCAATCCAGGGTTCCTGCTCCCACCTTCCAGGGGGTGGCTTGGTAATCACAGGTAACCAGTTCAGACCAGAAGGCATTTGTACATCACTGCCATAAAAACTCGTTTGCAGGAAATGACTCAGGCTCCTGTCACCAGCAGCCACGGGGCCAGCCTATATAATGAAAACTCTTGGATTATCCCGTGAGAAGGAAATGTCCGTATTCTGGGTCACACCATGCCTTCTGCTCTTGAACATGACCTTTGTCCGTCTTTGTGTCTGTACTTACTCCCTGGGGGTGGGTAACCCCGGCCTGGGTAATTCTTGCAGCCCAGCTCATTACAGCGTGATTCCCTAGCTGCCTGAGCAGAGCACAGTAGGAGCAGGGAGGAGGGGAAGGAGAAGTGGAGCTCAGAGGGAAGGCCGCTGTCTCGCAGCCTAGATAAGCGTATCTGACATTCCCCACTTCTGAAATCACCCACCAGGACCCTCAAATCCTGGCTCCGCTGCACCGGCTGGAAATGTCCAGCACCGCTTTGCCTAATACAGGTAGTTGCAGGCATAGCCGACAGAGCAGAGGATGGTCCCCGCACTGTGACCTCCTGTGCTACGTGTGCTGTGCTTAGTCGCTCAGGCATGTCTGACTCTTTGCGACACCATGGATGGTAGCCTTCCAGGCTCCTCTGTCCATGGGGCTTCTCCAGGCAAGAATACTGGAGTGGATTGCCATGCCCTCTTCCCAACCCAGGGATCGAACCTAGGTCTCCCACATTGCAGGCGTATTCTTCACTGTCTGAACCACCAGGAAAGTGCTAGTTGAACTAAAAGCTTCCATAAACTCTGTATCTGTCCACTTACCTGCCAGTGGACTATGGCGCTGCCCAAGTAGGCACGTCTGCAAGCCTAGATTGCCCGTCGAGTTCTGTGAATCACTACCCTTGTCACCACGAAGTGTGACGCACACGAAATGCACCCCACGAAGTGTCTGGAGTTTGCCTGAGTGCGTGCATTGAACATACTATGTGAGACTGAGGAAGTCAATTATCCCAACAATATTAAACTGAGATGAAAAAATTCTTTTTTGGCTGTCTTCATAGGAAGTGGTTAGTCTGGGTTCACTGCAGTTCATTTTACTAATACATTTATAATTAAAGTGTTCTTTGTCTATTTAAGAACCATCTAATTCATTTTCTTTAATTAAAAAAGAAATACAGGACTTCCCTGGTGGTCCAGTGGTTAAGAATCCTCCTGCCAGCGCAGGGGACACAGGTTCGATCCTTGGTCCAGGAGGCTGTCACAGAGCAACTAAGCGTGTGCACCTGAACTACTGAGCCCATGAGTACCTTCTCCTGTTGCATGCTCTGCAACAAGAGAAACCATCATGAGAAGGAGCCCAGGCAGCACAGCTAGAGAGTGACCCCCACTTGTGCGACTAGAGAAAGCCTGCTTGCAGCAACAAAGACTGAGTGCAGACAAAAATTAATTAAATTTTTAAAAAATACATGCTCATGGTAAAAAAAAATTAATTCAAGCAGGACAAGACAAGAAAATATACTGGGAAAGGAAATGCCTTTGCCCAGGCCCCCAGGTCTTTTCTTGCTAGAGGCAATCAGTATGCCATTTCCCATGTGCCCTTCCTGAAAGTCTCCATTTGGGCATCCCCCTTCTTCTTATTTAATGGGAAGTTTTTTTTTTTTTTAACATATTTGTTGTGTACCTTTTTTTTCACTCCCCCAAAAAACATGTCCTGGAGATTGTTTTATATCAGTACATGGGGAATCTATGTCCTGGAGATTGTTTTATATCAGTACATGGGGAATCTAACTCTTTTATTACTTTCATGGCTTTTTATGGCTTCCCATTTTATGTCTCCATCACAGTTTGCTTAACTGCTTAGGTTGTTTCCAGTCTATTGCCATCTTAAACAGTGCTGCAGTACACTTCCTCATATGTACTTTGTATGCACATGAAAGTTTGTCTATGGGATACATTGTGAGAATTTCAGAGTCCTAGGGTGTGTGCATTGCATTGACAATGTTACAGGCAAGTTCTCGTCCATGGAGGTTCTTGCAGTAGACACTCCCAGTAGTGCAGGAGAGTGATAAGAAGGGCCCTGATTGAAAAGGGAGCCACAGTGGGAGGTTGCCTACTTGGATTTCTTTGGCTTGGTTGAGTGGATATTGTGATGGACACCCTCTGAATCCTGGAGTCTGGGCTGGGTGGCCCTGAATGGGGTCACTGGGTGAAGAGCAGTTGGTAGCAACATGGTCGGGACCACTGCCACCCCTGTAACAATCACAGTGATTTCATTACTGTTACATCCAGCATTTGCATTATGCTTTATCGTTTCATACACATGGCCTTATTAAGAAATTTGCTTTGTAAAAGGTGACTGCTTTTTCAAAGAAGAATGAATTTATATTCAATATGCTTTCCTCTTCAAATGTCATCATATAGTGGGAGATTTTACAGCCTTGATCCATGGAGGATCTGTACTCTTTGTGCTGAGCAGCGGCACCTTCCTGGCCTAGCTAACTCGTTCTCTTTATGATTCAGTTTAAGCTGGTATCACCTCCAGGGAGTCTGCCCTGACCTCCGTTCTACATCTCCTTTCTCTTATTTCAGCCCCAATTGAGTTTGGTGCTTCCACGGGCTCCCAACTCTGGTCCTACCACTATCTTGCTGATCAGTGTCCCTCACTGACTGTTTTTTTTGGCTCCTCACCACTGTGAGCTCCCTGAGCACAGGAACCAAGACTGGCTCCTCTTTGGGTCTGAAGCACAGCATAGGGCTTGACACAGGGCGGGTGCTCAGGGACTAAAGGAATGAACTGTGTAGTTCAAGAGGCTTCTTTCTGCAGTAGCACAAATAGCATACTGGGGGCTTCCCCAGTGACTCGCAGGTAACAAATCCACCTGCAATGCAGGAGACACAGGAGACTCAGGTTCGATCCCTGGGTTGGGAAGTTTCCCTGGAGGAGGAAATGGCAACCCACTCCAGTATTCTTGCCTGGAGAATCCCAGGGATGGGGGAGCCTGGTGGCCTGCCGTCTATGGGGTCACACAGAGTCAGACACGACTGACGTGACTTAGCAGCAGCAGCAGCAGCAACATACAGTTCTCTCTGTATGAGCTGTACTGGGTGAGTCCCAGTATATTTCCAAGCCTTGATTGTGGGTTTACAGAAGCCAGGACCGGCCAATCCCTTATTTTCTTATTCAAACATCTGTCCAGATTTGCATCTGAGCACCCTCTCCCAGGGGTGTGTGATGAGGACCATAGGCTTGTCAGTGCCTTGACTAGCATCTAGCTGTTCGTGGAGCTTTCAAGGAGGATGGGGAAATTAGCCAGTAGGCTTGTTAGACTGAAGGGCTGGGCCTCTTTTTTTCTTGGCAAAAAAAGAAAAACCTCTCGCAGTTCCTGGCCCACCCAGAGCTGCACAAGGCCTTGGGGAATCTCTGGCCAAGATTATCCAAATTAATGTGTACCACTGGGCAAGGCAAGAGGAAGCCATGCAGCAGTTTCATGCTCTGTTTCCCAGACTGGAAGGTGTCCCCTGGCTTCCCTCCTTCCTGTTCATTGGAGGCGCTTGCTCAGCTTTGCTTTTCTTCATAATAAAAAATATCTTGGAGATAAATATATTCCACAGCAAGGGATTTGTCCACTTAAGTGTGACTATATCTGTCTACCTCTTATCAGTTAGATGGGGTGCCAGGCTGAATTCAGCCTTCCTGCCGTAGGGCAGGTCCAGGGCGATTCATACTCCCTCTGAATCAGAAATGATTACAGTCAACTGCAGTGAATTTAAACAAACAGGAGCTTATTTTTTAATCAGCTATCAGAAGAATGATGGTGACTGAAAATTCAATGGCTAGGTTTTCTGTGATTCTCTGAGCCAGTGCTGTCCAGTAGAAATATAATGTGAGCTACATATGTGATTTAAAATTTTCTAGTACCCACATTTTAAAGAGTATGAGGAAATGGTGGTTTGTTTTAATAATGTATTTCACTTAATATATTCACTATATCATTATTTCAGCATGTAGTCAATATAAAAATTTATTACTGAGATATTTTTTAAATTCTTTTTTTGGTATTAAGTCTCTGAAATCCTGTGTGTTTTACAGCTCAGCTCAAGTCAGATGAGCCACAGTTGAAATGCTCAATAGCCTCATGTGACTAATGGCTATTGAATTGGATAGTGCAGCTCTAGGCTTTTCCTCATACTTGTCACCTTGTAGTTGCAAGGTAGCTGCTGCTGTATATCCAGCCATCATGTCTGGTTTTGAGGCAGGAAGAAGGTAGAAGGGACCGCT
This sequence comes from Oreotragus oreotragus, assembly GCA_006410675.1. Classification (NCBI taxonomy): domain Eukaryota; kingdom Metazoa; phylum Chordata; class Mammalia; order Artiodactyla; family Bovidae; genus Oreotragus; species Oreotragus oreotragus. Next base: position 45,596 of record SJYX01015899.1, read on the forward strand.
GTAGCTGCATGCATTGCTTTATCACATAGACAAAAGTGTTTCCAGAAACCCTACTATTAATAAAATGTAAGCTCCATGGGGGCAGGAGTTTTTGTCTGCATAGTCTGCTGATTTTCCAGCACCTAGAATAGTAACTAATGAATAGTACATATTTGTCACAGATTGAGTTCTGCAAAAGCAGATGCTTAGAAGGTATTCGGAGTGCAAGATGTTCATTAGTAATCAATAGCTGTGAAAGGAAAGGGGGAGAGAAGCAGAATTGGGCAGAAGAAGTCAAACTGTACAAGAGGATCATATTCAGGCAGCTGAATCTGTTCTTACTTGGCCTTTCAGCCAGTGAGTTTTGCAGGAGACAGGATTGGGAGGCCACAAAGACCTCAATTGATATAGGAGGTCAGCTATGAGCTACCAACCCTCTCTATGACATGTTCAACACATATACCAATACAATAGTGTATTTTAGAACATGTGTAGTTATAGACTTGTATACTTAAGGGTTGGAAAACAGAGACATTACTCTGCTGACAAAGGTCCGTATAGTCAAGGCTATGGTCTTCCCAGTGTTCACGTACGACTGTGAGAACTGGACCGTAAAGAAGGCAGAATGCCAGAGAACTGATGCCTCAGACTGCGGTGCTGGAGAAGACTACTAAAAGCCCCTTGGACAGCAAGATCAAACCAGCCCATCTTAAGGGAGATCAACCCTGTATAATCACTGGAACGACTGATGCTGAAGCTAAAGCTCCAGGATTTTGGTCATCTGCTGCTAACAGACAACTCATTGGAAAACTCCCTGGTGCTGGGAAAGATTGAGGGCAGAACAGGAAGAGGGCATCAAAAGATGCGATGGCTGAATAGCATCACCAATGCAATGAATATGAACTTGGGCAAACTCCGGGAGATGTTGAGAGACAGGGAGGCCTGGTGCACTGCAGTCCATGAGGTCTCAAAGAGTCGGACATGACTGGGCAACTGAACAACAACAATGATACTTAAGGGGAGTAAGTTATAAATTTAATAGTATATACATGAATAGTATATAGTACATATAGTATAAACATGAATATATTATATATTAAATTATATTACATAAAAACTGTTTATATGTAGTACATATATATATAGTATATACATGAATATATTATATATTAAATTATATTACATAAAAAACTGTTTACCTTAAACTTCTATGCAGTATCTTGGGAAGAAAAACCTAATTGTGTTCTAACTACAGAGCCTTCAACAGTATGGAACATGTTTCACTGCCACCTGGCATACCCTGCACCTCCTCCTATGCATCAAGTCTTAAGAGATATAAATATAGGGTAGAAAACTTCACCAATGGTTTGTCCATGGGGATTCAGCAGTGGGAGGACTTTATTCTCAGATCTTTCTCCAGGGAGAACTGTCTAAATTTGAGGAACATACCTGGAAAAATTCTCTATGTCCAAATCGGTAGAAGTCCAGGAAAGTTTCTTCGCCCCTTCTAGTTAGCAAGCCAGTGGTTACCGTATAGCTGAGCATTGTTCTCTCTGCCATAAAGCATTCTCTTCTGTTTTCTCCTTCTCTCTCATTCTGTTTTCATCTCTGTCTCTCTCTCTCTCTTTGATATTCGTAATGTTTATCTTTTGACTCTGGTAAAATATGTATAACATAAAATTTGTCATTTTGATCATTTTAAGTATGTGACTCTGTGGCGTTACATTCTCAGTGTTACACAACCATTGCCATTTTCTACTTCCAAAAATTTTCAGTGCCAGATAGAATCTCTGAACTCTTCAGCAGTAACTTTCTACTCCCTGCAATAATGTTTACCTTTTTGACTCTGGTAAAATATGTATAACATAAAATTTGTCATTTTGATCATTTTAAGTATGTGACTCTGTGGCGTTACATTCTCAGTGTTACACAACCATTGCCATTTTCTACTTCCAAAAATTTTCAGTGCCAGATAGAATCTCTGAACTCTTCAGCAGTAACTTTCTACTCCCTGCTTCCCCCTAGCCCGTGGTAACCTCTAATCTACTTTCTGTCTCTATACATTTTCCTATTCTCGGTATTTCATGTAAGTGGAATCATGTAATATTTGTCTTTTTGATTCTGGCTTATTTCACTTAGCATAATGTTTTCAAGGTTCAGCCAAGTGGTACCAAGTATCAGAATTTTAATCCTTCTTTTTCCAACTTTAGTAATATCTTTTATTTAATCCAACTTATAAAAATATTCTAAGATGTCTCTATAAAAGTTATTAATAGGATATTTTAGATTTTTATACTACGACCTTGAACTCTGGTGTATATTTACTCTACTAACATATCTCAGTTTGGATGCTAAATTTTAATCAGAAATACTTAATCCATATTTAGATTTCATAATATTTACAGTTAAAAAAGTAGATTTGTGTGTCCAAGTTATTTCAATCGTACTTTGTTTTCCAGTGACTGAATTGAGTTTGGGTTTATTTTTTAACTGTGGTAAAATACATGACATTAATTTTACTATTTTAGTCGTTTCTCAGTATACAACATTTACACTGTCAAGCAGCCAATACACCATTCATCTCTCAAATTTTTTTCAGCATCCCAGACTGAAACCCTCCATATTAAACAATGATTTCCATCTCTCCCCTCTCCCCAGCCCCTGGCACTTCCATTCTACTTTGTCTCTGCAATTTGGTTCCTCTGGGTACCTTATATAAATGGAATCATACATATCTGTCCTTTTGTGACTGGCTGATTTTACTTAGCGTGATGTCTTCAGGGTTCATGCATGTTGTAGCACATGTCAGAATTTCTTTCCTTTTCAAGCCAGAATAATATTTTGTTATATGCACATACTATATTTTGTTTATCCATTCATCCCTCGATGGACACTAGAGTTGCTTCCACCTTTCACCTGTTGCAAATGATGCTGCCATGAACCTTGGCATACAGTATCAGCTCAAGTCCCTATTTCCAGCTCTTTGGGGGCATATACCTAGGAATAGAACTAGTGGGTTGTATGGTAATTCCGTGTTTAGCTTTTTGAGTGTGCGTGCAAGCATGCTCAATCACTCAGTCATGTCCAACTCTTCGTGACCTCGTAAACTGTAGCCCGCCAGACTCCTCCATCCATTGGATTTTCCAGGCAAGAGTGTGGAAGTGGGTTGCCATTTCCTACTCCAAGGGATCTTCCTGGCCCAGGGGTTGAACCTATGTCTTCTGCATTGGCAGGCAGATTCTTTACCGCTGTGCCACATGGGAAGCCCACTTAACTTTTTGAGGAACCACCAAACTATTTTTTCTTACTCTTATTTTAAAATTGCCATCCCTGAGTTAAAAATTTCACATTTATTAATTCATTCAAAAAACCATTTGAAATGCCTACTACATTCCAGGCATCAGAGTTACAGCAGTAAAGAGAACAGATAAAATCCCTGTCCTCTTGAAGTTTACATTCTTCTCTGAGAAAGACAGACAACAAATAAATATATGTGACCTGAGTGTGCACACATGTGTCCATGTGTTGGTGGTGGTAAATGCTATAGAGAAAAAACGAGATGAGGGCAATGTGGGTGCCCCAAGTAGAGGTGGGTTTGCTGTTTTATATCGGATGTGCTGGGTGACATTTAAGCAGATACCTGAAGGAAGTGAGCCTGTGGCTCTTAGATGAAACAGAGTTCTAGACAAAGGGAACAGTGATGCTGGCAAGCAAATGTGCTCAACATATTCTCAAACAACAGGGAGACCTTTGCGACTACAAAGAGTCAGGCTGATGTGGTCAGGCACAGGTCCAGGAAGGGAATGAGATGAGGAGGTCCAGATTGCATGGACCTTGTAAAACCACTGGAGGTGGATGAACAGCGTCATATGATCCTCATGGAAGGACTTGTGAAACCCTGGAGATGAAGAAAGCGAAGGTGGACTAGAGTCTCTCCCTTTGTGAATAACAGCTATCTCAGGCCCAAAGAATTTATTGCATCCTTTTTCCATCCTGTCTTAGAAGAGCTGTCTGCTCTTTCATTACAGACCAACACATCAGGGACAGGCTGGGACCAGTCTAGCTGCCCAGGTGAGGGCAGACTTGGTGATACTTTGCCAACAAAGGTCCATATAGTCAAAGCTGTGGTTTTTCCAGTAGTCATGTATGGATGGATGTCAGAGTTGGACCATAAAGAAGACTGAGTGCCAAAGAATTGATGCCTTTTAACTGTGGTACAGGAGAAGACTCTTGAGAGTCTCTTGGACTGCAAAGAGATCCAACAAGTCAATCCTAAAGGAAATCAATCCTGAATATTCATTAGAAGGACTGATGCTGAAGCTGAAGCTCCAATACTTTGGCCATCTGATGCAGAGAGCCAACTCATTAGAAAAGGCTCTGACAATGGGATAGATTGAAGGCGGAAGAAGAAGGGACAACAGAGGATGAGGTGGCTGGATGGCATCATCGACTCAATGACCATGAACTTGAGCAAGCTCCAGGAGATGGTGAAGGACAGGAAGGCCTGGCGTGCTGCAATATCTGATGCAGAGAGCCAACTCATTAGAAAAGGCTCTGACAATGGGATAGATTGAAGGCGGAAGAAGAAGGGACAACAGAGGACGAGGTGGCTGGATGGCATCATCGACTCAATGACCATGAACTTGAGCAAGCTCCAGGAGATGGTGAAGGACAGGAAGGCCTGGCGTGCTGCAATCCATAGGATTGCAAAGAGTCGGACACAACTCAGCGACTAAACAACAATTGAAAAGTCTTCCTGAGAGGGAAAAAATCCTCCTGAACATCCACAGCAACTAACATTACCCCTAGAAGGAGTAGAGGCATTAATTTAGTCTTTCCTTACTCATTTAGTGACTGCTGAGTACTTTTGAACTGTGGTGTTGGAGAAAACTCTTGAGAATCCCTTGGACTGCAAGGAGATCCAACCAGTCCATTCTAAAGGAGATCAGTCCTGGGTGTTCTTTGGAAGGAATGATGCTGAAGCTGAAACTCCAATACTTTGGCCACCTCATGCAAAGAGTTGACTCATTGGAAAAGACTCTGATGCTTGGAGGGATTAGGGGCAGGAGGAGAAGGGGACGACAGAGGGTGGGATGGCTAGATGGCATCACTGACTTGATGGACATGAGTTTGAGTGAACTCCGGGAGTTGGTGATGAACAGGGAGGCCTGGCGTGCTCCAGTTCATGGGGTCGCAAAGGGTCGGACACGACTGAGCGACTGAACTGAACTCCTCAGGTACTGGAGAGGAGAGGTGAAGACAGCAGAGAAGGCCCCTGCAATTGTGCAGTTTTCTGTCTGGTCCAGGGGAGGACAGAAACACACAAAAGCAGTCTTATCACCTCTTCTTAAGAAGGACATAAATAGGGCATTATGATAGAAGCAGGAAGGGTAATTGATTTTAGATAGCGTATTGTTGTCGTTCAGTTGCTAAGTTGTGTCCTACTCTTTGTGACCCCACGGGCTGCAACATGCCAGGCTTCCCTGTCCTCCACTATCTCCCAGAGTTTGCTCAAGTTCATGTCCATTGAGTTGGTGATGCCATCCAACCATCTCAAGACCTTATCTCAAGACAAGGTATTATAAATGACATTTAAGCTTAGATATCCAAGTAGGAAGCAGCTAGTTGGCAAAGAGCTGGTTATTCAGAGAGGACAACAAGTGCAAAGGCGCTGAGCTGAGAAAGCGCTTGGCCAGCTGGAAGAGGCAGCAAGTCAGCCAAGAGGGGGCTGGAGGGGAGAGAGTGAAGGGAAGTGTGGTAGGAGGTAAGGTTGGGGGTTGGGTAAACAGTAGACAGATCACTGAAAGGCCTTTCATGTAGTCCATTCTAACAAGTTTAGGTTTTGTTTTCTCCTTGAATACCAGCTCCACTGCTTGCTAGTAGTGTGACCTCACCTCTTGGACCCTCTATTTGTTCATCTGTGAAATGGGAATAATAATAGTTATGTCCTAGGACTGGGGTGACGATTATATACCAAATGAACATAAAGCATTTAAGTGCCTGATAGCTGTTAATTGCCTCCTCTCCTTCTCGAAACTATCCTATTGGATTTGTGACACAGTTTTTTAAAGTCATCCTCATGCTCTCTCTCCTTTTCTGTAGTACATGCTCAGTCTTCTCCAAGGGCTTGTCTCTGACACCTGCTTCTGCTGGGAGTGCTTCCCAGGGGAAATCTCAGTTACTTTCATCTGTCACCCCTCCCTCCCCCATGAGGGCGATGCTCTACTTTTGTATCTCTGGCTCTACATGTCTCTTGGGCATCTTTAAACCCCACTGACCATCTTCTTTCTGAAACCTGTTTCTCTCCTCCTTTTTCTCTAAATCTTGAAGGCTCAAAACCATACCAACATCTTGGATTCCTGTCTGCTTTCTGCTCCCAGTTGTCGGGAAGGTTCTGCTGCACCTTCCTTTGCAATTTTATTCGTATCTGTCCCAGTCTCTCTATTTCCATTGACAACACTTCGGTGGGGGTAGCAATCTCTTACCCAAGTGATGGCATTTGTGTGTCCGAAGTCTCTTTTGCCTTTTCCTCCCATCCAGACCAGCTGCCGACCCCCACAGAATTGTCCTTCCAAAGCACGGCTCTGACTGTGGCTCTCTGCTCACATTCACAGCTCCCCAATGCCTTGCGCTGCAGTTTCCCCTCCAGCCTGGCCTGGTGTCCTGTTTGGTCAACCTGTCTCCTACTTCATATTCCAGAACTCCCTTCTCACATGCCCATGCTGGCTATACTCCCTCCTTGCTCTCAGCCTCATGTCCCCCCTGCCTCTGGCCAGCCTTTGAGCACTCCAGTCTAGCCTACAGAGCACCCCCTTCTCAGGGACTTTGGTCTCTGTGGCTCCAGCAGCTTCCTCCTCCCACCTTCTCCTTGGCAACCCATCCCCACGGCCACACCTTGGAGTTTGCTTCACCTAAATCCTCCTCTCTAACCATAGCTCTGAGCAGTCACTTGTCTCACTGAGTTACTCTCTCAAAATCTGCTGCTAACCTGCCGTCCTCTCTTTTCTGCCCATTTGTCAGCCTAGCCTCCCCTGACCTTCACTTTCTTACTCGGGAGCCTGTCCTCTGTCTTTGCAGCCATGTTCAGCAGCTTCTCAAAGCCACGACTTTCAGCCGGCCTCGCCTTGGGAAATCTGACTCTCACTCTGCCCCATCCACAAAGCTGCCAGTTTCCACTGGAGAAAGTAGCAGAGCCCGACCAGCTGATCTTGGTACCAAGTTGTGAGAACTCAGTTCTGAGCATCTTTGCGCTGCCAGGACAGCGTTTTAAGAAAGTCTAGCCAGTTTATGTCCAAGTTGTCACCAGCCTTGACCGCCTTCTCTGCCCTCCAGTCCCTTTCCTTTAAGCAGCTGTCCTACTTCTCAGGAAAACTGGTATCATCAGCTCTGTTTCTTCTTTTCTTTTTCTCAACCTAGTTTCTGGGCAAGATAATCTCTATACTCCTTGCCCCCTGGCTTCACCTTCCTGTTGTTCCCAACCTGCTGTAGCCTGGCTTCATTCCACTGTGCCAGTAGCGATGCTTTCTTTTGGTGTCATGGGGACCTCAGAGTTATCCAAGACCACGGCTGCCTTTGCATCCCTGTCTGCTTGGCCTCTTCCTGACACTGGACATGGCAGATCACTCTCCCTGAAACTGCTCTCCTTAGAGAGGCACCTAAGTGTAGCCCATGAGCTCTGGTTCTTGAGGGAGGGGAAAATATAGGTTATGCTTCTTTACAAGAAACTGTAAACCCGAGTATTGGCAGGTCCAAACTCTCCCTGTTTTTTCATAGTTTTTGGCGAGAAGGCTTTCCGGAAAGAGCACATCATTGACCTTTTTCTGCTGCTGAGCTCAGCAACAGGTGGAGTGGCATGGATTTATGATGCCTTCTTGTGCTGCAGGAGCCTCTTGTCTTTTTTTCCCTTATAGATTTACTCCAGGGCTCCAGATCATATCAAATGACACCGTTCGCTAGAATTTAGCCATACATCCCAACACTACAAAGCTTTTCCACTTGCAAAGCAATTTTGCATCCAACATCTCATTGGATTCTGACAATAACTCCATGGGGGTAATCAGGGCTGGCATGATCAACCATACTTTACAGATGAGGAAACTAAGGCTTAATTGGGATAAAGGACTTGCCTAGAATTTCACAGGGATAAATGTAAGAATGCAGGAATGTTCAAAACCAGCAGGCCCAGATGTTGTTGCCAGTTGTTTGAGGACTTCCATACAGATAAACAGTGACCCTCAAAAAGATGTAAAATCCATTGTGTCTCCAACCACATAATTTCTTCAATGCTTAGTATTGGGTGTTAAGGATACAAGGATGACTCAGATATTCTTATTTTTATTTTCAAAAGAAGTTTTACCTGAAACATTTAAGGTAGACAGCAGCATTACTTAGTATTTATGAACTGATATTTTTAGAACTTCACATTTTAATGTTTGCTTATTAAAATGGTCTCAGTTAATATGCTGATACTATGAAGCTCTTTTGATGGAGGTATTAGTTTGAAATTCAGGATTAAGTATGGTGTTGTTGTTCAGTTGCTCAGTTGTCGACTCTTTGTGACCCCATGGACTGTAGCACGCCAGGCTTCCCTGTCCTTCACCATCTCCCGGAGCTTGCTCAAACCCGTGTCCATTGAATTGGTGATACCATCTCATCATCTTGTCCTCTAGCATCCCCTTCTCCTCCTGCCCTCAATCTTTCCCAGCATGAGGGTCTTTTCTAATGAATTGGCTCTTTGCATCAGGTGGCTGAACTTCAGCTTCAGTATCAGTCCTTCTAATGAATATTCAGGATTGATTTCCTTTAGGATTGACTGGTTTGACCTTGCAATCCAAGAGACTCTCAAGAACCTTCTCCAACACCACAGCTCAAAAGCATCAATTCTTCAGCATTCAATCTTTTTTATGGTCTAATTCTCACATCTGTACATGACTACTGGAAAAATCTTAAGTGTGGTACTCAAACAGCCTTATATCAGATTTAGCATCTAATTTATTTTGTCTTATTTACACAGATTTAAAATAGGGTTGCAAGTAAAATAATTTTTTAACAGCTTGTTTTGCAATCTCTCCAATCATAGTAATCCAGAAGCTTGATATATAGTAGGTAGATACATCCAATTTGCTTTAAGATTCAACTTTGAAACTGAAATTTTCTAATCTGTAGAATGAAGGTAATATTTACCCTGTTCAAAGAGTTGTAAATAGGAAATGGTTTACCATAACAGGGGGCTGCAACCTTGTAAACCCTCAGCAAAGGGTCACTGTTACTCTTCTGCCCTACAGCTTTAAGGGAAGGGTTGACACTGTCCCACATGCTAAGGATTCATAGCAGTGTTTGTGTGGTATGGGTTTTGTTTGTTTTTTTGTGGATGCATCCTTTTTCTCTCTCTTTTCTTAGAGCAGTCTTTGGTTCACAGCAAAATTGAAGGAACGTCATAGAGATTTCCCATATACTCCCTACACCTCCACATGCATAGCTTCCCCACGATCAATATAGTCATCCAAAGTGATTATGACATCATAGCCACCCAAAGTCTGTAGTTTTCCTTAGGGTTCATTAACAGTGTTATACATTCTGTGGTTTTGGGCAAACATATATGGTTATGTATCTCTTTACTGCCCTAAAATTCCTCAGTGCTCCATCTATTCTTCCTGCCTTTTCACCCCACCCCCCTGACTCTCCTGGCAACCACTAATCTTTTTTACTGTCTTCATAGTTTTTTGACTTTTTTTTTTTTTTTTCAGAAGGTCTTATAGCTGGAATCACATAGTAGGTAGCCTTTTAACACTGGCTTCTTTCACTTAGTGATATGCATTTAAGGTGCCTACATACCAGCAGTTCTCCTGGGTTTCCTTACCCTACTGTTCTCCACCCGGGTGCCCTTTCCCAATAAAATCTCTTGCTTTGTCAGCACATGTGTCTCCTTGGGCAATTAATTTCCGAGTGTTAGACAAGAGCGCAGTTTTGGGCCCTGGAAGGGGTCCACCTTTCTGCAACAAATGGCGACTCTGGCGGGACTCTTCTTCACTGAGACTGACGTCCTGACCAGTCGGGGTACTCAGGGGCCAGCTTGCCTGCCAATGGACCAGACCCAGCAGCCGCAACTGGGACCCTTTTGTCCCTGGTCTCCTCCTGACATGAACAACTGGCCAGAGTGCCCCGACTGGTAAGGAACAAGAAATTTATTGACCTCTCTCCCCTGCCCTCTCTCTTTCCTCTCCTTAACCCTTCCTGTCCTTCCCCGTTTTTCTAGTCCCCCAGTCCTGGACACAGGAATCTGATTGAAGGGCCCTCAGCCTGAGCTGAGGATTGGAGACTGATCACCTCCTCTTGGCAGAGAACTCGAATTCTGGTTCTGGTCTGGTCTGATTTCTGGTAGGGCCGAGTTCCAGTCCTCCCTTCTCTGGAGGCCCAGGGAAAAGTCCCATAACTCCTGGGTATCTGTAGGTGGCAGGAGACGTCTGTAAGGCCACCCCTTTCGCCCCTCCCCTCTCCTGCCTCCTCCCTCTTCTTATTTCAACCTGGCTTCCTTTCCTCCCTTGAAATCTTTGATGTTAGTACTTGGATCTGAAGTTCTGTGTCTCTATAGGAGGTTTTCTGAGAGACTGTATTCTTGTACTTAAGGGCTTCCCTGGTGGCGCAGAGGTTAAAGCGTCTGCCTGCAATGTGGGAGACCTCGGTTCGATCCCTGGGTCAGGAAGATCCCCTGGAGTAGGAATGGCAACCCACTCCAGTATTCTTGCCTGGAGTATCCCGTGGACAGAGGAGTGGGTCGCAAAGAGTCGGACACGACTGAGCGACTTAACTTTCACATACCTTTTCACAGCTTGATAGTTCACTTTTTTAAGTGCTGAGTAATACTCCATTGCCTGGATGTACCAGAGTTTATTATGTACCATTCACTTACTGAAGAACATCTTATTTACTTCCAAGTTTTGCAGTGATGAAAAAACTGCTATAAACATTCACATGCAGGTTTTTGGACATAAACTTTATTCTTCTTTGAGTAAATACCAAGGAGCTTGATTGCAGGATTGTATGGTAAGAGTGTGTTTAGTTTTGTAAGAAACTGATAAACTGTCTTTCAAAGTGGCTGTACACTTTTTCATTCATTCCTATTAGCAATGAAAGAGCGTTTCTGTTGCTCCACATGCTCACCGCATTTGATGTTGTTAGTGTTCTGGATTTTGGCCATTCTGATAGATATGCGTTTGCAATTCCCTGATGACATATGAGGTGGAACATCTTTTCATATGCTTGTTTTCCTTCTTTACTGTTATGAGGTTTTTTAATCTTTAGGAATCTGTGAACTTGGAAGGCAGGGGCAGGGGGAATTCTTATTTTCACTAACCTGTAACTGAAATGTAGCATTTCTCCCATTTGCGAGTGTGGTGGCAAACCTATGTTAGGAGAGCCTGTGATTTGTTACCCATAGAAATCACAGATATTTTCTTTTATCCTTACAGTTGTAGATATCTCAATCTCTGGTTTATACATCACTATTTGGAAATTATTTAAGACCTGCAGCCAAGTCTAAGGTCATCATTACTTAATAATATATTATGAGATATCTTAAGTGTGTTAACATTTTATCTCATGCATTTAAAGATTGAGAAAGTTTTCATAAACTTCAGTGGGTTGCCAAAGTAACCCAGGGCACAGACATGGTCAAGGGCCCCTTGGCCGACGTCACAGACCTGAGAACTAGGGGCCAAGAGCTGTGTGAGGCCTGCCAGTGTACAGCCAGTGCAGGGAGGGTATGCTAGGAAGAGCCTGGGGCAGGACCTGAGTCAAATCTCTGCTCCTTCATTTAGTTTACAACCCTGAGCCAATTACTTGAGTGGTTTGATTCCCAATGTCCTTATCTGCAAAGCAGCGATATTAACACATACTTTACTGGCTTTAACAGGCAAAGAATCATTTCTTGCACATTGGAAGTCTTCAAGAACATAAATTCCCCTCTCTTCTCCTCCTTGCTCTGTTTCCTCTTGTGTGACATAAGAGGTCTCAGTAGAAGTCTTCTCTGAGTTCTCTCTTAAATTTGTTGTTATCCTGAACCTTATAATCAAGGCAAACCAGGTGGTCCATTGCTGTGGAGTCAGAGCTGGTGTCTTTGTGCCCCTGGCACTGCCAGTCTCCATTCCTGGAGCAGCAGGGAGTACCAGCATCCTCAGACCTTTCCCGCCCTTCCGCGCTCCACCTGGGCTTTCCCTGGCTCTCCTCCAGGCTGAGCTCATGGGTTGGGAATGCGTAGGCCGAGCTGCTCCCTGAGTGCCTGAGAGAGGGCCGTTGGTGTAACATGTTCTAAGAGCATTCTCTCCACCTCATGTCTGGGACAGCTGATAGCAGACCTGGGAAACCCATTAATCAACATCCTCAGTGGCTCAGCAGACCCCACTCTCCCTGCTCGGCCATCTGTTGTTTCAAGCTGGCTGTTCTTAGATGGAAAAAATGTAGTCTATTGTTGTCTTGGTGAGAAGGTGCTAAGGTGACAAAATGCTTCTCTGTACAGGAAGTTAGGAGTATGGGGGAAGATGGCTCGATGCCATCATGGAACCATATCCTGCTCCTTTTTTTTTTTTTTTTCCTTAATTAGGCTCTGAATAAAAAAAGGGTTTGTGGTTCCTGGGTTCAGATGACACGTAATTGTGTTTTTTTTTCTTTCGGTTGTTGAACTGCCCTGGGCCTTGGAACCATGTTCTACTCCAATTCAGTTTTCAGAATAGATGAAAACATACAATGGACCTGGCTAATTGCTGCGCTATTCCTTAAGACAATTGCTAGAGTCTTGGCCCAGTGGGCAACCATTTGGAGCACAGCCGGCGAGGACCATCATCCCTATTCTGCATGTTCTCCTCCCTGTCCCAGACCCGATATGGAGCCTCCACTCCAGTTCTGAGCCCAGAACTAACCACCTCTGCCCTGCCTCGGCCTGCAAGAGAATTGAGATGGAGTTTCTGAGACCAAGCTGAGCCAGTCTGATGTGTCTTGTCCCTTAACTATCACTGGGAAGATTCTGGCTGGGGACTGTTGAAGTGAGAGGGACCTTCCTGCCCCGGCACATAGGAGAGTTAGGTATACCAAGGGCTCCGCTGAGACAGACAGCCCTCCAGGCTCTCACTTCTTTATGCCAAGAAGTGAGGCAGTGGTATGCATGCGGGGCTGTGCCTGGACAGCCTGGTCTTTGAGTTCAGACCAACCTGGGTTTGCATCTCAGTTTTGGCTGTGTGACCTTCGGCATCTTACTTAACCTCTCTGGCCCTCCATTTCCTCAGTTGTAAACCGGGAATGGTAATAGTACTCAGGTCACAGGGTGATTGTGAGACCTACATAAATTGACATATGTAGAGCACTTGGAGTAAGGTTATTGCTTGGTCATTATTACTGTTGGTCGGGCTTCCTTGGTAGCTCAGAGGTTAAAGCGTCTGCCTCTGATGTGGGAGACCTGGGTTCGATCCCTGGGTCGGGAAGATCCCCTGGAGAAGGAAATGGCAACCCACTCCAGTGTGCTTGCCTGGAGAATCCCATGGACTGAGGAGCATGGTGGGTTGCAGTCCATGGGGTCACAAAGAGTCGGACACGACTGAGTGACTTTACTTACTTACTTATTACTGTGGGTCAGGGTGAACGGGATCTGGACAGCGGGGACTTTTATCCCGGGCTGCCTCCCTGCCTGGGAGCTGCTTCTTGTTCACCCCTCCCCCAGTGGTTAAGCGTGGGCGTCTGTGTCCCAGGGGAGGGAGGGCTCCACTAAGGACCATAACCCCTGGCCGTATAGCCCATAGAGACTGCAGAGTTGGTGATCCCGGCTTCTCTGAAACTCCAGCCCGGGAGTGGCCAAGTAGGGACGGTGCCAGCCTGCAGTCTGTCTGCAGGGCACCTAGCTCCTGAATGTCCTGCCCTGTTGTCTGTCTGTCTCAGAGAATGTCTGATATTTGGGTTTTGTGATAAAATTGGCCTCTCTGAGAGGTTTCGCAAATAGATTCCAGACGTTGTAGTAAACCAAGTCTTTCTGTATTTTTACCAACACAAGAATGAGCTTGGGGGAATGACTTCACAGATTCCTCTCATCGGTCTGCTGGGGAAGGAGGCTGGGGTGGTGTTCAGTCTGGTAGTTAACAGCAACAATGGTAACTAACCCATAGTAGGTTAGTTAGTTGAATTCTGCCATCAAGCCTCAGGGATTGGTGAGGTTATCTTCCATCTCTCAGCCTCTAGGTGCTCAGAACCTCTCCAGTCCGCTGAGTCTCCTGAATCTCACTGCGTTACCAGTTCACATAGCAGGAGGGGAGAATGCAGGGCTTCACATAGTCTAGAGAATCATCAAAAGACTAATATCCTTAGGAAGGGCTCCTCACCTACCACCCCCAAGGCACCTCCTGTTTATACAAGGCTCACAGCAGTGATTAACTTCTGTTGAACGCATACATTTATTTGGGGTCAGGATGGCAGAGTTCTAGAGGCTGGAGATAAAGCAGTGAGCACTCGAGAAATGGTAACTGCTAGAATAAAAACCCGGAGAAGGCAATGGCACCCCACTCCAATACTCTTGCCTGGAAAATCCCATGGACAGAGGAGCCTAGTAGGCTGCAGTCCATGGGGTCGCTAAGCTCACAGCAGTGATTAACTTCTGTTGAACGCATACATTTATTTGGGGTCAGGATGGCAGAGTTCTAGAGGCTGGAGATAAAGCAGTGAGCACTCGAGAAATGGTAACTGCTAGAATAAAAACCCGGAGAAGGCAATGGCACCCCACTCCAATACTCTTGCCTGGAAAATCCCATGGACAGAGGAGCCTAGTAGGCTGCAGTCCATGGGGTCGCTAAGGGTCAGACACAACTGAGCGACTTCACTTTCACTTTGCACTTTCATGCATTGGAGAAGGAAATGGCAACCCACTCCAGTGTTCTTGCTTGGAGAATCCCAGGGATGGGGGAGCCTGGTGGGCTGCCGTCTATGGGGTCACACAGAGTCGGACACGACTGAAGCGACTTAGCAGCAGCAGAATAAAAACCATTGCTATTATCATGTGCTATAGAGAACAGTGAAGAAATAGCCTCCCTTCCCTGGTTCTAGAGAACATTCCCACGTTGCCCACATTCTTTCCGTCTTGTTCTAAGCCTCTCGTGTGTCCTTTGCATCCAGGTGACAGAGGCTGGTCACCTCTGAACCTCCCGCTGCTGTGCTGGCCAGGGCGGGGAGCGGGGCTGGGGTCTGAGCCTCCTGGCTGCTCTCTGAGGACTGCGGATGGTCCAGGCACTGACTCCACAGGTGAGCACGCTGAGCCCAGAGGAGACCAGGGCGCCAAAGTGCAGGAGCGCTGGTCTCGGTGCTGGTTCTCAGTGTTCTCTCCCTGGGGAGGCCGTGAGGCTGGCCCAGCCCATAGCGTGTGTTTAAAGGAGAAGCTGTGGGGCACCCAAGAGCCTGGGAGAGACTGGCGCGGCGCCCCTCTTCCCTGACAGGCTTCCTCTGAACTGCTCCAACCCCAGTTGCTTGCACCCCAACCCCCACCCACGGTCATGCTTCTAAAACGCCGCCAAAGACTTGGACATTCTGCGCCTTCTTCAGGGAATCCCAGGTGCCCCCAGGGCGCACAGTGGGTGCCTAGCACAGGAGCCCTGGACTAGAGTGGACCCGGCGGCTCTGAGAGGGGCTGCGGTTCCTGGCACTGTTAGGGGTTTCCTCTCTTCCTTACTTAGGAGGGAAGTGGAAGTCCTCAAGCCAGCAGGAGGGGGAGGCTCCCCTTTATGGGATTAACTGGTGTCTGCACTTTTGCTGGAAACTGTGGCAAGCAGTGAAGAGGTCTCAAGTGCTTACAAACTGGGTTTTGAAAAACAGACAGGACCTTACCTACACAGAGTTGAAGCAGAAGTTAGACATGGCTTTTTGGAAGATGGGATGCGGGTGGGAGGTGTTTAGTTGAATAGGAACTCTGAGACTAGAAAGAACACTGTACGTAGGTCCATAAGTTTGTCTGGAGGACGATGTAATCGGAAACACCCAGTTGCCTCTACCAGTTGTTTATAATAATAACTATCATTCGTAAAAATGCTTTATAATTTATAAAACTCTTTCACATGTACTGCATGTAAATACTATATATAATCTTCCCCTTAAGGTTATTGAACATACACCTTTCTGCCTGTTACATAGTGGAAAGAATCCAGGTTGCCTTGCAGTCTCTGGGCCTCAGTTTACCCATCTGCAAAATGAAGGTGACAGCTCCGATTGGGAACTTTGGTATAGGGACGTGCCTCTCACCAGCTCGGTGCTGTGTTGGAATGTGGGGAACAGGAGCTGGTTGGCTCTGAGAGTGCTGGGCATTTAAGGGTGCCTGGTACGCTTGATAGGAACCTGGGCATCAGCTAAGGGGACGTTCTCTTCTGGAGCTGCCCACTCGGAAGGGGGCATCTGCCTCTTCCTAGAGGCAGACAGGAGAGGCTCAGGACCCAAGGCCCATGGGGAGCTGGGCTGTGTACCCAGGCTGCCCTCTTATACCTCTTCAAGGTGATCTGATGGGGTCTATAAAAATCCACTGCCATAGGAATTCTCATCAGTCTCACTGAGGGGTGAGTAGTGATACTCCTCAGAGAATGTGAGAGACCAGTGATGACCATGCAACCCTGACTGCGAGAGTAGAGATGGACAGCATTTCCCTGCCCTCCACCCAAGGCTGGAGCAGGGGTATCAACTCTGCCGTCCCCTTTTGCTCTCCTCCACAGCCGGGCGGGGGCGGGGGTGGGGCGGAATTCAGGTCCCCTGGCTCCTTTATCTGTATTCCTCTGTCCCATTCCTGCTCCATTTATCTTCTCTCTTCCTCTCTTTAATCCCATGGCGCTGTTTGCTTTATCACTGTAAAGAGTTTTTGTTTCTTGTTCCATGTATAAAACTTTGATGAGCTAGCTGTTTTCATATTCAAGGAGGGACCGACCATCTCTAGATCTTATTTTCTAATTACTTGCTTCAGGTTTTTAAAAAATTCTTTTTTTAAAATAATTAGTGGCACATCCTAGCCCTGGCCCTTTCCAGCAGTACGGTCCAGGGTCTCCATCCATACAGTGGGGATGGTAATGCCCCTCTCAGGATAGCAGTGGCCTATTGAGTGAATAAATGAAGTCCAGACAGCCACGAGGCCTCAGCCCTTCCATTTGAATTGCCCCAAAGATACGTTGATCATTACGGAGTGGTTCCAGGCAAGGGCCTTGGTTTTTCTGCATCTGACTGAAGACTGACTCAGACGCTGTGGTTTAGAGGGCTTTGTTTCAGCGGTTACTTGGGCTGGAATCAGCCCTGTGTCAGCAGCTGCTGGTAGAGGTGACTGGGCGTTTCCAGTTACAGATGAGTTGTCTGTCTCTGTCTTACTCCTCGGGCGGCTGCCTCCCTGGAAGCTAGTAACTCCCATTGTCCGCGTGGGTGGGCGTCCCAGGACCCTCTCTCAGGTTTCCCTTCCACCTCTCTTAAACAGGTGCCTGCCTCCACTCCCCCTTGCCCTACCCATCCCCTCGAGTAGGTGGGTTGCTGGTGGGCAGGGACATTTCTCAGAGGCGAAAGGGAAAGCTTGAGCTGCCAGCATCTGCATTGTGCCCTCTGACCACTGTTCAGTGTTGCCTTTGGTCCCTCTGTCTCCACCGTTCATAAATGTGGTGAGGGAGCCTCCTCTTTCCTCTGGATCTGTGCTGTCCAGTATGGGGTGCCACTAGCCACATGGCTCGGGCGCTTGAAATGTGGCAAGTCTGAACTGAAATGTGCTCTAAGTGTAAAATATGCACCTGATTTCAAAGACTGAGTATGGAAAGAAAAAAAAAAAGATTGTATAATAACATATTGCTTTTTGTATGGATGACATATTGAACTAAATTACAGTATTAAAATTAATTTTATCTTTTTCAAAAAAAAGTGTGGCTACCTGAAAATTTAAGATTACATGCATGGCTTACACTATATTTCTGTTGCAGTGGTTCTTAACTGGTGACGATTTTGCCTCTGCTCTAATTATTTAGCAATATTTAGAGACATTTTTTATTGTCACGCTCAGGGGGAAGGGGGATCTAGCTGGGAGAGGCCAAGAATGCTGCTAAACAACCTGCAATTCACAGGGCCGTTCCCCACCCCCCAACTATAAAATAAATGATGTAGCCCACATGTCCATTGCACCAAAGTCAAGAAACCCAGTTCTACTGGACACTCTCACTTTGGATGATGTAGTCTTCTCTTATGGGCAATGACTCCAAAATTACAGGCCCTGCAGCCTAACAGCATAAACTGCTGGAGTTAGAGACCTGAGACTCTGGCCAT
>SJYX01015899.1:68975-93671 GCA_006410675.1 Oreotragus oreotragus
CGGGGAAGGCAATGGCACCCCACCCCAGTACTCTTGCCTGGAAAATCCAATGGACGGAGTAGCCTGGTGGGCTGCAGTCCATGGGGTCGCTAACAGTCGGACAGACTGAGCGACTTCACTTTCACTTTTCTCTTTCATGCATTGGAGAAGGAAATGGCAACCCACTCCAGTATTCTTGCCTGGAGAATCCCAGGGTTGGGGGAGCCTGGTGGGCTGCCGCCTATGGGGTCACACAGAGTCGGACACGACTGAAGTGACTTAGCAGCAGCAGCAGCAGGCCTCCCTGTCCATCACCAACTCCCGGAGTTCATTCAGCCTCTATAGGCATCCTGATTTGGGGATAAAAGTATGATTTGATTTTATGCATTTATTCACTTGGCAGATATTTCATGGTACCTCCTATGGGTCAGGAATTATTCTGGCCCCTGGGGGTCCAGTGCGAGTGAGGGAGAAAAGGTCCCTGCTTTGGTGGAGCTTGCATTCCAGAGGGAGAGACACACAGTGAACTAGTTGATAAATGAAAGCAAGGCTAGGGTTGTGACAAGCACTGTGCAGAAAATGAATGGGGAGATGTGATGGAGCAAATGGGGTAGGGCTGGGGAGTTGTCTCCGAGGACTGTGAAGCCTGAGATGAGACCTGATCACAGAGATCTGAGGGAGGGCATCCCAGACTGCAGGAGCTGCAAGGGGCGCCCACCTGAAAAGGGCCTCTGCGCTCCCGTGAACATCTTCTCGGGCCCCTAAGGAAAAGACAACGTGGGGAAGGAGATGTTAGGATAATCTAAGCCTGTGGTTGACAAAATGTCTGAAATATTTACTGTCTGGACACTTACAGAAAAAGTGCACTGATCCTTGATCTAAAGTCTTTTCCAGGTCAAACAGTGAGTGTACCTGTGAGCTCAGGGGCAACACGCTGGCGCAGGGGACAGCAGCTGGCTGCCTCCTGGGTACCCAGGTGGGGTTCATCTGCCTGCTGAACATTCTCTGATAAAGGCAGTATACCTGCCCCAAGGGATGCAGACCACTCCCAGCCTTTGAACTGGTGGGGGTCACAGCCTCCATGGCCCCTGATGGACTGGACCACAACTCTCATGGGTCCCAACGCTGATTTTCCCTTCCAGGACTGCTCGGGAAGAAGGCGGGGAGCAGAGGATCTGTTAGTCATTGCTGCTGTTATGGGCTGCTCATCCTGGGCTAGGCTAGGCCCTTTTGTGAACAATTCTACAGTTTACTAATTCCATCCCTGTAACAACCATAGTTGGTAGGAACTGCTCTTATTCCTCTCTTATGACTGAGGAAAGTGAGATCAAGAGAAATGAGTGTAATAGGCTGCTGTGCTCAAAGGCACACAGCTGATAGATGGCTTGCCAGCTTTAGAACCTGCCCCTTACTTTGTCCCTGGATGTGCTGTTTCTTGCTGGTGTTCCACTGAGGACAGGTAAGTCTTTGCCTGTTTGCATGCCTGAACTAAGCCACAGTCATTCTGTACCTACCTACAGGGCTAGAGACCCTATAAAAGGGCCAGTGCGTCCTTGCAGTATATTCTCAGGTGTGTACGTAGCCACCACCTCCTTGCTGGAGAATACGCCCGGCAGGGGGGTTAACCAGTCCACGTTTGTCAGGGGTGGCCTGGTGCTCCGTGGGCTCTCGGCCCAGCTCTGAGCTGGCTGCAGATTCAGCTGCTGGGTTCAGGTAAACAGTCTCTCCTTTGCTGACCTCAGAGCAATAGGAGTCGATGAACGTCGAATGAACACCTGGCCTCTTCTCATGCAGATCCATTACCAGGCCCACGGTGGCCTCTCTGTAGAGGCCAGCCCAGGACAAGGCTGCTGCCCACTGATAGAGTCAGCCTTGCCGGTGACCACGGGTGATCATGGGATGAGGTAGCACCAGTGGAGGAATGTCATGAGGGAGAGCAAAGGGGCCAGAAATGGACAGCGGGCCCCAACACTTGGGAGAAAAAATGGCAGTGAGAGGAGCATAAAAGGATACTGGCTGCCGGGGTCAAGGACCTGGTGGTGACTGACTCCTGGCTCTGCCTTTTATTAGCTGTGTGATCTCAGGCAGATCTGAGTTTATGCTCCGGAGCTAGAATCCTGGGTCTAAATGCACGTTCCTTCTTCTTAATTGTGACATGACCTTGGATACTTCACTTAACCATTCTGTGTCTCGATTTCCTAATCTTGGGTTGTTGTTGGTTTGAATAAATTAATACATCTGGAGCATTTAGATCAGTGCTTGACATAGGCAGCCCACTCCAGTATTCTTGCCTGGAGAATCCCATGGACAGAGGAGCCTGGAGGGCTACAGTCCATGGGATTGCAAAGAGTAGGACACGACTGAGTGACTAACCCTTTCAACTTTCTTTGACACAGAGTTAGACTTCTGCTAGCTTTATTAAGTCATATGACCTCTGGATCTCAGTTTCTCAACTGTCTACCAGGGAAAGCAATGCTGCCTTCACAATGGAAATAAGCTGGTTTACTTAAAGCATCTGCTGCAGGTCTGGCATATGTGACATACCCAGTAGGTGCTTCTCCTGAACTCAAGTGGCTCCCAGTCTTGGCACCTGTTGAGTGGAAATGTTTGACCTTGGGTGGATTGACAGCTGCTGGTCCCAGCCCTGGCTGGCTTTTCTGGGCTGGGAAAGTGTAGGTGGGTGCATAGCCTCTTCTGCCTTTCTCATTGGATTGAGTTACCCATGATGTTGGCCCCTTTCAGATGTTGCTAAGTCCTGGATGGGAAGGGGCATCTTGCCATTGCTGTAGTTTTCTTATTGGGTCCTGCCAGAGCTTGCTCTCACTGCCACCATAACAGATTGGCTCCAGGGGTACCTGGAGTATACTCAGGGCCTGCTGGATACTCTCACCCCCTTTTTTTCCCTAACCATCCCTGAACACTTAACCTGGGTCAGGCTGGTTGCTTGGGGTGCAAAAGTGAGTCAGACATATCTCTACTTTTGAAGAGGTCACTGGAGGTCAGGTAAACTTAAAAAAAAATAGAATTCATTGATAAATGGAGCAGTGGGTGGCATGGGCATTCCCTGCCTGCATCTTCTCTCTCCCTGACTACCTGCAGTGGCCTCTGGTGGTGGTTTAGTTGCTCAGTCGTCTCCGACTGTTTGCAACCCCATGGACTATATGTAGCCCACCAGGCTCCTCTGTCCATGGGGTTTCCCAGGCAAGAATACTAGAGTGGATTGCCGTTTCCTTCTCCAGGGACCTTCCCTACCCAGGGATTGAACTCAGGTCTCCTACATTACAGGCAGATTCTTTACCAACTGATTAAAGTCATGGTCCCTGGACCCAGGCACCTGAGTTTGAATCCTGGATCCAGCTCTTAAAAGTTACAGCTGCGAAATTGGCAGGGTGGTTATGAGTTGTTGTAAATAAAGGATTCTGAGTGCTGGCTATTATCATTGTAGTGTTTAAAAGCAAAAGTTCACTAAGCAACTGAAAAGGAAGAGAGAAAGTGATAAATGTGAATTTGTGTATCTATTTCTGGAGGCTAGATTGCGTATCTTAGCTCTACTTTCCCCCACCCCCAACATATGGATTATAACTGGCCCTAGAGTTTTCAGCTTTGAATATATCTAGACTCAGCCCATCTCTGAAGGCTCTTCACGCTATTCCTCTGAAAGGAATATGAGATTCCTAACATCCTTTTTTGGAGTCATGGAAGGGCCCATGACTTTTGCTCTTCCATAGGAAGGAAAGAGAGTCAAGGTAGCTGGCTGGTCAAGCCCTCCCCTCATGACTAGAAATTCCTTGCTGATAACTGTGTAACCAAGATGTCAGCATCAGAACCCAGGGATAAGAACTTATGAGATCCACTGAAGAAAGACCACTGGTGGGGAGAAAACCAATGCTATAAGAAGCAACATGTATTGTAAATGGTATGTTTAGATGAGTCCATTTTTGTATATAAATTTTACCTAAAAAAAAAAGGAACTTCAATAATTATTCTTTTTTAACTTATTTTTTATTTTTGATTTACAATGTATTAATTACTGCTATACAGCAAAATGACTCAATTATACATATAGATGCATTCCTATGAATATTTTCTTCCATTGTGCTTTATCATAAGATGCTGAATATAGATGCTGTATATCTCTGTGCTATATAGCACTTTATCCATCCTGTGTACACCAGTTTGCATCTGCTGATCCTAAACTCCCTCTGCTACTTGCCTCCCCCTTGGCAACCCCCAGCCTATTCTCTATGTCCCTGATTCTGTTTCTGTTTCATAGATGTGTTCATTTGTGTCATATTTTAGATTCTACATATAAATTATAAGATATTTGTCTTTCTGACTTCATAGAGTAGATACTCTCTGTTGACATCCATTTTCCTGCAAATGGCATTATTTTGTTCTTTTTTATGTCTGAGTAATATTCCATTGTATTTCTGTACCACATCTTCTTTATCCATTCATCTATTGATGGGCATTTAAATTGTTTCCATGTTTTACTCTTCTGAACAGTGCTGGCATGAACAGGGGAGTGCATGTATCTTTTGTATTTACTTGGCTGCATTGGGTCTTAGCTGCAGCTTGCAGGATTTTTAGTTGTGGCATGTGGGATCTAGTTCCCTGACCAGGGATCAAACCTGGGTCCCCTGCATTGATAGTGCAGAGGCTTAGCCTCTGGACCATCAGGGAATCCCGCATGTATCTTTTTGAATTAGAGTTTTGTCTGTAAAATATGCCCAGGAGAGGGATTGCTGAAATGATATGGTAATTCTACTTTTAATTTTCTGAGGAACCTCCATACTGTTTTCCACAGTGAACACACCAACTTATGTTCCAACTTACAGGGGATGAGAGTAACCTTTTCTCCACACCCTCTCCAACATTTATTTGTACTTCTTAAAATGATGGCCATTCTGACCTCTGTGAGGTGGTACCTCATTGTTGTTTTGGTTTGCCTTTCTCTAATAGTTAACGATGCTGAACACCTTTTCGGGTACCTATCGGATGTCTGCATTTTTTCTTTGAAGAAATGTCTCTTTAGGTCTTCTGCCCATTTTTCAGTCGGGTTGCTCCTCTTTATGTTGACTTATGCAAGTTATTTGTATATTTTGGAGCTTAAGCCTTCGTCAGTGACAACGTTTGCAAGTTTGTCGTTGTTCATTCACTCAGTCATGCCCGACTCTTTGCAACCCCATGGACTGCAGCACACCAGGTTTCCCTGTCCTTCACCATCTCCCGAAATTTGCTCAGACTCACGCCCATTGAGTCGGTGATGCCATCCAACCATCGTCCCCTTCTCTTCCTGCCTTCAATCTTTCCCAGCCTCAGGGTCTTTTTCTAATGAGTTGGCTTGTCACATCAGGTGGCCGAAGTATTGGAGCTTCAGCATCAGTCCTTCCAGGGAATATTCAGGGTTGATTTCTTTTATAATTGACTGGTTTGATCTCCTTGCAATCAAATATTGATTGCAAATGTTTTCTCCCATTCTGTAGGTTGTCTTTTAGTTTGGTTTATGGTTTCCTTTGCTGTATAAAAGCTTGTAAGTTTAATTAGATCCATTTGTTTATTTTCATTTTTACATCTGTTGCCTTGGGAAACTGACTATGGGTATAATTTATGTTAGAGAATGTTTTGCCTATGTTCTCTTCAGGAGTTTTATGGTGCCATGTCATATGTTTAAGTCTTTAAGCCATTTGAAGTTTATTTTTGTTTATGGTGAGAGGGTGTGAAAAATTTGAATAAATATTGAACTCTAGTTAATTAGATTTGCATCCTGAAATATTTGGGAAGAAATGTACTGATTCAGCAATTTCACTGAAATGCACCAAAAATTAAGATCAACTGATGAATAAGTAGACAGGTGGAAGGATGATAAGACATATGATAAAGCGAGGAGTATGAAATCTAATCATAGAATCTAGGTGGTGGGTATTTGGGTGTTCACTAAAATTCTTTCAATTTTTTAAAATTTATTTTAAAAATTTTATAGTAAGATACTGTAAAAATATTTTAAAGCTACTAGACTGAAAATAAAACCAAATGAAAAAGCCCATAATGGAAAACTGTTTAAGTAGATACTGGAAATATTTACAAACATTTAAAATAATGCTGAAAAACTGGATGTTAACATAAAGAAAAATAAAAGTAGTCCTTTATATATTCTGCAATATATTTCCTTTTTTGAATTATAAAAGTTATATATATTTATATAATAAATATGTGTGTGTGTATATATATATATTTATTTATTCATAAGGATGTTTCAGACAGTGGGCAAAGCAAGTGAAAAGACCCTGTGTGTGCTTAGGGAGACCATTGTGGTTGGAGTGCAGAGAGGGAGGGGGGGTGGGCAGGAGCTGAACACAGAAGGGAGACTGAAGGGCAAGGTCATGTAGGGTCTTGAGGCCATAATACAGTCTGATTTTGAGTTCTGTGTGCTGTGAAAAGCCATCAGAGGTTGTGAACTGGGTGTGACGTGATCTGACTTTAGAGGGCCACTCCAGTTGCTGTTGGGCGTGTGGACTGTAAGGGACATGAGGGAAAGCAGGAGGCCAGGTAGTCCTACGATCAGGGCAGAGGAGGAGGATGGTATCTTGCATCAGGGTGGCAGCATGGAGGACGTGAAATTAATCAGGGGCAGACTCTTTTCTGAAGGTAGAGTCAGTAGGATTTATTGGTAGGATTGGTTTGAGATAAGAGAAAAGGAATCTAGGTTGACTCCAGATTTTTGGCTCCAGGAGCTGGAAAAGTGGGAAGTGGATAGATATGAACTGAGATGACCATGACTGGGAGAGGAGCAGGGGGTGGGGGATGATGTGTGATCAAGAGTGTGATCGTAGGTCTGGTTTGACATCTAAGATGCTTATTAGAGCAGCTGAGAATGTCAGCAGGCAGTTGTTTATCCGAGTCTAGGAGTTTAGGGGTTGGGGACAATTTTGAGCATCATCAGCATGAAGGTGGTACTTAAAGCCGTGGAAAGAGGATGTGAAATAAAGGGAAGAGGATGGAGTTTGAGCCCCAGGTGCTGCCAAGTGTGGAGGTGAGGAAGACGAGGGGAGCTAGTAGAGATGCATGGGCGTCTGCGGCCAAGGTGGAGAGAGGAGACTCCAGAGAGTGAGTCTGTCTCAAATGCTGCCGTGCTGGTTCGCTACCTCTGGTTTCTTTCTCTCCCCTTCCCGTCTTTTTTATTGCTCTGGAACTACTTGTCCTAAACTAGTACTTTCATTCTACTCCAAACCCATAATAGCCCAAGTAGGGATGGTGGGGGGAACCATTCAAATCCTTTGATCTGACATCCCAGGTCTTCTACCATCTGGCTCCCTCTCTGTCCCCTGGTTTCCCTTCAGCCCTTTCTTGTCCCACACAACACCAGGCTCACTTGAGCGCAGCCTGGCCTCCCCTCCCTCCAAGTCACCTCCCTCTTTCTCAGCCTGACATTTCTTCTGTCTCTCTTGAGTCCTCAGCCTCAGTTCTCCACTCCCGGACCATCTTCTGATAGGACTTTTTCATAACCACATTTGTCCCTTCCACGCACATCCCCAGTAGTCGCAGGCGGCCCAAGCCATCTAGTATTGCTGGCCCCTGTTTCCCTTCCTCTCCGGTCCCCAATCAGACAGCCTCCTGAGGTTTGGGGACAGGCATCGTCTCTTGCATCTTTTGCCACTCACAGAGGGGACTCAGTGGTCTTACATATCTTAGCTGAGAAGAGAATAATGCTAATTCATAATAAGGCCCAAGGAAACCTGGAAGAATTTTAATACATGATCATGATTTCAAGTACAACTCCTGGGATCCGAGGTTTGTTCTAATCCTAGTCCTGTGACCACAGTCAAGTTTACCTTCCCAAACCCCAGTTTTCTCATCTGCCAAATGCCCAGTTCAGGGTTATTGTAGGAGAGAAATGAGGTGCCTATCTTACAAAGTGCTTAGTGCAATAAAAGCAGACAGTAAGTGGGAGCTCTGATTTTTATTATTGCTATTATGAAAGCTGTCTTTACTATTACTCTTCCCGTTATGGGATGGACAGACACCTGCAAAGGTGGGACAGAGTTGGCACTGTTGATGATGTACTTTGGCATCTGAAATGAAAGGAGTCGTGTGCTTACTTGCTGCTGATCTCTAGGGGAGGTTTGGCAGCACGCATGCCCAGACTTCAGGGAACTCATGCCTTAAATGAAGGAGATGCGGGAGGTATAAACAGTACCCAGAGGCAGGAAACACAGCCTTGGCGATTGCACTTCTGACTCTCAAGTCCAGGGTCCAACCTGAGTGTACTTACACAGCCCAGGGGTAAGATGTTTGCAAATGAAACTGTCCCCCAAAATCCAGGCCCCAATCTCAGCAGTTACAATTGCTCAAATGGGTCAGAGCACCGACTCAGGCTGAAAGGGAGGGACAGAGGAATGGAATGTTTCTCAGAGGAATTTGTGTTATTTTTTTGAGAGCAGACAGAACAGGATATCTTTCTTCATTTCCTCTCTGTAAATTTCTGAGGTTAGTAAGTGGGTGATTGTTACTCAGGAATAGCTGGGTGTGACCCAGATACAGGAGAGTCAGATCAGGGCAGGGCAGGGCCCTGTCAAGTCAGATGAGGGTTTGCTCCTCACCGAGTGGCCTTTGAAGTTGCCATGGAGAACCCGGTCTGGCCATCCCCACCCCTGCCACACAGAGCTTTCTCCATCCAAGGTTAGAATCGTAGGCTGCTGCATCTCTCGTGAGCTCCCCTTTCTTAGACCGTGGGGCTGTGAGGGCAGGCCCCTTAGGCCAGCATGTGGGTGGGAGGCACCTTGGGTTTGATAACTCTCTGCCCTGTGATTCTGAACGAGCTGTTTGCACTCATGGTAACCCAGTAACAGTCAGGGCCTTCCTGTCTGGGTTTAGATAAGCAGCCCATCTTAAGAGCCGGTGAGGCTAGGAAGCCACGCCAGGAAGCATGAGGGCACGTCCCTGGACCCAGAGCACTGCCCGGGGAGCTGGCCAGTGGGCCAGCATGCGGGAGGGCCGCCGCTACCAGGGAGATGGCACCACGTGTGACATCGTGTCTCTCAGCTCACTGCCAGGTCTCCAGAGGCACCAGAGAGGCTGCCAGTGTGCATGCCTGACCCCCACTGCCCGCACCTGCCTGAGTGGCTTCCTGAGAGCTGCAGGGGCTTTAGCACCATCCGGCCTATAAATTTCCACCCCAGGGAAGGACATGAAGTTCAGCCGAGATGTGGCCTCAGGGCTTCGGGGCAGAGGCCCCGTGCACTCAGCCTGAACCCGGCTCCATTTGGAGGGCCAAGGTGTTCCCTTCGTAGGGAAGGAGCCCAGGCTGGCCTCACTTACTCCTGGACACATCCCCTGTGGCCTGGCCTCGTGGTCAGGCAAGTGGCTTGGATTCGTGTCCAAACTTGACCACTTCCTCATTAGGTGACCCACCTTGGGGCAATTTCTTACCCTCCTTTGCCTCCACTTCTTAGCTCAAATATGGGGTTAATAGTAGTGCCCAGAGCAAGTTAACTTTTCAATGCCTCAGTTTCCTCATTTACAAAGTGGAGGTAGTGATGACAGGTACATCACAGGGCAGTTGGAAAGATGAACTAGATGGAATGATTAGGACAGTGCCTCGCAAGTAGAACATGCTGGGCGTGATATAGTTTAGATCCTATAGTCATCCTTTTCAAGGAGCTGCAGCACCTGGGTGAGTGAGTTTGTGAATGGCAGACCTTGATCTGCTCGCTCCCTCCAAGTGCTGGCTTTCTGCGCCCCACCTCCCTGGACTGTCTGCATGCAGAGCTCCCAAACAAACTA
Source organism: Oreotragus oreotragus (assembly GCA_006410675.1). Lineage (NCBI taxonomy): Eukaryota > Metazoa > Chordata > Mammalia > Artiodactyla > Bovidae > Oreotragus > Oreotragus oreotragus. The sequence goes on from SJYX01015899.1 coordinate 78,738, forward strand.
GAGGCAGAATTCAAAAGCGGAAATCAAGCCTCCAGACTGCTAACCCCTAGCCTAGCCCCTGGTCCTCTCGGTGGCTCCCTTTGGGGACTGATCCCTTTAGCATTCTTGGCGCAGTCCCAACACTTTCCCCTCTGCCCCCCACCCCCCGCCACTTGTGGGCTGGATGATGCAGCATATCACCAAGAAGTCAGTAGTGCTTTGGGGGTTCCCCTGGGAGGGCACAGGGCTCCTGTCCAGCCCGGTGCCTTGACAGTGGGCGAGGCCTCATATCCCCTCTTCCCATCCTTTGATAAATAAAGAGCTGATTTTTCCATGTGGCGTTTGTCTCTCTCCACAAATGTGGAGGTCTAAGCACAGCCAAGCTTATCTATACAATGGACTTCCTGCTGGTGTTGGATCTACCCCGCTCCCCACTGTGTAATAAATTTATGTCGCCTGAGCACACAGATCTGCTGACGTCCGTGATCCTGGTGGCCTTGGCAGACCCCAGCTCCCCCAGCCTGGGTGGGAAATGCAGACATAAACCCTGGCTGATGTGAATTGTACATCCCTGGTTACAATCAGGCAGCCAGAACAGCGTGGGCCTTGAGGGTGTGTAAGTTCCTTCATCCATCAAATGTTTATTGAGGCCTCCTGTGTGCCAGGCCCCATACTGGACATGGAGATAGCTTTTGTGGAGCTTTTACGCTGGCCTGGGAATCAGGTGCACGTAATTATAACACATGGAGCTTGGTTCTGGGGTGGCACTAAGGACAGAGGAATGTACAATCTGATTTGGGGCTTGGCCTCAGAGCTGACTTTTAATGAAAAATTTTCATTCCTTGGCATGGAATCCTCAGCAGTGAAGCCCGGATGCATCTGGGAAAGGTGGAGAGTTCCTTTGGGTTGAGTTATCATGATGCTTTGCACACGTGGTCTATTTGCACTCTGCCCACCATCCAGAGCGTCAGGTGTGGGCAGGCTGGGAGAACCCTCTTCTTCGCCTACTCCTCTGCCCAGGCGCACTGCAGCTGTGGTTTTCAGCTTCTTGTCAGAACTCCGAGTTCCCATGTTAATCATAACAAGTGTGTTCCTGGAGGAGCTGGCCTGGCTCCGGCCAGCAAGCCTTCTCTCCTGTCTTGATAACATCTGTACCAGATTTTCTCCTTTTATATAATTAGGCCTGTTGGTATTTGCCTTGAGTATGACTGGTGTCTCTGAAATTTCAGGCCCCAAAGTATGAGCTGGGGCCCAGGGTAGTGGGAAAACTGAGCTTTCATCAGTGGGATTTCAGGTTTAGTTGAGAGGGCCAGAGATGGTACACCAGTGACTATTTGCATGAGAAGTGCACAGCAGCCCTCCAGCTGGTGGGAGTGGGAATCCCTGCCTTGCCCGGGGAGCAGTTCTGGGTCAGGCCTGGTAGGTGGGCGAATGCAGGGGGCTCCCTTCCTCCCCGCCCTGCCTTTCTTCCCCCCACATCCTCCCGCCCCACTCCGTCTGTGGCCCTGGAGTGACAGAACTCAGCAAACAGGAAAAGATGCGCTAACTGCAAAGAAATGCAGTGAATCCAGACTTTACCCCAAAGCCAACCTCAGAGCGTCGGGGTTTGGAGTCTTGCTTTGAGATGCCCGTCATGGTCTGGCTATGTCCGAGCTGGAGGAGCTGTTTGGGGTGTGAGATAAAGAGGAGAGCTCGGCTTGGGGGAGTTGGTTCTCTGTAGTCAGCTCCAACCAGAAAGGAAGCATTAGGTTTTGCCTACCCGCTGCCTGTCTCTGGAGTGAACTGTATCTCAGTGGTGACTTCATTTCCCCTAACAGAGTTTCCACAAGCTCTCTGGACGGTTCCAGCGAGTAAGCCACACTGATTGTGGTATGGGAGCTTCTGATATGCTTATTTGCAGCTCCCCTTTGGGAGTCTGGAGGCCCCAAATGAGTGATAACTGGATGATGGAATATTTGCTAGGGGAAGGGGAATGCTTTTTTTTTTTTTTTAAGATAAGGTTTGATCCCGAGCAGAAGGGATGTTTCCAGATGCCTGTGTGGTGTCAAGCAGTGATGTGTGGGTACAGATCCCCTTCTCTGTGACTCTGGGGGGTATCCCCAGTTAGTTAGACCCCCCTCCCAAGTTGAACTCTTGCCTCTTAAAGGTTCTTCAGGACCTGTCTAGGGGTAGGGTGGGCTGCTGCGAGGGGGATCTGTCAGCCAAAATACCAACCGCCACTTTCCTATTTTTACTGGAGCAGTGATACTCGTAAGATTTTATTTGAATAGAAGGGCTTTTCCCCAGTGTAAGTAGTTGGCTAGGTCATTTTGTGTCTTCTCTTTTCTAAATGGCTGTAGCTTTCTTGGGAAGGGCCCTTGTCTTGTTCAGTGTTTCAGGATCCAGAGACCTAGTTCAGGACTGGAACGGAAACCCCTTCCTGCCGCTTCTGCCCACACAGTCCCAGTACCTTCAGGACCACGGCCATTCCCCTTTGCTTGCCTTTTCAGACTCCCAGCATCTAGTTCCAGATGAATCCTGGTCTCTTTTCTCTCCTTTCCCCCAAAGTATCCTTCTCTCCATCCACCTGGACTAACAGGTCAGATGCCAGAGCTGAGACTTAAGCCCAGTTCAGTGTAACTGTGAACCTCACGCCTATCTTACTGTGCCTTCCCCGAGTCCTTCGTGGACTCCATTCTTCACGGGCTTTGGCACAGTAATTGGTGTGGGGTAAACCCACAGGTAATGGACATGGGACGTATGAATGGCGGGTCCTGTGATCAGTGTGGGGTAAACCCACAGGTAATGGACATGGGATGTATGAATGGCGGGTCCTATAAGTGTTCGATTTGCACTGGTTAATTTGGGTACATGTGGGTTTGCTCTCCAGTTACACTGCTGACTAGGGAGGAAGTTCTGTCCACGAGGCTGGAGGCCACTGAGTGTCTCTCTCCGCTCTCCCCTCCTCAGTGTCTCATCATTGGGGGAGGACCGTGTGGTCTGCGCACTGCCATTGAACTTGCCTACCTGGGGGCCAAAGTGGTCGTGGTGGAGAAGAGGGACAGTTTCTCCCGGAACAACGTGCTGCACCTCTGGCCTTTCACCATCCACGACCTGCGAGGCCTGGGAGCCAAGAAGTTCTATGGGAAGTTTTGTGCCGGTTCCATCGACCATATCAGTGAGTGGGGCCAGCGGTGGCACCCCATGTGGGGAAGGGGCTGACCTGGGGTGGGGTATTTCTCCACATTGTGGAATCCCCAGGATGTTGCATCTTGCAAGTCTCTGGGGGCTCCTCACATCCAACCGACAGACAGTGCCAGAGCCTGTGCTGTGCCCACGAGGCTGGAAGCACCACGAGGCCAGGGACCATGGTATGTCTTACCACAGTGTCTTTAGGGCATAAAATGGTGCCTGACACATAGTAGATGCTCAGTGCACTTCTGTTGAAGGAATGAAGGAATGATATATGGTAAACAGAGGTAGAGGTAAGTCATATAGTTTCCTGTACCAGGTTTCCTTGAGCTTGAGAGAGAGAGAGGCCATCCTGATGAGGGTCCATCCAGAAAAGGAGGGGGACTGGGAAGGTGGATTTGGGGTCCTGGGCCATCCCTGAATGATTAGTAGGGTGAAGTGAGCACTGAGGAGCCTCCTGTGCTGATGTTACTTAGGCCTGGGTCTTTCGAGGTAAGATCTGTGCAGGCTTTGGGAGAGAAGCCTCCTTCCTCCTCATGCTTTACAGGGAAGAGGTCTTTTTTTTTTTTTAATTCATTTGGCTGTGCCAGTTACTTACATCACTCAGGAGCTTTAACTGTGGCATGTGGGATCTAGTTCCCTGACCAGAGATCAAACCCGGGCCCACAGCACTGGGAACCTGGAGTCTTAGCCACTGGACCAGCAGGGGAGGAGTCTTTAGTCATTTTATATACAGCAATCATAACTTGTAAAAGTCAGGGAAGTTACTATTGTGGGGAGAGTTAAGGGTTTGAATAGATTTGGGTCCATTTTCTGTGTGACTTGGGTCAGATTTCTCACCTTCCTCCAGCCCCAGTTTTGTCTCCCCTAAATGTGATCGATGCCTGCTTACCAAGAGAGCTGAGAGGATTGATCGAATGAGGTCACGTGTGAAATGTGCTTATCACTGTACCTGGCCGGTCTAAGTGTTCAGGAAGCGCTTTGCATCCAGCAGGGTACGATGAACAAGAAGCAGCCAGGATCCCCAAATTCAAATAAATTCAGAGCTGCAATCTCTCAACCAGTGAGCGGAAGGAGAACCCTGAGACCCATGCTCTTATGAGGACAGGCACTGATGGGAAAAGGGTGTGGGGCTGGGGTGAGAACAACTGGAATTAGCAGCCAGACAGGGTCTAATTTAGTCAGATACAGGAGACCTTACCAGCAGGGGCCCAGGGTTTGTTCCCGCCCTGGGATGAGAAAATTCCGAGAGTCCATTGGAAAGAAATTTGGATTTGCCCAGAAGGCTGCAGTGTCAGCTTTCCAGATATTCCTTACCACCCACGGAAGAATGTATGTTGGTACCAGTTTAGAATGACAACATTAAGCACCACTTTCCCATCGAGCCTTCTTGAGGGGCAGAGCTGATCACCAGGAGGCCTCAAAGGAGGCCAGGCTGTCTTTCTAGCCAGGGGAACCCTCACTGCTCCACTGACGGGGCCCCCACTTAACCCCTGGTTCTTGTGTGTGGAAATACGGGCAGGACTGTGAAACTGATTCAAAGTTCAGAGTGATCGTTGTCAAGGGCAGCTCTAATACCTGTGAGAAGCGGGGCAGGAGAATTTATTGAGTACCTACTTACTGGGTGCTGAAACCAGATAGACTAGGAACCTTGAAACCAAGAGGAGAAGCCTGCCCACCCGCATGGCCTATTTCCTGGCATGGGCTCTTTAAGCACCGGCTGATTGGCTTCCTTTCAAGCTGGCCATGGGCTCCAGCCCCAGCTGTGACCTGGTCTTCAGCTTTGCTCAGCAGTTTTCCGCCGGTCCTGTGTCAGCATCCTCCTCCAGTTCCCACCGTGGCCATCTCAAGCCTCCACCACAGCCTCCTCAATCTGAGCAGATGGCCTCCCTCCATCCGCTTCCCTCTGACGCTCTGCAGAAGAGAAGCCGCCGGCGGGAACTCCCCCTGCCAGTCCCTCTCCTTCCTCCTGTGCCCTCCTCTCCCCAGTGCCCATTTCTCCCTCTCAGCCCGAAGTCAGAGGCAGAACTGGTCACTTCCCCTCCAGCCCTAGATGCTCTCACTTTCCTTCTCGTCTTTTCCCCTGCCCTTCCTCACTCGGCCCCTCCAGTCCTCTGATAGAGCCCATTGCTTTTCTTTACCTCAAAGTACTCATTCTAGAAAGAGGCAACTTAGACTTCGCCTCCACTTTCCACTCATGCCGGCTTCCACGGTGGTCTGATTTCTCCCCAGTATTGTGCTAAAGGGACTCTCTCCAGAAGCTTCCCTTCCTCCCGTGCCCCGGCCTCCTGCAGCCTTCATATTCTTAATCTCTCCAAAGAACCTCGTATTCTCGGTCCCTCCTCCCTTGCCTTTCAGGACTGCAGCTCAGACCCTGTTCTGCCACCCTGCTGACCCCAACTACCAGGTCCTGCCCCATTCTGTTTACCCATGTTTCCTCCATTAGATGGGGTTCCATATCTCCTGGGCCTGGTATGGCTCTGAGTGATGGTAGATGTTCAATAAATGTTCAAGGAGTGAAGCCCACAAAATGCAGAGGGACCCACAGGTAATCTGAAACTTTGTGCTCTCAGAAATGTATTTGGAGGCATGCCCATTTGTGCTCCATGGCAGGGACAAAATGGAAGAACAAAGAGCCACTCATTGGGAGAGTTTGGGAGAGTGTCTGGAGGTGGAAAACATGAGTCTAGCTTTGTGGGGAGGATTCCCCACTCCACCCATTACCAGGGATGGCTGAGAGCTCAGGTAGAGTAAGCCATTTACTCTCTGACTGTGCGTAACTCGTTACTCGCTCTCCGCTTGCTTCTCTTTCCATCTTCGTCTTGTCAAACCCACAGCCCAGCTCAGGAAGGAGGCAGAAAAGAGTCACCCCCATGATACCAGGTGTCATCCACCTGACAGCTAGAGCACAGTCTTGGAGTCAGACAGATCTGGATCCACGTTCCAGTTTTGCTCCTGTGTGAGCCTGAGCAAGTCACTTAGCCCTCAGTTCAGTTCAGTCGCAGTCGTGTCTGACTTTGCAACCCCATGAATTGCAGTACGCCAGGCCTCCCTGTTCATCACCAACTCCTGGAGTTCACTCAGACTCATGTCCATCGAGTCAGTGATGCCATCCAGCCATCTCATCCTCTGTCGTCCCCTTCTCCTCCTGACCCCAATCCCTCCCAGCATCAGGATCTTTTCCAATGAGTCAACTCATCACATGAGGTGGCCAAAGTACTGGAGTTTCAGCTTTAGCATCATTCCTTCCAAAGAACACCCATATCTGATCTCCTTTAGAATGGACTGGTTGGATCTCCTTGCAGTCCAAGGGACTCTCAAGAGTCTTCTCCAACACCACAGTTCAAAAGCATAAATTTTCAGCTTTCTTCACAGTCCAACTCGCACAACCATACATGACCACAGGAAAAACCATAGCCTTCACTAGACAGACCTTTGTTGGCAAAGTAATGTCTCTGCTTTTGAATATGCTATCTAGGTTGGTCATAGCTTTCCTTCCAAGGAGTAAGCGTCTTTTAATTTCATGGCTGCAGTCACCATCTGCAGTGATTTTGGAGCCCCCCAAAAATAAATCTGACACTGTTTCCACTGTTTCCCCATCTATTTCCCATGAAGTGATGGGACCAGATGCCATGATCTTCGTTTTCTGAATGTTGAGCTTTAAGCCAACTTTTTCACTCTCCTCTTTCACTTTCATCAAGAGCCTCAATTTCTCATCTCTAAAACTGGAGTAATTATCCCAAAGGGCCACTGTAAGGGTTANACATTGTTTCCACTGTTTCCCCATCTATTTCCCATGAAGTGATGGGACCAGATGTCTTGATCTTCATTTTCTAAATGTTGAGCTTTAAGCCAACTTTTTCACTCTCCACTTTCACTTCCATCAAGAGGCTTTTTAGCTCCTCTTCACTTTCTGCCATAAGAGTGGTGTCATCTGCATATCTGAGGTTATTGATATTTCTCCTGGCAATCTTGAATACAATTTAATATTAAATGTTATTGGAAATTATTTCTTCCATTATTTTTCTATTTTATCTTCTCTGTAAACCTGATTTAATCTCTCTTGAAAAAAAATTTTATTTAACTATGGTTGATTTACAATATTGTGTTAGTTTTAGGTGTTCCGCTTCAGAGTCTTTTTCATTATAGGTTATTACAAGATATTGAATATAGTTCCATGTGCTATACAGTAAATTCTTGTTTATTTTATATATAGTACTATGTGCATATTAATTTCAACTTCCTCATTTATCCCCACCCTCTCCCCTTTCCCCTTTGGTAACCAGAAGTTTGTTTTGTTTCATCAGATAAGTTTCCATCTTAGATCTGGTTTATAAGGTATGAAATTAATGGTCAAAGTAGTTTGAATTTGAGGAACTGAGTAGAGTGATCCACTAGGTATTTGTTAGTTTTGAGGTGAATCCATTCTTCCATTTATTCTTTCATGGACTTATTTATCAAATAGGTATTAAATGCCTACTTAAGTCAGAGCATATAGTGATAGTGAAACAGCTATAGTTCCTGCTGTCACAGGTGCTAAGCACTTACTGGCAAAGACAGAACATTTAAAAAGTAATTATAATGATATCTGGGCTGACAGTTATAATAGGGGATAAAGAGGGAACAATAGAATTCTCTGGCAGGAGATAAAGCTACCGGGCTAGCTTGGGCAGCCGTCAATGGGGTACACAAAGAGATAGAGGTTTTAAGGCTTCCACAATCTTCAGCAGCCTCCTACAAAACCACCCCAAGTAAATATATAACCTTGATAAGTGCAGTGTGCTTGCTATGCAAAGGGAACTTCCAGATAAGATTCCTATCCCCACTCCACAGAAAGTGCTGCTCCTAAGACCTTCTAGCAGAGGAATTCAGAGGCTTCCACTGCAAGGGAACTGATACGGGCTAGGAAAGCTTGCCTAAGGAAGTGCGGTTTCGGCTGAGAGGTTATAAGGCATGAGTGGGAATGGGGAGTGTTTCCAGTGCTTAGAAGAGCGTACCTTTCCTGGGCCAGAGTAAGAGAGAGGTGGTATGATGAGTGGCCACAGTAAGAAAACTTTTGCAGCTTTGCTGCTGCTAAGTCACTTCAGTCGTGTCCGACTCTGTGTGACCCCAGAGACGGCAGCCCACCAGGATGCCTGGAGAATCCCATGGACAAAGGAGCTTGGTAGGCTACAGTCCACGGGGTCACAAAGAGTCGGACATGACTGAGTGACCTCACTTTCATTTTCACTTTTCTTGGATCTCACCCTAGACTTATTAAGTTGGAATCTTCAGTAAAGAGGCTGGGAAATCTCTGTTTATTAGGCTTTTCAGGTGATTTTTAGCAGAGCAGATTGGGAAACTTTATGCTTTTCCCTTCCTTCCCCACCAGTCACTGTCTCATGCCAATTATGTAGCCTGCCAAGTTCCTCCATCCATGGGATTCTCCAGGCAGGAATACTGGAGTGGGTTGCCACTTTCTCCTCCAAGGGATCTTTCCAACCCAGGGATCAAACCCAGGTCTCCTGCATTGCAGGTGGATTCTTTATAGTCTGAGCCACCAGGGAAACCATACCAATTATTACTCAAGCTTAATTCTTGAATTGAGCCCCTCCTCTTCATCACTACTGCTACTAATCTAATTCAGCATCCTCAGCCTGGAGCTAGTCTGGGGTCAACCTTATCCCTGATAGATGTGCCACTGAGTTGACTGGAAGTGGTTATCAAGGGTTCTCTTCCTTTCTCACTCAGACTCTCAGCATAGCCCCTCCTTCCAGGAACTAGCACCACTTTGACCCTGAGGCCCAGGTTGGAACCTTTCTCCCTTTCTGAGCCAGGTCCTTGTCCCCATACCATGCACCCCACCAACTGAGGTCCTATAAAACAAGGATGGACTTGTTAGTATCAGGCCAACTTGCCCACTGACCTTCATTTAGGTAATTGCCCCCTGACCTTCAGCTAGGTAACTGCCCCCAGAGTCTACACAGTTTTCTCAGGGCTGCCTGCCTGTTTAGACAATCTCAGATCCAACCCTCATCCCAGGCTGCCTTCAAGATCAGTCGTTGCAGTCTTTTTTTCTGTGCCAGGCGTCTTTCCCATCAGCTAGTGGACTAGTCAACTGTCTCATCCTTATTGAACTAATCTTTACACATACTGTTAGTGAGAAGAATATAGATTAAAATTTAGGTATAATAGAATTTCTGTTGAGATGAGAAATACACTATATTTATACATATAAAAATAGTAGATAAAATTCCATTGCTCTCAGAGATACATCAGTATGTAAAGTGGTTACCAATGGATGATGGGATTTCACACATTTTATATATTGGCTATTTATTTATTTTGTAGTTAAAACTAATGCATGAATAAAGGAAATCAGGTGGTAGATTGAAATGCTGTCTACGTGCTTGCCCTCTTGGTTTTTCCTGTCTCCCATTCTCCACCCCCATTTCCAGCTAAGAACTCATTTCAGTTCAGTCACTCAGTCATGTCCTACTCTTGGTGAGCCCATGAACTGCAGCATGCCAAGCTTCCCTGTCCATCACCAACTCCTGGTGCTTGCTCAAACTCATGTCCATCAAGTCGGTGATGCCATCCAACCATCTCATCCTCTGTTGTCCCCTTCTCCTACTGCTTTCAACCTTTCCCAGCATCAGGGTCTTTTCCAATGAGTCAGTTCTTCACATCAGGTGGTCAAAGTATTGAAGTTTCAGCTTCAGCATCAGTCCTTCCAATGAATATTCAGGACTGATTTCCTTTAGGATTGACTGGTTTGATCTCTTTGCAGTCCAAGGGACTCTCAAGAGTCTTCTCCAACACCACAATTCAAAAACATCAATTCTTCAGCATTTAGCTTTCTTTATAGTCCAACTCTCACATCCATACATGACTACTGAAAAAAAACATAGCTTTAACTAGACAAGACTTTTGTCAGCAAAGTAATATCTCTGCTTTTTTATATCCTGTCTTGGTTTGTCATAGCTTTTCTTCCAAGGAGCAGGTGTCTTTTAATTTCATGGCTGCAATCACCATCTGCAGTGATTTTGGAGCCCAAGAAAATAAAGTCTGACACTGTTTCCATTGTTTCCTGATCTATTTGCCATGAAATGATGGGACCATATGCCATCGTCTTTGTTTTTTGAATGTTGAGCTTTAAGCCAGCTTTTTCACTCTCTTTTACTTTCATCAAGAGGCTCTATAGTTTTCTTCGCTTTCTGCCACAAGGGTGGTATCATCTTCATGTCTGAGGTTATTGATATTTCTTGTATGGCTTTAGGTGAGTGGTCACACCATTATAGTTATTTGGGTCATTAAGGTATTTTTTGTGTGGTTCTTCTGTGTATTCTTGTCACCTCTTCTTCATATCTTCTGCTTCTGTTAGGTCCATACCATTTCTGTTCATTGTGCTCATCTTTGCATGAAATGTTCCTTTGGTATTTCTAATTTTCTTGAAGAGGTCTCTAGTCTTTCCAATTCTATTGTTTTCCTCTATGTCTTTGCATCGATCACTGAAGAAAGCTTTCTTTTCTCTCCTTGCTATTCTTTGGAACTCTGCATTCAGATGGGTATATCTTTCTTTTTCTCCTTTGCCTTAGCTTCTCTTCTTTTCTCAGGTATTTGTAAGGCCTCCTGAGACCACCATTTTGCCGTTTTGCATTTCTTTTTCTTGGGGATGGTCTTCACCACTGCCACCTGTACAGTGTCACGGACCTCCATCCATAGTTCTTCAGGGACTCTGTCTATCAGATATAATCCATTGAATCTGTCACTTCCACTGTATAATTGTAAGGCTTCATAATTCCTGACTCAGGAAGTTTGGGCAAAGATATCTACTTTTGATAACTGAAAACCTCAAGAGGATAAGATTATGTCAGGTCAGTGCTTCTCAAAATTCTGTGTGCAATGAGTCACAGGATATCGTGTTAAAACCCAGATTGCTGGGGTTTATTTATTTAGTTTTTAATTTATTTTATTTTTGTCTGAGCCAGGTCATCCTTGCTGCTGAAAGACCTTCTCTAGTTGAGGTCCTGGGGCTTCCCATGGCAGTGGCTTCTCTTGCTGTGGGGCGTAGGTTCTAGGTACGTGCGCTTCAGTAGCTCTAATGCACTAGCTCAATAGCTGTGGCCCACGGGCTGAGTTGCTCTACCACATGTGGAATCTTCCTGGACTAGAGATCAACCCTGTGTCCCCTGCATTGGCAGGCTGATTCTTATCCACTGTACCACCAAGGAAGTTCACATTGCTGGGTTTTAAAAGAGGGAGAGGGAAGAATATCCACATATGTAGTTTTTTTTTTTTCTATATCTGGAAGCACAACAGGGAATGACCAGGAATGGCAAGAAATGGTGGGGGCGGCACTTAGGCTTTTTGCCATGTGCTTTTTCATATTCACATATATCAGTGAGTAATTTTACCTCAAAAGTAAAATAATTTATAATATATGTATATAATTATAGAAATAATTGAGCAGCTTGGATCTTTAGAAACACTGACTCTGGCCAATTTTGTCATTTAACTTAGTCATATACAAGATTTTAGTTTTTTCTTCTCCAGAAACTAGGTCTGTAGCTTTGGTAAACAGCAGATTGTAGCACAAGTAATTCGTGAACTCCTGTGAAAGGTGGGTGGGGTCATGAGAAGGGAATTTTTAGCCATGAATTTAAAACAGCGAATGCACACTACAAGCTGCTTGCAAGTACTTGAGTGTTTAAAACATGATCCTTATGATCTTTTGTCATGAGAATTGATCTCGTGTGAGACCATCGGGTACAAACTTAGAAAACTGCATTTCCTTTGTGGTGGGAAAGGATTGCTAACAAAACTGATTCATAACTATTAGCATCCTCTTGAATGACAAGATCATTATGAATTCAGAGCAAAACGTTGCTTCTTGTTCTCTCCTGTCTTTTAAAAGTGTATTGAGATATAATTGGCAAATAATAGGCTGCATATATTTAAAGTGCACAATTTGGTAAGTCTTGGCACATGGATACACCCACGGAGCCATCACCACAATCAAGATAGCAAACATTTCCATTACTTCTCAGTCTGTTTGGGTTCCTTGGAGTCCTCGCCTCTCACCCCTTCCCTGCAGCTCTCACTCACAACTACCGATCTGTTTTCTGTTCTCATATTAGTTTGCATTTTATAGAATTTTATACAAATGGTTTGCACAGTATGTACACTTTTAAAATCTGTCTTCTTTAATTCAAGTCATGGTTTTGAGATCCAAAAATTGTGTGTATTAAGAGTTAATTCCCATCTGTTGCTAAATGGTAAGGATTAGTGAGAGCAAGCCTCAATGTGTCTATCCATTCATTTGCTGATTGAACTGGGTTGTTTCTGACAAACCATTGATTGTATTTTATTTCCTCATAACCATCTACAGGTCATTCACCCTCCCCATTTTATAGATGAAAAAATGGAGACTTAGAGAGGCCAGGGAACTTGTCCAAGGTGCACACACAGTAGCTGGAACACAGAACCTTAAATGTTAGGATGTTTGACCCGAATAGGACATTAGGACACCTTTCTTTCTCTTTAAATGACTCCTCGGTGTTGAGATTTGAACTGTGATCAGTAAGAAATAGGTTTTTTTTTTTTTTTTTTTTTTAGGTTTTTCTCTTTATTCAGGATAACATCATCAGGTCTTACCCTGACAGTTAAATACCGATATCCCTTTATTAAAATTCATTCTTAACGTGCTCTGGGAAATTTTCTGTGATGCTCTATCAACCTAAGGTGACCTTTCCCCCCCATAAAACAGCAGTGTGCAGGATTGACTTGCACAGGGTCACAAGAGTTGACTGTTAAATTTTCAGAACTTAAATATTGTTATTATAAAAATTTGCTTCTACCTGAGATGCCTGACTGCCATAGCTTTTCCTGTCCCCCCTCGGCTCCTGGTTTTCCTGACCTCCCAGGTCTGAATCAGGTGCCTTTCCCTGGGTATCCTGATTGTCCCCATCGTAGAACAGCCCTTACCAGGTCATGCAGGAGGGGGCTGTTTGTGTCTGGTTCACAGTTGTATCTCAAGCCCTCAATTCATGTTTAGGGAATGAATGAATGAATGAATGAACTCTGAGACAATAAGGTGAAAACAAACCAATTGCATGTTCTATTGTCAAGAAGATCCTTACCTACATTCTTTTCATTGATCTTCACCATGACTCTGTGAGATAGGAATTATTATTCCCATTTTACAAACTCAGGAAGTTAAATGATGTTGGAACTCAATACTGGCAGAACCTTAAAACTCTTTTCTCAATATCAATCTATCCTTCCATAATATCACTCTTTCCTAATGCAGTGGCAATCACTGACTGATAATTATGCACTGTAACCAGAAACTGAATATATTACCTTATTCAGTCTCCACAAACCACACTAAGAAGTAGGGGAGGTCACTCATTTGCAGGTAAGGAAATGAGGATGATCAGAGGAGAAGTGACTTGTTAAAAAGTGCTGTAGTTTTGCAAAAATGAATAATCACTGTGAGCTGAGTAGATAGGAAGACTTTATGGTGAAAGAAAGATTGGAATTGATACTTGAAGGAATGGTAGTTTTTAGATAGAATTAAAGCCATCAGAAATAGGGATTTGCAGTTGGAGAAAAGAGATAGGGCATGAGTGTTTGATGGTGAGGAGACCAGAGGATGAGAATGAAAGTTCATGATTAAGAGTTAGAAAAACATAAAGACTGAGACGTTGGTTGAGCCATTATCATGGAGAGACTGCAAAAAAGAGTGTTTCAGAAGTTGCATCCCAAAGGAAATTGGAATAATTTTGTAGAAGCAACATGACAAAGGGTGTATTTGATTTTTTTTCCTTTTCCTTTTAAAATAGAATTTATTTTTAAAAATTCTAACTTTCTGGCGTATTTCTTAAACTATTTTTTTTTTTCCTTGACAGGAATCAGCTAGCCTAGAGTTCCCACTTTCTGAGAGACAAACCATGAGAAATGGAAAGTGCTGAGAACTTGAACTCTGCTATTTCAGGGTGGAGCAGGACATACCATTCCACTCTGTGAAGAAGATTTGCTGACTTTTTGTAGTTGAGAAAACAATGGAGTCCTGTGTGATTGGTGGAGCAAATCTTATGGCTTATGAGAGAAATTCTGTTTCCTTTACTCTCCTTAATCACTTTCAAACTCAGCTCAGAAACTCTCAGCAAGGATCAGCAACGAGATCCCACGGTTGCTTTGTTTTCCCCTTTTATTTGGCCTTTCTTTCAAAACACTTTCTTTTCTTTGCTTTTTTCAAACTTTAAACTTTTTATTTTGTACTGGGATAGCCCCCATGGCTCAGCTGGTAAAGAACCTGACAGCCAATGCAGGAAATGCGGGAGATCTCCTGAAACACAGGTTTTATTCCTGAATTGGGAAGATTCCCTGGAGAAGGAAATAGCAACCCGCTCCAGTATTCTTGCCTGGAAAAATTCCATGGACAGAGGAGCCTGGCAGGTTACAGTCCTTGGGGTCACACATGCACACACACAGCAGATTGACAGTGTTGTGGTGGTTTCAGGTGAACAGCGAAGGGACTCAGCCATACATGTACATGTATGCATTCTCCCCCAAACCCCTGTCCCATCCAGACTGGCAAGTCACGTTGAGTAGAGTTCCATGTGCTATACAATAGGTCCTTGTTGGTTATCCATCTTGAATTTAAGAGTACGTATATGACCTTCCCAAACTCCCTGCCGATGTTTTCAAAATAGGGTTTCCATGGGATTCTTACCTGATTTTCTTTTTCTTTCTTTTTTCCTTTCTTCATTCCTTCATTTCTTAATTTTTTTTTTTTTT